>RPOG01000336.1:0-435853 GCA_008086565.1 Thalassoma bifasciatum
AGCCTCATCTGCAGCAACAGACAGTCTAACTTCTTTTGATTCTCCTGGCAGTTTCTCAGAAAAGGGGCTGAGCTTTCTGACATCCTCTTTACCTTACACATCTACTATTGACATGGACTTTGTATAACCCTACTCTAAAAAATTGAACTCTTTTTTTGAGATGTCTGGGAAGACTCTCAGTAGCCCCAGTGATGGTAACTTGAGGCTAGATTTGAAAATGCAGATGGACATTTCACTTCTCCTCTAAAGTTGCCTTTTTGGATCAATTCTTGAAGCTCCACGTTAAGAGCACATCTCAGAAACCTACACATTAATCAATACATGCAGGTTTTGGAGCAACACATGCTGCTAAATGCAAGTCTTTATTAAGAGAAGTCTTTTTTATTCCAATATAACAATACAAACCATAGTCTGCATAATAATAGCATGGCTCTGAGGAGAGGAAATCAAGGCACCGCACTGATCTGCATGCAATCCTGACTTGTCATCTATTGAAAATATGTTGGGTATTATGATATATTGAATACAGACTAAGAGAACAAGAGGAGCTAAAATAATAAATGAAGCATGAATGTGATAATGTTCAAATTTTAAAATCAGAGAAATTGAACTTCTTAGTTCTAAAAATGTTCCCAAAGAGGTGACACAGCAGAGCAGTAATACTCCTCTTGTATTAATCCGTCTCTAAATTTGTTGCTGCAAATCAAAACAGAGCAAAAATGGAAAATAATTTCTCAATTTTGATATTGAATAAATTTTCTATTTAAGAAAATATTAGTTTTCAGTGGTCACCACTTTAAGTGTCTAATTAAACTTTGTGAGCGCCCCGGCTATTTTAGAAATATAGTTGTGCATTCAAGTTAATGTTATTTTAGCTGATGCATGTTTTTCAGTTTTAGTCCTCCCTTCCTCTCAGTTTATATAAACTCACAAGACCTTCTGGCTGTCTTGTCCTGAGGCGATTTGAGTCAGCATATAATGAATCAGACAGCTTGTGTACACAACTAAGAAAACTTTACACACTAAAAACTACCGGATAAGAGAAAATAACAAAATAGAGAAACTTATAGTCCGACACTTTAAGGTATGTGTGGGAGGAAAGCATTTGAAGTTGTACTCACTTTTCCCTCACTGATGAAAAAATTCACCGTTCTCTGTACACCCTATAAAGCTTCATCAGGCTTCTCTACACTTTAACATAGCCGTGGTTATCGGCGATGTTCACAGTTCTGCTGAGACACCTTAGGGAAGTGTTACCTTCTGCATATACCAAGTTCTCAGTCTGCTCGGCTCAGCTGTGGCATCAACGGCACAAATCTCCACTTGCTCACACAGTTTCTGTTTTCAGCTCACAACAATGAGCATCTGATCTCAGTCTGCCACTTGGCTCCAGTAATGACACAATTAATGCTCTGCTGCTGTTCTGCAGATGTAAGCTAATGCTACACAGAAAATCAAACAAGAGCAGAATGATGCAATAAAGAGCCTGATGATTTTTTTTAGTGGCCTGTGACATCCACTCTATTCAAAGCTGATTGAATATGAGATTGCTGACATTCATTAATTATTAACCGTGCTCATACGTCTATTTTTGTCAAGATTGCGTGTGCTACTTTCTGGCACATTTGGTGACCAGATTTGATAGCTCTGAGATTCACAGTAGGGGTTATTACATGTCCCTATGACCCATTTCATCAGTATTTTATCACAGGCAAGCCAAAGTCAGTGCATGGTGCTCTTTGGGCCCCTGGTTTATAACAACAACCCCAGAATAAGTCCTCTCTAAAGGTGTTGAGTTGAACAACTTTGCTGTCATCAGTAAACGCCCGAGCGTATATAACTCTCTGCTGCCGTTTATCTCAGTGACACCCTCTGTCACTTCTGTTCTGTCAGCTCTGGTGCTGCTCTGCTTCTGTGCATAACTGTCTGATGTTCTGATGGAAGAAAGTGTTTAGAGATAAGCATCTCTTTTTCCTCTGAACTACCCTCCATTTTGTATCTTTTCTTCAAGTATGAGCAAAAACTTTAGGATTGGGAGTCAAATACAGGCAGTATGGATATCTTGAAATTTTTGTTGAAGCAGACTGTATGTGTCTCATATATATATATGAGAGGGATATGTATTTGCTGTAACCAAGGGAAACCATGTGGAAACAGCTAAATTTGCTTGTTAAGCTATTTCTGAAATGCTCTAGAAGATGGATTGACATCTAACTGGCTCAGCATACAACAATATGCAGCCCTGAAAAGCAAGGTTGAGCTGCCTGAGTCAGATTTACAGGATGAAGCAGAAGTCCAGCCAAATGAATGTTATTCATGTTCATTAGTCACTGGATGCTTGGCAACAAAATACTTTGCTGTCCCCAATGTATATTTGCCTTCTGAGTGCTGATTTAGCTCAGTGGGTTGCCGTCTGTAGAGACACATTCCTTGTTCCATTGGTTGTACCCAAAACTGATTTTCAATACCAACATTGTTTGATGCATTATCCTCCCACACACATCAAATAAATGCAATAATACCCTTCAGAAACAGCAAGAATGTATCTGGATCAAACAGAATTGAACATAAGGTACTTGTGCTTAAAGGACGGTAAAGAAATCTACCCTGGTATATTGTTTACTGATAAGTCCAAACCAAAAACCTGCAAACTTATGGGCAGTGAGAGCCAGAGGGCACTTTCTTTGACTAGTGTTTCACTGAGTTAGGCCCACAACACGTCAAAGAGGCTTAGCAGTTAGTTCTCGTGCCCCAAAGTACCACTCAGTGCCAGCTCCCACCATCCATCATGTTCAGCATTTGTATATGAATTTTACTATCTACACTTTCATGTTGTTTGTCAGGTTTCTGGTTTAGCTTTAAAAAGTAAATGACTGCAGTAAGTCTTGCAGTGAGTTCAACAAGTAAGACTTTGACGAGTTGACCTTTTGTTACAAACCAGTGGCAGGATCATAAAGTCAGTAGATAGTCAGGCCTCTGTTTGTTCCAAAGCTGGCATGGAATGCTAATTTTTACTTTTCCCTCATAACTATAGACTGTACAATAAATGGACATAGCCACAACCTCACTCACCTGCTTCTGAAACTGAGTTTTGAAGGAAAACAGCGGGTGCAGTCATAATGGAAATGATTCAGGTGACCAGGCTCTTCACTAACAGCTACACCTGTCGGTCAGGTGGGCTGAGCCATGCCTCTGATAGGGCGAATATCATCTAAACTGCCAAATTTAAAATTCACGCCCCTAACTGTGTGTCCAATCAGCAAAATAAGCTATCCAGATGGGAGGTTATTTGTGCCAACTACTAGCAACAGTTTGAATGCTCAAAGTTTGAATTTTTGCATTTATTCATGACATTTTTATTGCATATATGAAAGGTCAAATACACCAAATACACATCTTATATCAGAAAGGCTAGCATACACTTTTAACTGCATACACCCTTCCTTTAACAAACAAGCTATTTTGGTAAAGATTCGTTCTGGTTTCAGATTTTTAGATTGTAATACTAGTTTACATTAGAAAATGATGTTTGCCATTCTTACCCTTCATCAGGTTTACTGAAACAAGGCCTCTTCAAAATGCAGAAAAAGTTTGGCAAAAGTTGATTCATGAGCCAACAACATATTTGCATTTCATCTAGATGTCAATCCTATGTTAGCAGCGACATGGTTTGCTTTCAAGGTAAGAGCTGTTCATTATGAGTCAGAATTGCATCATGGGCACTTCCAAAGTGATGAGAGGAATTTGTCCTTGTTGGAAATGTCTGAGCGACGGAATGTGCTGTTGAGAAGCTTTGAATATATACCAAGGTAGAAGTCTCAAAACACAGCAACCTTGTGCACTAAAAGCTGTCTTAAAGAGACAATGTTCTCTCTACATTATTCAAAAGTTAGTCTAACAGGTCTTTTGTTTTCATCGCTGTAGCTGTCATCTGGAATCAGTCAGCGTTACTCGATTCAGTGTTGAAAGCTGTTTGTCATTGCCTGCAGCAAGGTGTCGGATTTAATTTATTCATACTTAAAGATTGAACAATTAAGTGTGAAATAAACAAATAACAATGTAACATCTAAATAAGACAATGTCAGAAAATAAAGCTTGTCATACTTATGTGACTGTAGGGAGCATGAAAAGCTCTATTTTTGTTATCAGTAGCATTGCAAATCTTCCTAAATAGCACAACTCAGGTGTGAAATTCTGACATTTCTTTCGTCAAAATACAGGCAGAGAACATAATACTTCTATGGATCAAACTCCAAATGTTAAAGTAAACAATATGCAACAGTGTCATAAATGAGAAGCTGCTGGATGCCATGTGATTTTTCAATCTGGAAAAATTGATCTGTCTGCCTCAGAGCCGGCCTCTGTTGTGCACACATCCGAATCAACTGCACACACAATATCCCACCTAATCAAATCTCTGCATCTGCAGTAAATATGCAAACCAGAAAATAAAACCCTTCCCCGTCTGTCTGTGTCTGAGTGTTTTCACAGGCTTCCTGTAAAATCCTGCTCCTAACCTACAAGACACAACCTTCTCCTGCTCCTCAAAATACTCCCTGACTTATTGACTCACTCTCTGAAAGCCTGACTGCAATGTTCACTCTCAGGTTGCAGAAGGACTGCAAAGAAATCTATATATCAGAAAGAGAAGCCTTTGGGGGGGCCGAGTCTCTTCCTGTTGGGGCCTCCTACCTCTGGAACAAGCTTCTTGTCCTTGTCGATGATTCAGACTCGACAGTTTTCAAATCCACACTCGAGAACTGAGACTCAGCAGCTTGCAACCTGCTGCAGCCTGTGCTTCACTTTCTTCTGTTGCAGACTGTGCTGGTATTGTTAGCTGACTGGATGTGATTAGTGGATATGCTGTAGTGTGTGTGGGCACACGCAGGCAGTGATATACTGCACACATGCGCAAACACACCACACACACCCCCCCCTCTGTCTCCCTCTCATGCAAATGAGCTCGTTTATCACTGCTGTAACATTAGTCTTGTATATCTTAATGGTATCTTTTTTTATTTTTTTCTTCATGTGAACATTTCTATGCTTTTAGAGCTTTAATGCTGTTCAGGAAGTGTAAATGGATGTTTCATCTGTTTGAGGTTCACATCTCACCCTCCAAATTTCTAGATAATTGTTCAACCAGAGTCATATTCTTCGACCCCAACACTTGACCTAAAATATAAAATCTTATCTGGATAGATGACATGATTTTTCCTGTAGTGCGAAAGGATTTTGGTGTAGAAAAAGTCTCCACTACTTCTTGATGATAAACATTTACCCACTGTAGCCTCGTTACTGTGATGACTCCTTAACTTGCACTTCCCTTACATGGGAAATGTGTCTTATAATCATAATCCCTTTGCCACTGCAAAAATGAAATCTAAACAAATTATTGTTTTATTTTTAGGGGAAATTGTCTTGTTACTCTTGATATGAGCCACAGTCAACTGACAATTCTAGAAAAAATTCTTCTTTCAAGTTATATAAAGATAGAAATGAGGTCTGAATTGCTTGTAAAACTCAAAAAAATCTGCCAATAGGGTAAGACAAAAGTTTCTTGTATGAAGACATCTTTCTTATTACAAGGAACATGACCAGCAATTTTTTCATCATCCCATTTTACAAGCAATTCAGACCTAATTGTAATATTTATTTTACATTGCATTTCTGCTTTTTAATGTGAAATCCTCGCCAATAGCAAGCTCCTGTATTACGGTGACACTGTGGTCCATCATGTATAAGAATGATGAGAACATCCATCACGAACATCTTCGACCATTTCTCAAGCATGCACCATGAAAGGAAACATTGGCCCTGACCTATGGATGCCTCCAAAATAAACATAAGTTATATGGTCTCTTACCTTGAACTTGAGAGGGGGGATATCCAATGGGAGCTAGTGCACTCACATATGTGGCACACATTAATTTGAATAGCTATGATTAATAATGAATTTGTTCTACAGCTTAGAAATTTTTCATGACGGCAAAGGCAAAAGAAAAAAAAAGAAGAAAACAAAAGAGTTTTGGTCTTCAAAATGAGCAAAACATCAACAAAACAACAATTTGACTCTTCTCTGAGCATATGCAGTTCTCTCAGTAGAATAGAAATGTTTGATCGAGGTATATTTGAATTTAAAGCTATGTACCTTAGCTGTGCCATCATATGGTCCCTAGAATAGTCATGAGATAGATTTCCATATTTTACACTCCAGCTGGTGTCTTCTTCTCTTTTCTATCACTCCTGCTCCTCTTGGCTGCTTCAGAGGAACGTCTGTAATCCCACACCATAAATCCCTGTAGACGCTTGCTGTTGAGAGGCCACCGTGATGAGAAGTGCAGTCCATGAGCTCCACGAATTTTCTGGGAATCCAGAGCTCTCAATTAAATGAAAAAATACTGTTCCTACAGAGAATGTCGGAGGACAATAGCGCTTTGAGACTTGTCTGAGTGCGGTCTGACTGGTGTGTGGGTGTCTCTTGGCTGAAAGACTCAGTTATCTGCCTTTTAATGAAAGACTGGTTGAAGCTGCAACTTAATAGACTTATTTTTTGACTTTCAGTATTCAATAAAATGACTAAGAGGGCATGATTGAAAGTGTGTTTAATTTCTAATTCCTGGTAATGTTGACACAAGCTATTTTTGTCTTACAAAATTGCTCTTCAAATTGATTATAGATACTAAATATGCTCACTCATTCTGAATAAAGGGCTCAGAAGTCTGTGGGGAGTTATAGGCGAGCAGCTCCTCTTTTGCCTCGAAATGAGACGATTGAGGTCGTTCAAGCATCTGATCAGAATGCCTCCAGGGTACCCTCCATTCTCAGTAATTTAATTATTATTAGTGTCTCATTATTTCACAATCTCAAGCAACGCCATACAACTGTGCTTTCACAAATATTGAAACTGTGAAGCCAGTTTCATTAATTTCCCAGAAAAGGAGATTGTGCATTTTCAACATTTCTTATCTACTTAATGACTATAATATGAAATTATTTCTGAATCAGAAAGACAAAAAAAATAACGCTGGGTCAAAGTCCAATAACACGTGTAAAGTTAATGCATCCACATTCTGTCCAGCTTTTAAATTCACCTGGCTTAAGGTTTTCAGGAAAAAAAATGTTGATGTATATATGTTTTGCTTTTGGATTAGCACAGATTGGGGACACCAGTTTAAACACCATTGCCCCCTGAGAGCACTGCTGCATTATTGAGAGACTTATCGGGACCTTTTAAAGCCATTTGAATATTATGCTTTTAATCCTGCCTGTAGTTGCCCTTACAGACCTGCGGGTAAATCCTGGGACTCACCTCTAAAATCAAATAAACCCCTATTTGGTGATACATTTCAAGGTCTTTATTAGAATCAAAACTCAATGATAAATTCTGCTTGGTTTGTATAGCATCATGTACATATGTGTGTATACTTCTATGACACCTCACCTAAGAACAGCCACACACTAAAACACTTTAGAGCTTCACTAATTTCAAAATCCTGGGGGACAGTACACAAAAGGACATTTCTGACCAATTTTTAACATGACAACCCTTAGGTCACACACATTAGATGATTCCACATGACCACGACCGCAGACTAAAGATTTTTGGGAACCATTTCACGGACATGATATCTCACAGCGGCTCACCAGGAAAAAAACAAACAAAAAAAAAACAGGGAAAGAATATGAGTGCATAATGCCATAAGCTTGTCCTCTTTTTCAAATTTCACTTTCTGTTCCCTGGCATGTACCCTTTATTGAATTAATGCATAGATAATGGCTTGCTGACTATTATGTTACTATACTACAAGATTTTAAATGATAAATGAGATGTATTGTGAAAGAACATCTTATAGCATTCACTCTATCACCTTTGCCGTTATTTTGAGCTCTCACACTTTTCACATTAGGTTAAGGACATAACCCTCATGCAGTAATGAAAGGCCTGCTTATACAGTGCCTCTGTTGGCCTTAATTTACATTGTAAATTCTCTGTTCTTGTGACCTAGAGTGACCCACAGACCGGCTGCACCAACTTCTCTATTTGCCTGTCCCTGACAACATGCTTGTTTTGTCCTCACCTAAACACTTTGTTACTTGAACCTGGTCTGACCTCACTATCATCTCGTTTGCAGTTTTTCGGGGAAGGACACAGCCTGAAGACATGGGAGTGATATTTAATAGAACCACTTCAAAAACAAGCTACACACTGCGAGATGTGACATGGCAACAAACCACCTCCAAGTATCAAACAAGATGCTTACAACGACCCAGACTTCTCAGAAGGAAAATGAGGTGATTTGCATTTCCTCGAATTGAAGTTTTGTGTGAGTTGGACATTTGCTTTGAGCTAAGCAACAGAAAAAAAGCCTCCATATGGTGGAAGTGCTGTTGTTATGGTTATTTAAGCCGTTCTCACACATTTCTGGAAGTCTGTTTGATTTTCAGATTTTCTTTCAGATTTTAAAAAGCAGAAATGGCTCCCTCAATTATTAAGCTACAGTCATGGAACATATGTGTGTTACATGTCATCAGTTTGTGTTTTTGGAAGTGCATAGTGTGTGTATGTTACCGGAAGAAGTGGAAGGGTATCAGGGTTTGACATAAGAATGTATTTTTCATTTTAACTCGGGACTACATTGAGACTTGCTGATATAAAATATAAAAGTTGATTGTTTAGTCTCTACCGATCTCAATTTTACTCATAACAAATTAACAAATACTCCATTTTTCACGAGTACTTGCACCGACTGTTGTGAGGATGTGACTTTTTGGCATGCATTTGTTTTGAAGCAAATCCTGACTGGAGGGCAAATCTTCCTTTTAATACTGCTTTTTTTTTGTTCAAGACATTTTTTTATCGGATACAAATTGAGGAGGTAATGTTTTTACATTATGTTACATGGTGCTATTGTTTGAAATGTGACAAACTCAGTAAACTCAGTTTGTAGCATAGTTGAGTAGCTAGCTTAGTATAAATATATTTACTATAATTACTATTTACCATCACTACAAAATCAATCCCAGAAATTATTTTCAGCTGGAAAAAACATAGATTTCGCTCCTCA
Source organism: Thalassoma bifasciatum (assembly GCA_008086565.1). Lineage (NCBI taxonomy): Eukaryota > Metazoa > Chordata > Actinopteri > Labriformes > Labridae > Thalassoma > Thalassoma bifasciatum. The sequence continues at coordinate 9,069 of RPOG01000336.1, forward strand.
CTGCTAAACTTCACCGGTTGTGCTGGTGTTGTCATAGAGACTAATAGCATAAATCAATCCTGTGGATTGTGACCAGGCTTATATCCAAAAGTGAGACTTTCTTATGATCACTTCAAAAATCCTCACAGTCCCTTTAAGATAAAAATATCTGACAGAAAACAATTGATAAACCAAGGTCAGAGACTCCTGGGGAGGTTGGAAGCAGGATGAATGCAAATATACATAGCCCAGGCACAAACATTTATATATATATAGTATACTGTATATAGATTCATGCTTAAAGACACATATATGAAGCACATCCACTTGTGACCCTGAGTTTATTGAAAACAGTTATGCCTCTGGCACAACGGCTGTAAAAACATTTTAAAACACAACTTGACTTATCGGGCCATAAAAAAATATTTTGACTATATTCCCCAGAGAAGACAGCATTAGGAGTAAGAGCATCATGGATCAGAATATACACACTCCCACCACCACACTGAGGACTGGAACTGAACCAGAGCCTGGCTCTGAAGTGTGTAGTTCCTTCCCTGTACACAGAACTGTGGCAGTAAACAGAAAGCTGTTGCACTTCTCTGCATCTCACTGCCCCCTGATTCATTCACTCAGTCGTAGATTCCCATTTGGAAGAAGAAAAGCAGTAAGGTCATTTTAAGAGAAGACTTAGTTTGTGAAAGTTTATGGCCTGTGTGGTGGCAATTAAACTAACAAGATAAACTACATATCTTAAGTGAAAAATATTCTGAATGGGTTGAAGCAAGGGATAATCAAGATTACCACTGAATAAGGAAAGCTGCATTTAATATTTGAGCATGAACATTTCTGAGGTATAGGACAACTGAGAACATCTTTCCTGTAAAACATCTTTTATAAATTGTCTTTTGTGCTTGCAATATCTGTTTACAGTCTCCTTTCCCTTTCTGTTTTAATGTTATTTACATGTATTTTATTTTGATTCATCTAATTGAAACAGGCATGTTGTAACACTGGGGCCAGAGAAAGCCATCGAATTAGGTCAGCTCTTTAGGTTTTGAATTAAAGTCTACCGACTTGTTCTTTATGGTCTAGTTGTATCGTCAAATAGTTTCAAAACAATAATCAGTGTTCTCTTTCACCTTAAATGATTTTACAGAAATGGTTATTTTTTCCTGAATTGCATGACTAAATGTGCCCAACCATGTGTAAAAGGGGTATTTAGAGCAATTCTACACTTAATGAAGTTATTGATAAGTATGGGAGTTGGTGCAATTTGGTCAGTTAGATGCTTTATATGTCTCTGATAGTTCAGTACAACTGCACAACATTGCTGCTGGAAGGCAGTGAAAACAAACCTGGAGAAGGAGACGAGGTGTTGTATGAGCACTGCTCCTATATTTAGTCACTGACCTTACAGCCTTTATGGGCAAGCTCTGCTCCTGGGAGGGGTTTTTACTTTGATATAAACAAACTGACATTAATATCAAAATGTCTTCATGATCCAAAAAGTGCAAACAAGATCATTAATAAGAGTGAAAACTTATTTTTAACATTTGAAACCACTAGTGAATGAAAGCGATGAGACGAAGTTATTAACTGCATGCTGTTGATACACTCTCTATGCAAGTATCCAACAGCCAATATTCTTAATGACTGATATATTTGACTGTTGAATAGGGCAGGCTTAGCGGTTTGTTGTTTTTCAAGAAGCCCTTGAGACACAAGTACATGACAAAATTTGCAAAGATTCCTTCATCTAAAAGGGGCCAAATAGATATGTGATAGAAACAGATACATTTGAATGTTTCTGACTAATCTTTGATGTAACGTTTTCTGAATTGCTAGACAGATCCGGTCAAAAGACACAATTCTCATCCATTGAGGGTTATCAAATGTGTTTCTTGGGTACAAGAATACTGTGTGAAAGGGTGTAATAAAGCAAAATTTTTGTTCACAACAGTCCAAATCTGTTAACTCAGAAGAAAAACATCTACTCATTGGGTGCAAACCAAAAAAACATCTGAGTCTGTCCTTTAAACATGATCATCATGTTTACTGCTGCTTTGTATTTGTGATAAAATATGTTTTATCGTGAAGTCAAATGTGAGGAGGTGGAGAAAAAGTCAGAAAAGTAGGGGACCAAGGACAGAGCCTTGAGGTACCCCACCTCAGTTGATATTGATGTGCTGTTGTTAAGGGAACTCAGCTTTATTTCATGTGGGCAGGACGAAAAGCTTAAACAAGGTCCAGGCCTGAATTCCCAAATCGGTTTCCTTTCTCTACCATGTCAAAGCTACTGTTAGGTTGAATATTCTCAAGTGTCCTAGTGAAATTGGGTTTAAACATTGTTTTGTAAAATCTCGATTAGGTTCAGTTTCAAAGGAAGAAGTCATACCCCGAAATCAGATTGGAAAATTAATAAAAAAGAGGATTGTTCATGCTGTTGTTTCAAAAGTCTCTTTGACACATTTCGTGTTAATTAAAAAAGAAGAAGAATAGAGGCTAGTCAGTAATTACCAACAGCACAACTTAAGTCAAAGAGTGGTTTACTTACTGTTGGCTTATTTACATCAGGCTAAACTAGATAAGACAAAGGCAATAGTTGATTATGAAATTCAGATATTCAAGGGCTGGTGGCAACAATAGCTTCTGAGCTGTTGACCTTGCAGGGAGTCAAAGGCAAGATAGTTCATGTTTAGTCTGTAACAAGAAAAGATAATATCTGAAGAGATAACACGAAAATATGTAGGAACTGCAAGATACCAATCTCATTGGTTTTATTGCAGAAGAATTTAAATTCATAAAGTGTGAAGGTTGCGAACTAACAGGCAGCAGCTTTTGAGTGAATGCAATGTCAAAAAAAGGATTAGATTGTGTTCATTGTTCCTGATTAAGTGAAAAATAAGTTCTTTTTGCAGTGCAGTACACTTCTTATTCAGTGCACTGCCATGCCATAGAAAAACATGAAGTTTTCCTTTTCTACATTTATGGTCAATTCTCCCAAAGGCCTGTTTAAGAGCATGTGTCACATCTGCAAAGCAGAAAGAAGAATTCTTTGAACATCTAGTTTTTGCAGAAAGCACTTCAACTAGATCCAGGAGGGCAGAGAAGGCTGAATTTATGTACCCGGTGCAGTCTTCAACCGGCTCTGTCATGGTTGTGAAAGGAGCCACGGGCAAGTGCTCACTAAGTGCAGTCAAGGTTTCTGGCCAATATGACAAGTGGTAAAAACATTGGACCCAGCGTTACAAGGACAGGCTAGTGTCGTTTCAGATTTAATTAGAAAGGAGTTGGGCACTGCAAACTAGACAGGAGGAGCAGTCGGGGCCAAAAGTAGCATGTAGACGTAGTAGATGTAGACCTAGAGTGTCTTGCTCTCCACAAGTTGCTTCAGTTGCTCCTGGTTTATTAGGATAACCACTGCATTCATGTGCACTTTGGTTTGCACATTAACCAAAGCTATATCCACTAAATTGTGTCGGGAAACGTTCTTTTAGTTTGAGACTGAGGAAATGATCCTAAAAACCTAAGCATATTTACACACACATAGAAATTCAGATTCAAGCCTTATTTCCTGTCACATGGCAATGCCTTGGTAAGCTCATTTGATCCAATTAACTACCAAGATGTCCATATTCAGTAGAGGATAAAAAAAATACCCCTGGATCACTCACTCTAGTTAGATTCAATTCAGATGAAGAAAATTACGTGATTTCAGTCCAAGTACAAACTGTATTCACAGAACTATAAACAAATGAAAAACTACACATTTAAATTAAGAAACACATTTAGTTCTTTAGCAACCACTAATCAATTCGCGTGTGTAAACCTGTCTACATTTATGGGTACACTTGAAAATACAGACTTGCTTTTGTGTCATCATACAGATCAGTACCTTTTCACGGCTATAGTTGTAGTTGCATGTCAAAACTACAGCTGAGTCTTTTTCAGTCAGCTTCTTTTCCTCTATAGCCTTCAGAAAAACATCTACCAGCATAAGACTTATGCATCATGCAGATCAGTGAAACTCTTGCAGACATGAGTATACTTCACCCTACGTCTTGTCTCAGCTGTAAAAACTGGAACATATTTTTTTTCCTCTTTCCCTTTTGGAGCCTAGTTGTCTTCTCTCTTCTTTTTTGGCTGTGAATTTCCTACAACGAGCTAAAGATTTAACAAATATCAACATATAAGCTTACTTTAGTGGTTCTTTAAAACTCATAATGTATAAAACCAGTACTTGTTTGTTACTATCAATAATCTTTCTGTGTTCCTTTATAACAAAGTATATAGTCTAATATTATTATTCATTACAATTGCAACAGAATTCCAAACATCTGACGCATGATTTTATTGATCCAACCTTACTGGACTGTATGGCACTTATATAGCTTGCCACTTGCATTAAATGGTCTCCTAAGAGACTGTCTTCCAAGTGGAATTGCACTCATGTTTTTACCATGGAAAAGGTTGAAATGTGATACAAATTGGAGCATTTTGAATATAAAGAAAACATTTTCTACATCTGCAGACTACATATCAAGAGAGGTTTGACATATTGGTACAGTCATGTATCTGTTTATACGCTTCCAGAGAGATGTCTGCAGCAGAAGAACTATTATTTAACAGCTCTACTGAGAGATGATTCATCTGTGTTCCTGGATCTCTTGTGAGTTTGTTGATGAGGCACACACACAGGTGTCCAGACCCATAATTTTCTCTTGATTTGTCTGAGTGAATAACCGTTTCTGGTGAAAGACTGTTCTGAAGATATGCGACTCTTAAAAAAGAAAATGGAGTATGTAATTGTTGGTTTAACTACGGGGTAAAAAAAGTGGATGTGGTGGTGAAGCATGCTGGACACAGATAAAAGAACTGAATGTCAGGGCATTGTGATTTCCTGAACCTTCTCAGTCTGAACTGTGTGTGTCTTTGTCTGTTTGTGTGTTTATGTGTGTGAGAGAGAGAGAATATGAAGACAATGTGTGATTGATTGGGACTGGGTTAAACATTAGAGGAAAGAATAAGACGAGATCTGCTTGGAGCGCTGCTGTTAATCTGTTATAACAGTCTGGTAGCTCTTAATTACATTATCACATCATGTGGATGATTTTAATCTTTCAGTCTGGTAATATTTTTTTATTTTGTCGACTTAACAGATGAGTATAAAGCATCAGAAAACCTAATTTATGACTTGAATATAAACAAAGTGGGATTTTTTTCAACATACAGTATAGAGTGGTTGCCTAGTATAGAGCCCCTTCACCCAACCACACACACACACACACACACACACACACACACACACACACGCACACACGCACACACACACACACACACACACACAGAGGCATCTAGGCTACCATTCACAGCAGCTGGCACTGCACCCCAAGCCGGTCATTAGAAATTCTTTAGAGCAATTCCTATACAAGTCACAACCATACAAGCATCCAGGACACAACACAAACTAAATTTTTTTAGAAGAAGAGGGAATGCGATGACAGGCTTTTTATCAGTGCTACAGTTTACCACCTGCTTGTTCCTTCACATTAAACAACAATAACTGCATATTGCTCTGGCAATAGGCCAGTTTCAACAAGATGAATTAATTAAGACATGCCATCGAGGTACAAGGATGAGCGCTGTTTGAATTTTATCAATACTCTTGTTTCAAAGACATTCATCTTCATAATTCCTCTGCTTGTAGTCTGTCTTATTTATGCTGCTCTGTGTGGCACCTGAAGGTGTTACTTTTAATTGGTGGGGACAAAATCTCATCCTCTGCAAACAAGTTGAAAGCCCGAGTGAAAGAGGCAGTGGAAATTCTTCATTTGCAATAAGATGGTTTTCTGGTGCCCAACAGATCAGGGTTCCTAGCATGGTGTCATGGTCTTGAACCATCCACAACAAATTAGTAATTAGTTCAAAATAAAAACATGAATGGTTAGTAAAAGGTACAACTTTTTTTGTAGCTTCTCTGGCAAAAAAATGGAAAACTCACATCAGTTTACAGCATCTATTTCCTACTCACCTTGGAAGTTTCCTTTTTGTGTTTAACTGACTCGTCACTCATCAGTTTTTTTACTCTCTCCTTCTTTCTTGGTTCTTCTCCTTCTCCCTCCTTCTCATTCCTGCTCCTCTTTTTTCTTCTTGCTCCCCTCTTTGTCTTCTTGCATCACATTTTTCCTCCGTTATTTTCCTACTTCTTCCTTATCCTTCTGTCTATTGCTTCTGGCTTCCATTTCCATCTTTCCATCTTCTTTTTCTTCTTCTCTCTCCTTCTGGCCTCCTCTTTTTCTTCCTAGGTTGCAACTCAAATAATGGGACAACAGGAACATTTTTCCCATCGTGAAAGTTGCACATTACATCACAAATAAACACTACTTTCTTTTTTTCCCTGTTAAATAAATGCTCGATTTGAACATAACAACCCAATATACCAGAACAGAGTAGATAATGATAGACCATGAACAGCCTCATGCCATAGTTGTACTTGACTGTCCTACCGAGCCCCAATTCTCAGACGTTGCATAAGCAGGGAGAAGTCAAAAGCAGCACAGTCCACAGTGTACTTTCCTCTGTTCTAATAGGCCACCAAGGCCACACTTTGAACAAACCTGAGCTGGAGGAAAGTTATGCCTCAAGTCTCCTTGATGTATCATCTATTGGCTGAGGGTAGAAACAGTCCAGGGGTGGCGGTATCATTCTGCGTGGATCCAAATGACTGATGAGTCAATCTAACACAATAAACTGGCAAGGCTCAAACTTTGATGACTCAAATTTGATGCTCTAACAGAAACAATGACTTTAACAATGTGACGACGAAGGAAAATGAGAATTGATCTGTTGAGTCAAATGGCAGGGGACTGTGATCCGTGGCACCTTCAGTTAAGATAACATCTGATATTGATGCATCTTAGAACAGAAAGCCAACAGAGGACATCACCAACATTTTACAGATCACAGATCCTTTGACATGCACCTTCCGTGTCAGTGATACTTTCAGTAATTGGATTTCATTATCCAGAAGGTAACAGGTGACATCCTTTGAGCAGTCATTATAGTGAGCTTTTAAACAGCACAAGCTGATTATACACTTTATTAACATACCATCCATGAAAAACAATTTATAACTAGGCTCAACAGGTCAATCATTCTCAATGTCTTCAGTACTGAAAAGTTTCTTTTGAGTCTAAGAGCAGAGTTTGTAACTAATAGTGGTTTACAGGGAAGTTTAAAGGGAAGAACCATCAGGTATAACAAGGCCAGTGCCCTCCCATGTTCTTTCTATTTTCATATTTCTTGTGACAATCCATACTAGCACCTAAGCTACGTCACCCTTGCCTTTTTTCACTAGCCTAGCCAGATGTTCACTTGTCTGTTTTTGTCAGAAAGAACTGTTGAACTAATGCAAAGACACAGGTGTCTGCAGTGTTGGATAAACAAAAAAATCTGAGTCAAAAGAAGATGACAGAAATGTTTGCCTTGCTCTGAAAGAGGCACAGGGAACATAACTGAAGGAAAACTGTATGATGACAAAGGTCGGATTGAATTCTCCCTGCCAGGGAATTTTAGCACATTCAAAATAATATTAACGATACACTTTACTCATAAGACACTTTACTCTACAACAAACCTCAGTGTGCTACAAACTAAGAAGAATGAAAACATTTTGCAGAAATGAAATCAAGTTGGGAATAAAATCAGAAGAACACAAGTTGGAATAACAACAGGTTAAAAACAATGAAGATATGGAAAAACCAAGGAGCTTTTGCAAGACTCTTGCTGGGGATCATAGTGAGAAGTGCACTGCAGTATTTGGTGCGGAACTATTTACAAAAATAATCTAACTGTAATTCTACATCGAGTGAATTGTTCCAAACCTTTTTTTCTTGAAATGTTGCTGATTATAGCTTGTAAATAATGAAAACCCAAAATTGTGTGCTTCAGAAAATTAGTATTATTGCATAGGAACAATAAAAAGGAACATTTTAAAGATAAATGTTTGGCCTCTGAAAACCTTGGCTAATTTCTGACCATTTTCTGCACTTTTCACCTATTTTTTGCTGCTTTCTGATGTTTCTTTCCACCTCAAACTCATTTTATTGCTTCTTCTTGCTGTTTTTGCCACTTTTCACCATTTGATTGTTGCTTGCAAAGATATTTTTCAACAATTTGGCTCTTTGGTTGAGCAGAGCTGAGTAACGCCGGTGCAGAGCATAAACACCAGCTGCAAAAAAAAAAAAAAAAGAAGAAGAATCTGGTATTCTGATACATTTCAGGTCAAAGAAATATTGTACTGTCTTCTATTAGAATATCGCAACAAGTCACAATGCAATTTTATCTTATTTGTGATTAATTGCCCAGCCCTAGTGGGAATCCAACGTGGAGTAGACAAAGGTGTGGATGAGTTTCTTTGTGTCTTGGAGAGTGAGCGATGATCTGAGTTTAGTAGCATTTATGAGGGCAAAGTAGGAGTTGTTTGATATGTGAGTCAAAGGTGAGATGGGGTCACATATTACACCTTTGTAAAGTAATCTGGGGTGAAAGTGGGATATTTTGACCAGAGTGGAATATACGTGTGACGCGGGATGAGTGGACCTGGTGAGGAGTCACAACTTGGATGACCTCTGTTTTTAAGCTGTTACGTTGTAGGTAGTTTTGACTCATCCATGCCTTTTTCTCCTCCAGTCAGGCGGTGAGTGGAGCTGGTGATTGTGTGGGGGCAGAGGTGGAGGGGTCCATTTTCGGATACAGTTGTGTGTCATCAGCATAGCAATGGTAAGAAATTCAAACTCCTGCTCTACCTGAACTTTTCTTTCTCTCAGTGCCACTGCCTTTTCATGTCCTTGTTGTGATGGCAGTGGAGTCAGCATTTCTTTCAAACTCCAGCAGAGTGAAGGCCTGATGTCTTATTTTCACCTCACCAAAACTCTAAGGCTCAGTTCTTTCACCCTTATTTTTTTCTGATATCTTTTACTATCTTGCGAAACAAAGAACATAATGGTTTACTGGTACTGAACATGTGATGCAAACTGAAAGAACACAACATATCCATAAGGAGCCTTGCCCAAATTTAGAGCCTTTTTTAAAGTGGTTTAAATTCGTTATACCTGTCGTTTTCCATGCTGTGTCTAATCCTGATGTTTATAAAGAAGTCGGGGGGAAGCAAAAATAAGCATTAACATCACTACATGCCGTCAGCTAAGCTTTCTTAGTGAACAGATCCTGAAAGAATGACAGTAAGATACACACACACACACACACACACACACACACACACACACACACACACACACACACACCCACACACACAACCCATAAGCATACGTCACCTCCATTAGACTCAAAGCTGTGATGGTGTTGACACAGTTTTTGTTTTTCTCTTCATTTGATAGCTCTATAACCTATATTTTAACCTTAAATTTCAACCCAAATCTATTCACTTTCACCATTGAATGTCATAATTGCATTGACATTTGAGATCTGAAATTGCAAGGGTATGAGCATCGCCAGTCTAAAATATCTAAAATATCTAGAAATTAGAATTTACCAGACCAGTTGTCCCAGTCTTGCATTAGCTGTGAAAAGGATGTGGGAAAAGAGCCGACAGGGTAACATCTGACTGCAGCATTGTCCAGCTAATGCAAGATTTCATAAAAGTCTGATGGAGTTTATCAAAACTGGGGACTTTGATGTTATTATTTTATGGTATATATGAATTAGGGGTTTTCTTGATGTACTGTCAAATGTATTACTGAACCACTTTTTTTTTTGATATTTCTTGGGCTTTTCATGCCTTTAATGGAAAGAGGAGGACAGTGCATAGTATAGAGTAGGAACGGGGGAGAGAGTGGGGAGTGACATGCGGGAAACAGGCTGGGGACTGTATTCGAACTTGGGCCACCCGCTCGAGGGCGAACGTCATGGTGTGCAGCCTTATCCACTTCGCCATCTGCCCCCCAGAAATAAAATATAGATATGAAAAATATATAAATGTAGAAAAATATAAGAAAAACAGAAATGAAAAATGGAAAACCACAAATGTACAAAGACGAAGAGCTGTCGGTTTAAAGCAATTTAAAGAATCCGTAGCACAACATGCCCTCAAATGGACCTACTTTATGTCCACAATTGTATCATTCTGTCAGTGGTCGTAAAGTGCTACTGAAAACTTACATCACAGTATCACCTCATCATCTAGAGCAGTAAAGAGGGTAAAACAACTTTCAGCTTCACGGCTGAGAGAGAAAAGTGCTTATCTGTAAGAAGACCTGCAGATACCTTTTTTTTCTGTCAAATCTGAGTGCAGATATAATTTCAAGTTTTGCCTTCGGAGTCTTACCTTGATGATAGCACTTTTGAATCCTCTGCAAGAAGAAAATAAGAAAATTACACCTCTATCCCTGAATCTCAGTATTTTGACTCTGTGTTTTACTGATACACTTGAAGGTGAAGTGTGTGTATGTAAGAGATTCATGTGGGAGCTTAGATCAGGTCATTGTAAGTGATGCATAATGAGTTTTTGACAGCATTTATAAAATGGGTCAGGATGCATTTAACTACTCAAGACGAGTTATTCTATCTTTTGTTCTGAGGCACCAGCAGGAAGGAGTATCCACACTGGAATCACTTAATTATCTTTAAAGAAAACACACTCATACATACCATTAACCTGCTGAGAAAAGTGGAAAACAAGAGGACCAAAATGTCGGCACTGACACAAGGATTACACTCAGGATTTGATAGCACTTCAACACTTGCAGGGGGATAATGGTGAAATGACATTTCTTGCATAATGCAGACAGAGATCAGTGAAACACAGACTTCATGCTGAGCAGTTGTAAGTCAGATAATTAGGTCCAAAGAAAAGAACAGTGTCGCAGTTCGATACCAGGCCTGTCTCCCTCTGCAGTCAGAAACGCTGTCGGCATAGAAGGATTCCTTGTCCAATCTGAAGAAACATCTACCTCATTTGAGCTGAAATTTATGGTTTCTGCCGCTCTGCAGCTTTTTGCTTTGTCCCATTTACCATTTATGGTAACCACAGAAGCAGCAGGGCAGTTTATCAAGAGAGGATGAATGGCCTTAGAGGAGCTATTTAATATTTTGAAAAATAACTGCCACTAAGATGAAGTATTTTTTATAGCTTTACCTCGCCAGACAGGTTCAGCTTAAACCAACAAAATGTGCTTTTACTCTTAATGAATTCAAATAAGATGTTCTTCTTTTTGCTTTGTTGAGTCTCTCTGAGCATAAATTGGAGACTGTGAATATTTTCTGCGGACAAACAGCTTCAGTAAGATATGCATAAGTTGCATTTGTCGTGCAGACTAAATAATTTGGAGGCTTTTTTGTACAAAAGTTTCCGCCTCACCATTACTCGCTGTGCTATCTATCTTTATGCTGAGGTGGATATCAATTAGGTGAGCCAAGCATGTAATTGATTTCCACCCTGTTACCTTTAGCTCTGATATTTGGGATGTTCAGACAGCGCTGTCTTTTTCTACCTCCTTGTGTCAACACCTCCACACGTACATGCACTTCATCGCAATCATGGGAATAAATATGATTTATATAATCCATTTAGGCCGCATGAGCTGCTCCTCATTGTCATTTCATTAACTTACACCAGGTCATTACTGAGTCCATTCTACAGCCGTTACAATAAAATCAGATATGAGAACAAATTACATTTTTTTGTTCAATCTGAGCGACTGTGTGATGTGCACTGACTGCTACCTGGCCAGCCATTCCTCCCACGTATCATGAAAAAGGTTGTGTGCTCCTTTTGCTCTCGGCAATTTGAATAATTCACTCAGATGTGCGGACGAGATTTAGTCTTGTGACCTGTGTCTGTGCGGTCTACCTCACTGTATGTGCTGAGGAGATAAGAACGTGAATTGTAGACAAGAGATACCTCGGGGGGCTTCAGAGAGGGGCATCCTGGGGTCAACTACCTGCCTGAGAATGACAACTTGTGCCAGGGAGATGTGGACGACTTACAAGATAAGACTGGTTTTCTGATAGGTGGAGTTTTGAGAGAGTATGATAAGCCTAGGTTTGACAGTTCCATGGCTCTGTCTGACCCTGCATGTTGGAAAGAAAATGAAACCAATCCTAAACTGTGCCCAGAATAAAGAAGAGAGCAAATCAAAGAGCAGAAAACATTGGCATTGGTTTTAAGTCTGAGTTATCTGTTTTTCTTTTTCTTTTTTGTGCTGCCATCTGTCTGTCAGTCTGTCTGTTTTTAAGTGCATCTGTCGGTCTGTCAGACCAGTCTTTCTGTCTGCCTCTCCCTCTGTTCCACAAGAACTAATTTCGAAGATGCAAATCACAAAAATAGTAAGTAAAAGTCCATCTAACTGAATGTCATGTTTCAACGAGTTGCTATCTAGCTGCTTAAATATAACATAAACATTTCAGAGAACACATTTCTTCTACATAATTGTGATGGGAATTGCTTATTTTATGCCCAAAAGGAGGACAAAAATGATTATTGTGACACTTTTTCTTTGGGGTAATTACTCAGAGGTAGTTAAGATCTCATCCATGCAAAGATTGGAATCGTTTCTTTCTTTTTTATTTATTTTTCTCAGACACAGTCACAAAAACTGGCTACTATGGGCATTTAATGCTAACAAAAAGATTGTTTCATTCACAAATATGTTCAAAAAGTCTTTTTACTTTTTACTTTGCACTTGTGTTTGGTGGGTTGCTGGAAATAATGAAATGTTTTCCATTGACAAATTACTCCTAGTTTTTAGTGACTGAATTATTAGCTGAGGTTCTTTATGACAAAAGTAAGGTTGTTACTTCGAAACAATAGCTCCCTCTGAGTTGTGCATTTTTTTTTTCTCCTCTAACAATTTACAAACTAACAAATTAACAATCCCAATCCCAGTCATTTCACTGCACTACCTAAACTGGACTAAATACCATTGTTTAAACAATGGCAATGGTAATTTCACATAAAAATTCTCTCACAGATGAGCTGGTTGTAATCCAAGTTTGTGCCTGTTGAATTGGATCTCTCACTATTGCAAAATGCTTTATTGTGGTTTATAAATGTCAGGTTCTCTGTAAATACTATAATGAGAAGTACAGTCCAACCTCCTCTGTAAGTACAGACTGCTGAGATGACTGTCTTGATGATTTGGCGCCATAGAAATGAAGAATTGTTGATTAAAAACAAGTCAGCAGTTGGAATACGTGAAGGAATTGTAAGCCATTTGCATCCTTTTATTTTCTCAGTCAGTCCTCTGAGGAGCTGAGTTAAATTTAATTTCAGGTACTCTTATTAAATCCAGTCAGATTCATGGCTTAGTGTGAGGCATATCAGCAGCTGCTTCCTTTCCATCCCATTGTACTAAGTGAAATTAACCAAATATCTCATTTCTTGCCTGAGTTTTGTGCAGCTGCCTCTTCTCCATTTCCAACTTTCCTTATCATGATAACACTTTAGTCTAAGACCACTGGCATGTTCTTATCTGTGTAATGAAAATGTATGATGGAACTTTATATACATTTATAAATGTTTGCAATCCATGTGAAGAAATGGACAAGCAAACAAGCAGTGACACAAAGGAATACACAGGAGTGTATTTCCACTGATGATCTTGATAGAGGGAAACGTCCTGTGAAAGATATTAGACGCCTCATGCATTGCATGTAACCTGTGTGAGCACGATAAATCCTGCAGAAAGATAAGTGTGAGTCTGTTTGCTTGGATGTCATTCATAAAAGCAGTGATCCAGAGAGCGAGAGAAAGAGAGAGAATTCATCTGACTGAAGGATGGAGTGATGAATGTAACCTCTTTTCTATCCTTTTTCACCATCCTCTTTATTATTCTGTCAACATAAACTATGAAGGGTTACTCATGGAAATAAAGAGGCACAAAGCCCGTCGGCCCGATAATTTGTTTTCTGCTCCTTCAGGGTTCTCACGTACTCTGAAGGCAGAGCTGCTCGACGCTTCAAGGTTAACACTGAAGTGCTGTTTTCATCCACATTCCTGGAAAAAGCAGAGTGCCTCAGTCACTAAAAGCTCCTGTCTCTGTCTGTGCTGCTCTGCATGTGCGTGCGTGTGTGAGTGTGCGTGCCTTGTGCAAATGAATGTGTGTTTGTGCGAATGTGTACACATCCCTTCTCATCCTGCTGACACACATGCATCGTCTATCAAAAGGCCCCTGTGATCCCTGAAGTGGAAAGAGGGATGTTATTCCACCCTAAACTGTGAGGAATACAAACACATGGAGGCTCTCTTTAGCCCTGGCATCAGGCTAAGTTATGCTAAATCGCGGTCATGCTGGTTGGGAGGCTTACCTTGGACGACCCTTTATAGTGTTCTAAAATTATCATCCCAAACATATTTGTATGACGACTTTTAATGATACCAACAGTTATTTTAACCAAAATGAACAGACTCCTGAGTCACTTATTGGCTTACTGCATGGTGCTACGCTAACACGATTGGAGTAAAGGAGAAAGCTTCTTATACTGAAGGACATATAAACATCAAGGCTAACCTGAGATGTGTGGAATTTCTGTCACACCTAACAAGCAGCAGGTCTACCTGACACGACAACTTTGAAATCCCATCTGGGAAGAAAAAGATATTGCTGGAAGCTTTTGATCATTATATAGAGAAAAATATGTGGGAGTTAAATTGTGGGAGTTAGCTCGATGCGATTGACTGATTCTCAACATTGTATCTTCATAAAGCTTAAAGCTATTTTTCCCAACTGTCTTACTTTTGTTGCATGTTTTGTTTCAAAACTGAAATCATCGCCGACAAAAGCTGACAAGAAGCTTTTGATTTTCTCCCCCTCTCTCTCTCGGTGACCATTTCCCTCAGATTCAACTCTTCTCTGGCACAGTGTTGCTCAAATTATCGTGCTGTCTGTCATCAGATAGGAGAACAGTTGTCCGCTTGTCAGTGATGTTGTATGTGACAGTTTGACAGGTTAGAAAGCTTTTTACCCAGCATGCCACCTCTCTCTCTCTGTCTGTGCTATTACCCTGTAGCTTCTTTAGATAACGTTTTTCTTACCACAATCATCCCTTTACTTTGTATTGATTATCTTTCTGCTTGAGTACGATCAGGCAAAAGGCGTTTTCTGTGGAAATAACATTGCCTCTGTTCGCCAAGTGAACTTATTGGTTAATAAGCTTGTTGTTTCAGGTCAATTAGTCTGTGATACTTGCTGGGCTTCCACACTTACTCTCTAAATCATACAGTTTTACTCCAAGGTCTGCTAATTGATTTTCTATAGCTTTTTATCATGTTTCAAAAGCTTTCAGGCTCTACTTCCATTACTTTCACACATGGGCCATATGATGACATATCTATATCTTTGTGTACAGACTGTATTCAAAGCTTCATTGAGAGTTCCTGAGTGGATGTTTTCTCAATAGCTATTCTACAAGGCCGAGAATTGGATTCAAAAACACACATTTAAACATAATCCTTGTACTCAAAAAATGATAAGTTCCTTTTTTGTCTTCAGTCAAATTATATTGATATTTCATTTGTTTTAGCAGACACTTTTTTTAATATACTATCGCTCAGAATAAATAGAGGAATGACTCACATCTCACTTCCCCCTCTGCATGTGTGCTTTTATGTCAAACTGACGCTTGTCATGGGCATGTAGGAGTCACAGCATGAATAATCCTATATCATTACACACTCAGCTGTACTCTATCAAACTTTCATGGTAAGCGTACTGTATGTATTACATTGAGGGAATTTATCCCACCAGCAGTCTTCTGCCTAATACATCCAGTTTACTGTCACATGTGACAAGAAGTGTATTAAAATCTTTACTCTAGAGTGGCTGAAAGCATCGCAGAAAACTGTCAAAAAAGTCAAAATGTTCCCTTTCACTTTCTTTTCAAGGACAATTTGATGAATCAGCTTATGTTGCCGCCTACCATTAAGTTGATGTGTGATAGTATTTTACGCTTCAGGTTGTAAAAGTTAATTGGGAGCAATGCTGTGAATCAGTAGCCTTAGAGACTTTTAAGTATTTGATTGACTACATCAAGAAATGTGACATCTTATTGTTATTTTCTGCAAATGGAACTTATTCAGATTAGATAATATGGAGATACGTGTAGATATTGCATGAATTATTGATTTGTCTCACTTAGTTGTGTCAAAGACTTGATGTAAACAATGTTTTTTTTTATATCAGTTCCAGTGTTTCAGAGCTGTTGAGTGCATCTCTGAGTTGCTAATCCCTACAAAGTGGCTTAAAACCGTAAGCAGTGCAGATAATAGCAATGATGTGAAAAGTTGTGAAATGTGTGTCATTTATGTTCAAAGCTTTGTCAGCTGCAAAGCTCATAAAGACAGAAGAGCTGAATGAGGACAGAGATAAGCATAATTGTTGCTGCAAAGAAATGTTCAGTTTAATGTGAACTAAAAGAAATACACAGACCAAGGTTTTAACGTATCAGGGTTTCACTTATTTTTTAAACATATCAAAACTAGCACTGCTGGATGTCCATACCAAAGATGTGTGTGTTGGTGTGTAAGAGAGAGAGAGAGAGAGGGAGAGACAGTGCGTGTGTCTCTCCAGGGCCTGCCATTCAGAGGAAAGAGGGCCTAAGGAATGGAGAGCCTTAAAGACACAGCAGCTAAAATGAAAAGTTCATCCAGAGTCTGGAATAAAGATTTTCTCAGACAGCAGTGAGAGAAAAAGGATTTTTTTTTGCTGTTAATCATGTGAGACTACAACAGGGGGTACTAAATAGACTATCAAAGTGTTACAAAAAGTATGATACCCCTTATTAGGGCCCGAGCGACAGACAGTGTCCGATTTAAGAAAAGACATTTGGTAAAGAGTCTCCTTATGTGTGTGAAAAAACGTTTTAGAATCAAATAAGATTTTGAAATCCTGTAGTGTGGGCTGGTTATTATTTTCAAATCTTGAAGTGTTTACATGTTTAAGATTTTTAAGAAAAGACATTTGGTAAAGAGTCTCCTCATGTGTGTGAAAAACTGATTTTAGGATCATATAAGATTCTGAAATCCTGTAGTGTGGGCCAGTCATTAATTTTAGAATCATATAAGATTTTAAATCCTGTAGTGTTGGGCAGTCATTATTTTCAAATCTTGAAGTGTGTACATGTTTTGGTTTTAAGAAAAGACATTTGGTTAAGAATCTCCTTATCTGTGTGTCTCTTCAAAAGAGGATTATTGGAATCCATTGACATGGGAGCGCCACAAACTGTGGGTTTGCAGTAAGTACCCTTTTCGGCGTTGTCAATAGTTTTGATGCCATAAAATCATCAATAAATCAATGATTTTTGTGTTTCTCTGTTGCCTGGCTTTGCTAAATAGCCAGGCAACAATTAAAACCCATGATATCCACAACTAATAGATGTATTGATTCAAAGCTTTTGGTTTTCAGTAAAGTAATGACTATAGTCAGCCATATACTTCTTTCTGGCCTCTACGCTGTAGTGGCTGAAGACGTGAGCACAGCTTGTGTGTCAGTATTGCTGGGCAGCCCCAAAGCATACTGTTCGTAGTGTGATTTCTATGCTAATTAGATCACCATTTTTTGACCTGTTTTCTGCTCATGTTATACTCAGGGAACTATGGCAACTCCTCGTGTATTATGTCAATTTGGAACTGATGTTGCCACTGATTATATAGTAATCATTGTGAGTTGCGTGCTAGACGCTTCAATTATTGTTGTTGAAAAATGTCTCAGCCAGCTACAATGCCAAAGAAATAAGGAAAGTTTAAGAAGAATAGGCGCTGTCTGCGTAAACTAAGAAATATATGAGGACTGATTATCACTGCCCCTAGAGTCCCCGCTTCATCATCTGTCTTGTAACATATTTACTGTGACTTATCTGGCCAAGATTTCTCTCAAGGCAATTCCTCCCATAACATGTGCTCCATATGTGAATTTCTGACCTGCTGGTTATGTCAGCATGTTCATCCCACTCTGTGAGTCACAGATACACACTGCACCAGGATGAAGATTGCATGTGTGAAACTCTCCTTTGAACAAGGGGGGTTGAGTCATGTCCATGTGATTTATACAACCATGAATTACACATGTAGGCTACCTGAAGTAACTTTGCTTCACGCACATTTGAAAACAGAACACATTTTCTGAGGGGGCATTACCTGTTGAAGCTTAACTTGTGTGTGTTAGTCATCACTGTCACTTTGTATTCAGTGGGTACGCAGCTTTCCTAGCTTATCTTTAGAAGAAACTTTCATTCTGCTGTTTCTGAGCACTTTAGAAAAGTTATTAGAAAGAAACTCTTTTTGCATTTTTGGCCTTGCTTTTACAGATCCTCATTGGTGAAGTTTATATTTCACTTATACCAAATATGTGGCTCTCCTATATAAACAATCTGCTGGTTGGTTGGTCATGAGGCTCATCAATAGCTGAATAAATCACCATAATTTTTCAAAGATTCCTATTTAATGCTCAGAGGTTTTAAATTTCTGGTGAGATATTTGATGGTTTAAGGCATTGATTGACATACTGATGCAGACCATCTTGGTTCAAATTTATAGCTTTCAGCAAAGTAACATTGTTACTATGTGTTTAACTTATGAAAAGCACCCAAATAAGGTATGGTGTGGTGTGTAGAATTTAGTGTGTACAGTGAATAGTCATCTCATGACACAGTTTAGACTCAGTTAGTTTTTGTTAACCTAGAATCACATAGAACTAAGCCCTCTGAGACTGCCATCTTTTTTTTCCCCCACTGCCCCTTCACCAATGGGAACGGTGAGTCTAAAGCTTTTCAATCTTGAATGTGACAGTTATCGCTAGATATTATTCACATCTCTATACACTCTACCTTTAGGTTTGTTTTGGCAATTGGTAGCTTTGAGATAGGTTCACTGGCTCTGCTGTCAGTGCCTGGATTACAGGACAGCATCTTGCTCTCTCATTTCAAGACCACCTTGACGCATAAACTTTTGTTTTAGCCACAGTGTCAGCAGGTTGAAGGGAAAATTACCAGACTGCTACCTGATTTGAGATTATGTATACTATCGGAATGTCCCTGGATTTGCTTCTGATGTTTGTATTCATTTGCAGTTTTTGTAGGGTTTGGATCAGTCAAAAGTAAGAATTTACAAAACAAAGTAATAAGATGGTTATTGTATTTAATGTGGCATCCGCAACCTGCTACCTGATAAGCAGAGGAAAAACACATAATAGGTTAATGAAATGAAAGCAAGTTCATTTTCTTATAATGAGCAGTTTGTTCACTCAGTATATATATTCAGATCTGTAGCTGTATACTGGATGCGCCTGGTTTATGAAGATGCCGTAAATATTGTTACATGTTTGTGTTCAGTGTTGATAACAATCTGTCCTTGTAGTGCCAACAAAAAGGTGAAAAGATTTTTTTCTGTTTTGTCTTGTGTTTTTGTCAAAGATTAACTGAAACTTGGTTCTACAACGACTGCAACTGTGTTGTTGAGTCAGGTAAGCACACATTTTCCTTTTTACTAGTGTTTGAGTCCCTGCACTTCATACATCATTTCCTTAGTTGGACAAAAGTGGAACAAACCAAATATTTTAAACACAGCCTACAAAGACCAGCTCTAATGCAGCAGCACCCCCTGTGTTTGATCCCTCTTCCCATGTGTTTTTCTCATTACATCTTCAGGATGTGACACTGGTCAGGGGGCTACTTCTTCCAGCCAATTAAGAAAAATCTATGCAACACAAACACACACACACAAAAAAACGCAATCTTATCACACAATATATCATACATTATTAAGCAGAGGTTTGAATAAAACATAAAGGTTAGTGTTTGCCAAATTATTCTCACAGGAAAAGAAGAAAAACCCAGAAACATATTTGTATGGAGCTATCCTGCAGCTTTAATTAATGGGACTTAAGATTTAATGTTATGCTCCAAACAGGAAACCAACTTCTTTTCACTGGTGCATATTACAAAATTATAAATAAAAAAGCCCTTGAGTTCATTTTATTTTGTTTCCTATCCCCCCAAAATAAAAGATTTCACTTTAACCTTTATAGAAGTCATTTTGTTGCCCAGGTATTCGTCAGTGTGAATCGGGAGATTTGGAATCATTTGATTTAAAGCTCTCTTGGTATTAAAGTAAAATATTGTGCTGGAAATTGCCCTTTCCATTAACCATGGGTTTAGATAAAGGCAAAAAGAAAACAGCAGAGCACCGAGGCTAATACTAGCTCCAGGAAATATAGTTGTCTCACGGTGAAACAGAGATTTACTGCCAATGACTACGCTCCCCAGAGACAGCACCAGCGCTCGAGTAAGACACCAAATGGTTGTAGATAAAGCTCTCATCAATAAGTCATTGGAGATCAACTGAGTGTTTGTTGGGGGGGAAACATGGCTAATCAAGTAAATGAAGTCAAAGCTATTGGCTGTTTAAGGCGTTAAGGAGAACAAATGATGTGTGAAGGAAACTGTGATGAACATTACAGATGTGCGACAGAAGCTTCTACACCTGTGTTTAAACTGGCTCGAAAGATTAATGCAAGGCTGTTAGTGGAACTGTTATTGACTTTTATTGTTTGACATTCACTGAACAAACTGTGAATCAGAGATGAAGCTGAAGAATGTGAAGCTTTGAAAATTAATTGCATTAAAAAGAAAATCTTATCCTTGGGTGGCAATATGGCAAAAACAAGCTCATAATAGAAGTATAATGATAATGTAACATGATAATAATTGGTTACTTTTGACAATGCGCTTCAGTGAGAAAACCTGAGACCTTTTTTTGCTGAAGTGATGCTGAAAGAGACACTTTGGAAAATACTGAAAAGATGTCGAGACTGGTTCAAAAGTAACAATTGTGTTTTCAGTTGAATCTGATATATTATTTAGCTGCTCTAAATGTAATCCAGAGCACTCACCTGAAAAAAAAATCCAATAAGTGAACCCTTTTTGATCCTACGACCTTCAGCATGCAAAGCAGTCACACTCCATTGCAAGTCATTGAGTTTAAACCAAAACATTGTGTTGTTAGGTTTGAATCAACAGTGTCAGCATCCAAGGACCATTTTATCATCACAGAGTTACAGACACAGTAAAAGCACCTGCACGTACACATCTCTTTTTCTTCTTCTGAGAAATCTAGAAACATTGTACTATAATACTTGTCATACTTTAAGATTTCGTTGAACCTTCTTGTTCTCTTGAAGAAGGAACCTTGAAGTGACCATCATTAGATCTCACCATGTGAGGGCACAGACCCCAGGTTGAGGATCTGTGTGTTAACTGTTGAAAAGTGGTTGAAATAAGTTGTTTGACATCCAGACCTGATTTCGCTCCATTTTCGACCCATTTTCATTACCGTGGTTCATGCTCACTGGAAGCTATCTTTTAATGTTGCCAGAACCAATCAGAGGGTTCATTAGCTCAACTCGTGAGCAGCATGTTCAAGAAGCTGCTGCTAACATTGTTCCAAGGAGCTCAGCTTCTGTTCAGGTCAGCACTCCAAGTACTCAAGTCCACATGATGGGAACCAAAACACACTCCAAAGTTAACAGGACTGGGAAATTAAAAGAGCGAAAACTTTGGACTGAGCAATTTCATTTAGCAAAATTAAATCTATTGCCCCTGTAACCATCTGTTGAAGTCAGGATGTCCTGGGCTTCCAGCCCTGCTGACAATATTGTCATGAATCCATGTTTGGCACCTCCTTTGTTCCCTTTCCTTTCAACCCTCTCTTTAAGAGATTATCTGTCTTCATCTGCAGCTCTAACAATGCTTTGCAAAGGGGTATGGAAGTGCACTCAGGCAGTTACAGTATATTAAGATTGAGCAAAATTTTCAAGACTTGCTGGTCCAAAAGGGACCTTAAACGTCCAAAGTTTATCAACAGAGAGTATAGGACATGGTGGCTCCTGTTCAAGATTGCTTCTTAACCCTGACAGATTTGCCCTCACATTTCTGTAGCATTACCACATCACAGATCTGTTTTCCTCAGTGATGCTTCTTGGCTCCTCATGTATGTGTAGTAAATGATGCATTGAGAAATAACATTAACCTTGGAGGAAATTTGTTTGTAGTACTGATGTCTTGTTACATAAATAACCAAGCACTAAGGTAAACTTACATTAAGAATTCATCTCTATTATCTGTTTATTCAAACATTGCTGGGCTGAAAAGCACAGCCTGCTTGAGTAAAGGCCTCTCTCCTCCCGGTTGAGGCCAAATAGCTGCTCTGTGGATAGTTCTGAATTCCAATATGGGCGATACATATCACAGCTGACATGGGCAAATTGAAAGCAGAGGTTGCAGTACTTGTGCGATGTGTCCCCAGCTGGGGTATCTAAATGATCCTCAGCCCCCACACTCCCGCCTCAGGAGTGTGGAAGAAGCCTCATAAATGAACGCCACAATGTGCCCTCTGGCGGCCATGGTAGAGGTCCCATGCTTCTGGCACCAAACAGCTGAAAACAGCTGATCCCATTTGTAATCTTACGACTTGGCAGCCTCAGTAATATGGTGTAGATGTGGCTAATTCCTGTGTGTTTCTAG
Source organism: Thalassoma bifasciatum (assembly GCA_008086565.1). Taxonomy (NCBI): domain Eukaryota; kingdom Metazoa; phylum Chordata; class Actinopteri; order Labriformes; family Labridae; genus Thalassoma; species Thalassoma bifasciatum. The sequence goes on from RPOG01000336.1 coordinate 31,584, forward strand.
TTGGAGGCTGAAGATTTAATTACTGCTGCATCTGTAATATTGTCGGCCTGCTGCATCACACTGCTCAGATGGCTCATGACAAACTTTCTCAAATGCATTTATAAAGAACTCTGTTGCCTTAAGCAGTACTATTATTGTTATTATGGTGGCATGATGATGGTGATGTTGTGTTTAATCACTATATGAAACATTCATGCATCATTAAATTGTGATATAATTAGTATAATTAAGAAAAAGACTTGAGGGTGTGTGTAATCTTATGGAGGGCTCCATTAGGAGTGACTTTTGTTAGTCATTCTCTACTTTGAAAACTCTGAATTGGCATCAGTTCTTACTTTTTTGTTTAACCCTTCATTTTGCTTTGAGTGATGGAGTCTTGAAGCATTTTTGCAGTATAACTACAGACATTGCTGCCCTGTTCTCACATTACACTGAACCAACTTGTGGTTAAAGTTTTAGATGTTGATTTGCCTGCATGGTGCAGTAGTTTTCACACTGTTTTTCTGTATTGTATTCAAGAGAATATCGTGATCTTTTTTAGAAAATCAAATGAAAGGTGGGTTGAGTGAAAAGTTAGTCTGCCTTTCCACTATACTTTCTACAATGTATCTCTACATACTCGTTACTCTGTTTACTTCTTATCTTCTTTCGTTAAAAAGGGGCAAATAAAGGGAGGTTAAGTGTCCAGCTAAACCAGAGAAGAGATCCTAACCCAAACAAGCTGTTCACAAAGCTTTTTCTCATTTGTCCTCTTTGTTACATTTCACAACAAACTCTTTTCTGATTTTCCCCTCTTCTCATCACTCTTCCATCTTAACCATGGGGAGTAGGGGAGGTAGAGCGTCCAGTCTAAACTTGTAGTGAGTCCCAGCTCAAATAAGCTCAGTAGTTCTGCCTTCCCTGTTTACTTTTAACATTTTTATACATACCCATCCCTTCCCTGATGCAAAAGAGAATGATGAGAGCTTACTTGATAACCCCCTTAACCTATAAGTGGCCATTAATCCCAATACTTGGGTTGCGTTGAACATTTCTGGCCATCAATAGGTTATTTAACTTATCATTTAAGGGCTTAATAAAATGGGTCTTTTACCAAGAGTTCATCCCTTGCAAAAGACCTAAAGAACCTTTAATATATTAAATGACTTCAGGCAAAAACTGGGAGTCTTCAAGTGACCTTTTATTCCTGATTAGGAAAAAGAAGTGCTGAAGGAACAGGCAACCCCATAAAGGTGCTCAAGTAACTAAGCTGTTCCTGATTCAGCACCATGGACAGCTCACGTGGAGGTGTCTCTTCCTATGTAGCATTCAGAGTGTCTTTTTTGTCCTTTGACTTATTAACCAGTTATGAAACAGATGGAAGTGGTAACAAGCAGTTTAATCACAGCTTCTAGGGAATTTCAAAAAAGTTTCCCAAGAAACGGTCACTAATTTCCCCATTAATGTCACAAGACATTATCAGTTTACTGCATTATAACAACTGATAGCCCTAATTGACCAGATGGTTGCAATAAAGCATATGAAGAATGTCCCAGCACTGTCTGTACACTTGTGTAATATTTTAGTCTGCTGCCATTTCCTTCAAGAAAAGCAGAAGTTGAAGATGACTTTTTTTTAGTGGAGATTAATATTTATCTATTTAGTACATATTTATTACACTATTTTATTCAAAGCTCTATTATAATACAATTTTTACTGCTTAAGTCAAGGGTAAAATGCTTTGTTTTATAATAGTTCATTTTTTCTCAAGACAATCCTTCTCAAAGATTTTTTGCAGGCAAATTGAAAATTGTTGACATGATGGGGCTATGCATAAAAAACTGGATGGATAAAAGTGCAGGTGTTCATGTAGAGATTCATGTATTGCCTCCAAAATGATTCCAGATTATCAAATATTAGGTGTTTTTTTTCTCAAGTTAGAAAAATGCACAGCACATAGTTAACTGTGCAAAATGAAAAATAGTGCACTGATATAATTAAGTTGATGCTACATGTAAATAAGAGTTAAAACTTAAACTCAGTGTTCTGTCTTGACAATAGCAACTGTGGTGATGTTAAAAATATTTGAATTGAAAGCCAACAGGCATAAAAAGTTTACAGTCATCCTAACCTCCAAGTAAGAAACATCTAATTTTGCACGCTGCATTGGTCGTTCCCAGAAGCTAACAGGCTGACAGAACTGGACATACAGTACCCTAAAACTTCAAGTTTTTTCTTCAGTAAATATACAGCAACTCTGCTTAAATCACACCCAACACTAAATGAGTTATTGATCTTGTCAATTAATTTATGCAAGTTCCGGTTATGTTGTTGCTGGAATTAATTCTTCAACAGTTACGCCTTGAAGTATGGGCATGTGGCTGTTTTCTGGACTGAGTGTGAACCATTACATACCCATATGCGAGTATTGTTCTAGGTTCTTCTTCTCTGTTAAAGAGTGTGAGGTTTGGCATTTAACAGAGAAGCTCTGACTCCTCTGCTGGAGTCATTGTACTGCCTAACAAGACATCCAGGTTCTGCTCTGGCAGGTAACCCATATGACAGTCCAACTGAGACTTCCCTTGTGAACGCAACCTGCAGGGTATTTGCAAGTGCATTGATCCCACAAGAGCTTAAATTTCCGAGTGAGTAGATTTCAGGCAGTTGAGGAGGCATCTTAGTTTAAGCTCATAGTACCTCACTTTTTTCTCATTTAAGTGATGGCAAAAGGTCAAGGGGGGAGAAAAAGAGGCAACAGTTGCAAGAAAAGAAGCCAAATAATAAAAGAAGAACAAATGGCCAGCAGTGTGATGACATCTTGTGTGAATATCATACCAAAGACAGTCATCAGGGGTGCTGCTGGGTGAGATAGTGAGAAAAATAAGAGGGGAAAAGTCAACAGGAAAACAAGTTAATGGAAGACTGAATTATGTTAATCCCCACAAGGAGAAGTTGTCATCTTAAAGTGTTTCCGCCAACAGGTCCATGCAGCAAATGTTTCCATTTGTATATACTTGAATGATGTTCAAGAAAGCAAAATATGCCATGTGCTGTGTTGGTGAGGAAAGAAAAAGGCTGAGTCTTCAGCGACAACAGGAGTGATGTTTCATTCCCCTGGATGTGTAGTCCTAAGGGGGTGTGTGGATCAGCACTGGTAAATAGTGGCTCACCAGGGAGCTCAAATGCAGACACCAGCAGCAGGAGGAGACATTGATTCTTGATATTATGCAGGGGGTAATAGTCAATAAGGCCCATGCTCATTTCCACAAAGTGAACCAGGTGACCCAAAACCACATACTAACAGCTTTTTTGGTATACACGTTCCAAAATGTCTGCCTTTTTAACAGCAGAGACAAGATGACAGTGAAGTCAAAGAGAAGCTGCTGGGAGCAAAAAAGGCATGCATTACTTAACAAAGAGCTTGTTCATGATCCAGAAGCATAGATGACAGCCATGGAGAGGAAAGCAGACCATGGGAGGGCCCCTCGGACATATTTTACACAGGATAACTGACACAATGGCCACTCCTGCAGCTCCCTAACACTCCATGAAGCCGTAAATATCCCTGCACCAGGAGACACCCAGGGGATTGGACCAGATGAAATGATATCGTGTTCTGGTGACAACCCTCCAGGACCAAGATAAGTGAGATAGCTAAGAGATGAACTTTAACCGACTCCAGTGGACATCCATCAAGGGCCCTGACCTTAATGGCTCCCTCAAGACCACAGAAGTAAAGTCCCCAAACCACACTCAGGAATACAGAACATTATGGTCCACTACTAAGGTCAGTGACCACAACATTTACTAGACCAAATACCACAAACCTTCAGGACTAAAATACCATGGTCTGTAATAATGGAAATTATTATCACAAGCTCCATATCTGCACCAGCTGCCTGATTAAAACTCATAAAATTCCTTTTTATGTCTTTCTGTGGAATTAAATTTTGAGAAAAAACACTAATTTAATCTTTCAGCCAAAGTCTTTAGTTTAATGTGTTTTTGGTGGCAGTCTGTTTTACTGTTGCTTTCACTTAGAGTGAAAATGGAATACTCATACTCTAACTTTGTTGGGTTAAATTGAATGTCACCATCCCTGCTCCTCAAACATCTGTAGTCTGCTCCTGTTTACCAATGTTAAGTAAGTTTGGGTGAACAGATATTGCACACATTAGCTCTTTCCTCAGCAGAAGGGGGACCTCTTGGACTTCAAAATTTGTATAATGGGGTTTAGAAATGCTAATCGCCATGTTATTTTATTTTTTCTGACTGTTTTCCCAGCAACTGATGCAGCGCAACTCCAAGACACAATCTCAAATCTGTGCACAGCATAAAAAAGTGCAATGATGACAAATGGTCAACCTTTTAATTGTTGGCAAATAAAGTGAGACATTGAATTTCGAACAAACTGAGGTAACCTCATTGATTATGTCCAAAAATTCAGCAGATCAGCAATTTTTGTAAAACGTTAGGGAAATGTCTCCTCTATTAATAGTTAGTTCAGGAAAGACTGAAGTGAAGGTAAATGTCTTAGTTCTGTTACTTTCTTTGATCAGTACAAATGGAATGTCCAATCAAGGTACTTCTTCAGAACTGACATTTTTTGTACTTTTTTGAACTACATTTCAAGAATCAAAATGTTGAAATGATTGCCCACACTTAGTGGAAAATTGCCTGTCTTTGTAGTTTTTCATCAAGACACTTTGAAACTGAAATCTTATAAGACCGTCCATCTTATCTCCCTTCCATGAACAAACTGTTTCACAATTAAAACAAATTTTCAACAGATGCAAGTTCTACATGAGGAGAAGTCTTCAAGGGTTTTTTTGTTTTCTTGTGAATCTTCAAATGCTTGTGAGGGGTAAAAAGAGCCCAGAGAATTCCTGGGAGGGATTGGCTGTCAACATGCTGTCAAGTTCAAAAGCGCCTTCAGAGCGGGACATTACCTCTCTATTCTCCTAAAACAGTAAACAATACCGACAGACTCATCACCAGCATTAGCAGGCCGCTAATAAAAGATGTGAGCTATACAGAAAAATGGAGACGTCAGAGTGCTGCGATTGTGTCAGTCATTTTCCATTATTTATGAAAATCAATTGAGAAAGCAACCTCAGGGTGATGCAAATTGTTATGGTGAGAACAATGCATTCCAAACGGCATAATTTCAGAGTCGTTTGGGGAATGTGACAAGTCTGAAAACTGATCTAAATTTTTGCCGTGAGCTACAAGCGGCTTAGACGCTAATGAATGATGTTGTTCGAGTTCTTGTAGGTGTTATTGCAGGGTTTTGTGAATTAAACTATTTAATGCAAATTATATAATAAATCACGTTTCTTATTTTGTTCTTTCTTAATCCCTGTTGTCTTATCCCTACACACATAAGAAAAGTTTTCAGTATAATTAATCCCATTCAAAAAGGACGATCCAGATTGTTATCAGTGCAAAGTTTAAAAGACAGTCTCTGTGATAATATCGGGATGTGTTAGCGTCCATGGCATCATGGGTAACATCCACATATCTGAAGGCACCACTAATGCTGAAAGGTACATACAGTTTCTGGAGCAACAAATGCCACCATGTCGTGTTTCAGGGATGCCCCCAGCATATTTCAGCAAGACAATGCCAAGACACACACTGCCGGTGTTACAACAGCATGGCTTTGTAGTAAAAGAGTGCAGTTACTAGAGTGGCCTGCCTGCAGTCCAGGACTGTCTCTCACTGAAAATGTGTGCATTATGAAGCACAACATAAAACAACAGAGACGTCAGACTGTTGAGCAATTGAGGTTGTACATCAAGCAAGAATCAAATATAATTCCACCTTCAAAGCTTCAACAATTAGTGTCCTCAGTTCCCAAACACTTACTGAGTACTGTTAAAAGGAAAGGTGATGTAACACAGCAGCAAACATGCTCCTTTCCCAGCTTTTTGGAAGGTCATGCAGGCATAAAATCAAAATAAGGGGAATATTTGCAAAAATAAACAAATAAATCAATCAATTAATTAAAGTGTCATAGCTTATACAATAAAACTCTTGTCTCTGTAGTGTATCATTTGAATAAAGATTTTTTTAAAAAATTACAAATCATTGCATTCTATTTTGTTTGTTTTTTTGTTTTTTTACTCAATTAGTGTTGTACTTATTAATCTTTACCCAGGAGTTGGGATAGCCAAACTGGGCTGTTATCTTTTGGTAGAATGGAATCATTTGCATTCATAGACCTAAATGAAAATCATGTGTTTATCCTTCCGTTCTCACCAATCATATTTTACCACCAACATTTCTGGCCCTCTGGGACCTCTCAACTAAATAAAATTTCCAAAATTCCACAATGAGTGGTGGTCGAAGACACGCATTGCAAATCATTCATCAATCAAAATATTTAAAGCTCAAGTCTGCCAGGAATTATTGCCCCATCCCTACACCACTAAAAATATTTAATATTTTTTAGGGCCCTTCGAGTAGTCCTCCTTTTTTCTTCTCTGCTTCCAGCTTTGAGTGTTCTACTCTGAAACCTCCTCTCTTCGATCATCTGCCAAAATTTGCCTCCAGGTTAACACTTGTGCATCCAACAGATGTCCGCTCTTGTTTGTTAATCAAACAGTAAGTGGCCATAATGGGTCCATTTGAATTCCAGGTTGTAACACTGAATAAACTCTGAGGGAGTGAATGCTTGTGCAAGAGACTCAGTGGGAAAATAGTTTTAAAATAACCAGATACTGTGATCTACAAGAGCTCATTGTTTTGTGCAGTGATTTAACTGTGCAAGCACTGGACCCATATCTCAGGTGCATTGATTCCACATTGCAGGCGTTTTATAAATACAATCTGGCTTGCTTACACTCCGCCTTGAGTGTATTTTTCACTCATATTCTAATATCAATAAGTTGCCCTGCCCATAAAACTATATCTGGCTGTGCTGTCCCCTGTGAACAGTAAAATAAGGGATTCATCCACTGCCCACTGGAGTATCAGGCTGAAGTAGTGCTCTAACTCGCCAATAAATTATGAGCCAGGTGTTTGGTTTGTCTGCTCTTGTGTGCCGCTGGTGGAAGCCATCGGGGTGGCGCCTCCCTCCCTCCCTCTCTCCATCCCTGTTCCTCCTTCTCATCCACCTCCTTCTCCCTCCCTCCCTGCCTCCTTCTATCTCACCGCTCCCTGGGGTGTGTCTATGGCAGCGCCTCTCCTCTGCGCGCCGCGTAAATGTGTGTGCGGCGTGCGCTGCTGTTGCTGCCGCCTCCTCCCTCTCTCTGCCTTCTATCTGCATCTGCTGCAGAGCTCAGCCAACACGCATCTCTCTCTTCCTCCTACCTATTTCTTCCTAGAGTAATCTTTTCTGTCTCTCTTCCCTTTCTTTGGGCTGATAAGGGAGTCAGCAAACACCTCCACCGGTGGAGTCTGGGAAGGAGAAGAGATGGGGCACTCACTGTAGTCGTCACTTTGGAGTATTGAGGACGGCGGTGAACCGGAGGAGAGAGCGCCGGATGGGTTAGGAGCCGTGAAACCCACATCACTCACCGCGGATTGAGCAAGCGTCCTCCCCTCCCTCCTCATCCTCCTCTTTACCCCCCTCCATCCTCTCTTCCCCCCTCTCTCTCTTTCTCTCTCTCTCTCTCTCTCTCTCTCTCTGTCTGCAGCCTCCAAGAACAGCCGCCGCATCATTTTTTTCAGAGCAGCAGCCCCCTCCCTCCTTCCTTCCTTCCCTCCATCCTCTCTCTTTGCTGCTTGCACCACTGTGGGAATGCAGCGAAGGTAAACGACTCGTAAATGCTTCTTCTTTCCACCCCTCTCCTGGATTTATCCTCTCACAGTGTCGGAGTACGAGCAGACAGCTCCAGAGACGCACCGCTGTCACTCCGGGAGCATCAGACTGGGGTGGTCGGCGTGAGGGATTGGACCCGGATCACTTGGATTTAGCTCGCTATCCTGGATACCACCCCCGACTCATTGGCAGATCACCCCAGATTTCTTCTGCCCTGTCTCGGAACAGTTTCGGTGGCTTTCACCTTTTGGATTACCGGCAGCTGGAGCGCCCATAACGTTGGCCGGGCACGCAGAACTGGGTGCTAATACAGGCAAACTTGAAGTAGACACCTGCAAGAGAGAAGGGAGAGCTCTCTGATGCATGCAAAAGAGGGAGAAAATAACTTCAAAAATACCCAAAAGAATGGAGGAGCAGTCGTGGTTTCTGTTTTGAGGACCTTATGCGGCCGATAATCAGCCAAATGAGAGTGGAGAAGGGTGCTGCCGTAGCCTGGATTGTTGATCTACGCACGCACGCACACACATGGATTTACAGCTCCAGCCTGAAGCGGATCGATATCCTCCTCGGTTTTTTTAGCGTCGGCTTTTTTAACAAGGGAGTGAAGCATCCTGGGATTTATCACCGCTTCGTTAGCGCTGAACTACAGTGAGGCGCCCCATCGCTTCGCTCTCTCACCTGTCCATAACCTGTGTGCTGGTGTGGAAGTGTGTAGATTCTAGTGCACATCTGCGTGTGTGTGTGTTTGTGTGTGTGTGTTTGGGAGCGTTTGTGCGTATGCGCGTGTTTGGTGTGTTGTCCGCCAGAGGGAGTGTAGGTTATATTGCTTGTGAATGCGTTTGAGAACAGTGCCAGTGTTTAATTAGCCGTACGTGACTGTGAGTGATCTTGTGTCTGCCTGGTGATTGTGTTTATATTTCATGTTTGTGCATGTAGATGTTTATGCTAGGTATTGTGTGGGCGCTTCCTTAAGATGCCCAGCACTTCTTCCACACCATGTCCCCTTTCTTGCACATGCCTGAGTAATATTTGGCCCCCAGTCTGACCCCTGAAACACCCTAGAGACAAAGAAAAAACATATCTGTCAGGATGAGTGACCGCTCAGGTGCTACCCCTCTAGCACCCATGACGCTAGAGGAGCCAGGGGCTGAACAAGCATCTCCCAGAGCCCCGGGCCCTCTGCGCTGCGGCCCCTGTGCTGTGTGGCCCCGTCAGCAGACTTGGCTGTGTGCCGTACCCCTGGTAATGGGCTTTGTGGGACTAGGACTCAGTCTCATGTTGCTGAAATGGATTGTGGTGGGTTCAGTCCAAGACTATGTCCCAACTGATTTGGTGGATCCTAAAGGTAGCATCGGTCAGGACCCTATATTCCTCTCCAAACCCAGTGCCATGCCCAAAGGGCCCGACATTCCCACTGCAACCACGACATCAGCTGCCTCCACCACGGCCATGGTGTCCACCACCACGCCACTAGCTGCGGATGCGCCAAGAACTCGACCGGGCCCACCAGCGAACCACTCAGCCAATGGGAGCTCTGCCAATGGAGATGGCAACCGCGCACCACACCTTCACAACCGGGTTGGCACCCGCATTACGGGGACTGTTGTGACAACCTCTACCACCACTCGCGCCACTAGACTCACCCCACCACCCAGCGTTAAAGAGGTCACCCCTCGCAACACTGTCAAGAAAGGTGGCAGTAATGGGCGTAACGGAGCTGCCAACTCAAAGCCAGGACAGACCTCTGCTACCTTCACCACCACAACCTCTACCACTACAACTACAGCGACTGTGAAGACCACCATCAAGGGGCAGCCCACCCCCTCCCAGCCAGTCCCAGTCAAGCCTACATCACGCTGGAATCACGTTAGACCAGGCAACAAGGGCCCGGCTACACGCCCACACCATCGCTTCCGAACACGTAAGTTCACTTTTTGGGTGTACGGTGCTGTTAGAGTGAGAGTAGCTGTGTGAGGTTATCTGCAGAACTTCAGATGAGTGTTTTATAAGAGCTCTTTTCAGGGCCTTTACAGCAGCAGTAATGGTATGTCACTACTGCAGGAAGTTATCACATAGACTTTCATCCATCATTTAAAAAAACAATTTTTTCTCCCAATATGCTTCATGCTTCAATATGACTCATGATATGAGAATATAAATTATTTCCTTTTATACTCACATGGAAAGTGGATACTCCAGCAGCTTAACATTAATCGTATTCATTAGTACAGACAGATATCAGGGATATTCTCAGTAGCTTCACCCCTCTCGTCTTTATCTTTCACTTGTGCTTTAATCCGATATGAATCTTACCTCCAAGGAGGTTTTTTCTCACATGCTGGTTTAAACGCCATTTATGGCCGGGTTCCATCCAAAAGAATTTATTTTGTTTTGTCTGCCGGAGTCAGGATGTTAAAGCTTTGTGATGGCTGTGGTGACTAAGGACGGCATATTTGTTTTATGAAAACAAATAGCAGGAGCTGGTGAGGTGTCAAAGTGGGAGAAAGGTTAGCTCTCACCTCCTGTCTAGAGGAATCAGATACAGCAGGGCCACACATCTCGTTTAGATGAGAGGATATCTGGGAGCGGAGTGTCGCAGGTACAGCTTTCACACTGCAGGGAGATACTGAGGAGGCTCAGAGGGGGGGAATAAATGGAAACAGAGATGAGAGTAAGGTTGCGGAGGACAAGTGGATTTAGATGAGGCTGGAAATGGAGAAAAAGAGGGTGCTATACTTTGAAAATCAACCGAAGCTAAAGAGGAAGGCGAGGGAAGGAAGAGAAAAGCAGGAAGCACAACAAAGCAAGGGAATGAGGAGTGGGGTGGGAGAAGTAAGGAAGAGAGATGGCAGATGGAGTGGGCTAACTGAGGGAAGGGCTTCAGGGAGATAGAGGGTATAAAGCAAGGGAGCAGTGAATTTTGCATATTTAGCATTGTGTAAAGAAGGAAAGCTTCCTGATTATTCATACCACATGGGACATGTTTTTAACATCACACAGTATTTTTTTTCAGACGTGGGTGAGGCAGGACGCAAGTCAAATCATGAGCACTGACTGCAGAGAAGTTTTTTCATTCTCTCACTCGAGGCGTTCTTAGTTTAATAAATTCTGTTGGAACATGGGATTTAATTGGCAGCTTTGATTTAAAACTCACTTTTGGCTCAAAGTCTATTTATAGCCACTTATTACCATGATTTCCTGTAGATAGATCTATGCATAATCAACAAATTGGATAAATTGTATTAAAGCTCCTGTAGAATGTTTTTGAGTGGTTCTAAAATGGAATGAGATGAATATTAGTGCATTTTCATGAGCTTGAAAGCAGATGAGAGCATGAAGGGATGGGTGGAAAGAAAGTTAGGATAACAGTCACCAACACTATTCAAGAAAAAGATCAGTAAAGTGAAGAAGTGCTTCCTTTTCCACACGGGGGCATCAACACCGACCCCATAAAGAAAAAAAAAAATCTCACAGGAGCTTTAATCATATTGCTCTTGAGGGTAATGATACAATGACATGCAAAAACCTATGGCTGAATTTTTTCAACATTCTTCTTGCCATTTTGTTTTTATAATCTACTAACTACAATGACATTAGAGGGTTATTGTTTTATGAATCTATCTTTAAAAGCTGTGTATAAGTTGCTAATTTGTTCAAAAAACTGGAAAAGATTTGTTTATTTGGTCTTAAAAAAAATTCTTAGCTCCATATAAATAAATAGATGTGCTTTGACTCTGCACTGCATGAATTCTTTCAAGTCTTTGCCGGCTGAACAGATGAATATATGTATAAAATCAAAACTACAAACTTCTTAAGATTAATTTGCATTAAGCAGTCATCACAATTGTAACAATGACAAATATTTAATGCCAAAGCGCAGGTTTGGTGGGATTGTCAGTAATTATATGCGGTGATCCTGAATTCGCCTACAAACACTGAATTCCAATACATGTCACAGTGCAGACATGTCCATATGCAGGACTGTTTCATTCACACTCCTCTTGTAGTACAATCCTTTACTCCAGAGACAATGACGTCACACTGCAGAGCTGCCAAATAGCTGAAAGCTGCCAAAATGGGCAGCCCCCCCTGTGTGAACATCAGGACACATCTGTTTGTACTGTATGCTATGAAAGGACACTGCCTTCGAAAGCAAAAACAAACTTTCTGTTTTTCTTTAACAGCATTTGTGGAAACAGTGCTAAATGTCGGCTTTTATTAGAGATGAACATGCTTGTTTACACCATACCCATATTGACACATTCCCCACACTGCTCACTCAACTCACTATCAAATACATACGCAAAAGAGAGGGAAGAAAATGTTATCCGTTCAACAGATGTTGCTGTTAAGTCATCATGTCTGTGTTGACATCAGGCAGGATGGGCTGACATGTTGCCCCAGTTGTGAAATCTTTATCCCTGCATTAGGAAAATATGTGTTAGGCCACAGGTGGCACCGAAACACATGTTGGCTTTACACAGTAAAAGGAAAAACAGAATTTGGTGTCATCTAATAGAATATCATATCTTCACATTCAGAAAACCGATAAAAACTTCAAATTCTCAGACCCTAAAAAACATTCGTAGTCCATATTCAGTCCATCTGAAGCTTAGATTGAAGATAGAGAATGGCCCCCCCTTCCATATTTAAATGTGTATGAGGTGATTTTGGGATGTTTTCTATCTAAAAGCTGCAGGGTAAGACTTTTGTGTGTGACCTCAGTTGACACTTGTGCTATGGAACTAACGGTCTGAAGTGTGAAAATGCTGTCATGATCCAAGCTCTTTGTGCTATCAGACATCAGTGATGGAAATCAGGTTGAAATAATTTCTTACTGATCAAGGGTTAGATAAAAGCCAGATTTCTCGCTGAATATGCTGTATCTTTAAATCAGAGCTTTAAAGAAGATAAGCTATGACTATTGAGTGATCACGACCAATTGTTTTTTCCTTTTCAGTTTCCCAACTTGAAGAAGTGCTATTTCAAAATTTGTGACTCCATTACCTTACATGACAACATCAAATGAACAACAACAGATCATAAAATTATCATTATCTGTCATCATGCTGCCACTTCCGGTTTATATATAAAAAAATAAAAATAAATTATAGGAAAGCACCCATTATAAAAGCTCAAAATGACATTTGAGTGTCTACCCTCTGCTTGGTACAAATAGTATTGCTATGGGTAATAATACTGAAGCAATTTCTTCACTGTATATTACTTTTATTCACACAGGCCCTGTGCCATTTATATTTATTCACAAAGGCCCACGTGTAAAACATTTATGTGCAATATTACATGCACAATACCAACACAGAATTCTTAGGGGCAAAGCAGCCCTTTATGATGCTTGCTCCAGAGTTTTTAGGGAATAAAACCTCTTCTGAAGCCCTGCTGTATTGGTTTACCGTAATAGTATGTAGGGTTATGCAATGCAGCATATTTAATGTGCTATTGTACGGAGGAAACGTCTCTGGTGATGATGAAACGTTCAGTAAAACGTGGCCTCAGGTGCATTCGTCTTTACCCATAGCTAAGTGAGCTCATACTTTATTTTAAGTTGTGTGCTGATGCTGTTACACTGTACATTCTCGGGTTTCAGATAATCTGTGCTGCATGGAGGAGGCAGTGACATGATTTTCCCCCCACTCAACCTATTTCACTGCTCCTGCTGTTTGGTAAAGATCTAGACAGGCTGCGTCCATTGGGGACAATGACATCTTTTACCTCAGTCTTTTTATCGTTTATCCCTTCCTTTCTCTTTTGCTCTCCCTTTCTTCATGCTTATTTTGTCTTCTTTCCATGCCATTGTATCCCTCTGTCTATTTTTGCTGTGCCTTTGTGCTTTCTATCTCCCTTTGCACGTTAGCTCCTCGGCTCGCATTCATGAGCATATGGGCAAACATGGAAAAACTGGCACACTGGTGAGCACAAAGACAAGCATGTAGCACGTGTGAACCCATAAACTCATGAATCTATCACAGTTTTGTCTTTATCTGAGATGGTCCTGAATCCCACACCACTCTCTTCATACAACCCCCATTGGCTCAGGAGTAGGGAAATAGCAGGCGAGGGGAGAGGAGCACAATGAAAGCCTGTTGGGAAACCATGGCTGCTTTGGCTCAGGTCCCACTCCACTCCCCTCTCAGTTGTAAGAAATCTTCCTTAGTGAAGCGTGGTTGTAATTCCATGCACATCTCTCTAGCCTGATTCCAGACTTGCGAATCGCCACTCACATTATAATTTTTGTCAAGGGACTGAAAGGTCTGGTGTTGCCCTTCACTTAAATCAGTGGCTGTTTCCCCAGTTGGGTAACAACAGAGAAAGTTACTGTCGTTATAGGTGGGTCTCATTTTTAAGGAAGTCATCTGTCAGAGAGCCAGACACAGCTATCAAGGCTTTTGTAAATCAACTGACTGAAACAACGGCCATTAAATCAGAACAGCTGTGCACTGAAGGCATTTAAAACAGATGAAAAAGTGTTTCTGCTGCTCTCCCCATGGGTTTAATTTACCAGTTGGCTCCTTTTACACCAAAGAATGTGGATTTAGAGGATTCTAATAGCTAAAGTCTTACATCCTGGAATCACTGGTGCAAATGGATGAACAGAAGTAAAAGATTTATGTTCATGCTACTGTTATCACCTTTGAAATTACTTATAAATAAAGTAAGACTTTAATTAGGTTGTATTAGCTAACCAACATTAATCATGGCTTAAATATCCCAAACTGAACAAAATAGCTTATGAAGAGGCTAATGTGACCCCTGCTAACAAAATATTGTCTTTATTTCCAGCTAGCAATTATCACGATTACTGACAACTATATTTTTAGCCAAGGCTATTCTTGATACGTCTTTAAATCAAAGGTTGAGGTGCCTGGTATGCTGTATATACTGAAAACATAATGTCTTCACAAGAGTTCACTGTCAAACCTGCTGAAAGAATATCATTTTGTGTGTATTTTCAGCTGTCAGTAATGACTACACCACTTTGCTAAAGCTATCTTATTGTTAGCAAGGACTACTGTTGATACATCCTTGTAACTTAAGTTAAGGTTTGAATGTTCCTGTGTGATAATTAAAAATAAAATGGCTTAACAACAGACTACAAAAACTGTTGAAAGGTTTGCATTGTAGTCTTATTTCCACCCAGCAATAAGACTTTTTCCAAAATGCTCAAGCTAATGTTTGTAAGCCAGCTACTTTTAATACATTGTTAAAATTGGTGTTGAAGTTATTGGCTGTGCATGGTCACAGCATGATTCCAGAAAATAAAGAGGTTTATCAGGAGGCGAGTGTCAAACTGAGGACAAAAGAATTTCTTAAGCATTTTTAGCTAGCAGTAATGACTCTAACCAGTTTACTAAGACTAACAGCCAATAGTTAGTGCTATTCTACAGTTGATACTGAAGATGCTTCGCTAGAGCCTTATTTTGACAACAAAATAGAAGATCAATATGAATTCAAATACTTGGCTATGGCATAGCATTTTTTGCCACAGTTAAGCATCAGTGGTATTCAGCAAGTCAAAACTAGCAGTAGTGGTAGCAAACTTATGTTGTGAATCATAACGTGTGGGTGCATACATTTCCACACGTGTAAATATTTCAACAGCAGCTATAGTGTTTTCCCTGAACAGCTAGCTCACAGCACTTGACACTGTTGGGCAACAGTTTCAGGACTGAATACAACAGTGAGTTCAGAGCAGGTCCAGACTCAAGACAAATCTGAAAAGGGGTTGCCTTCACAGTTTTTGAAATTTAGCCAAAACGGATTACAGCGCCCTTTCCATTATTTTATAACTTTCTCCAAGTCAGATAATCCAGCACTAAAGACCTTGTTTAGCATGTGATAACTGACATTCTGTTAGCCACTACTAATGTTGATTCGCTCTTGATACTTTGGTTACAATGATTGGTACAGGCAAGATAAAGTCCCTCGCAGACAGAAAACAGCTTAACAAGAGGCAAATGTCAAACTGAATGCCGGGAGGCTAATGAAACAGCCTTTCAGTCTGAATTTCTGGCTAGCATCATACAGCCATGGAGTCAGATTTGTGCCCTTGCTGATTATTTTCTTTCAGCAAGGAGCACACAGAAAGGCAACAGAGATAACTGTTTTTTTCTGATGTCACCAGGAAAAAGGAACTGAAATTGATGTTTTCTATCTGGCACGCAAGCCCATGTTTCTTTTTCCTTTTCTTTTTTTTCCCGTTTGTTTGTTCCTCACTATACATGACGCCGGCACAAAGTACTACTGTAGGATGAGCAGAGCGTGTAAGGGGGATTAAAAACAAAGATAAAAATCCTGTCTCTCTCTTTCACTCATTCTATGTCTCTCTCTCTCTCTCTCTCTCTCTCTCTCTCTCTGGGGAGGTCAGGCTCAGATTTGCCGGGCTTCCTCTGAGGCCCCTCTGTCTCTCCTGAGACACGCTCTGCTTGTTCGTCGAGACTGGCCCGAGCTGGGGCTGCTCCTGCACAGTGTGTAAGAGCAGCTGCACTGATTTTCTTTTTTTACACACATCTTCCTGGATGGAAAGGGAGCTCCCATGCATCAGCTGTGGAGCATTTGAACCCAAACTGTTCTCAACTCAGTGTGTGACTTATTGTAAGTCTCTGAAGAGCACTGTGATGGTGCAATTTGATGTTAACACATTGAGTAATGCCTTTTTCGGCAGCAGTGGAGCTCAGTGCTTGAGGCTGTCATATGCAATGAATATGATTTACCTCGGAGGAAAAAACCTGTGTAAGCTGCAGCAATGTAGATGCAAAATTGTCTGTCTATGGTGGTCACTACTAATAAGATTCTCATTTAAGTGGTTTTAGAAAATCTTAATTATTTAAAATGAATGGGGAGTTATTTCAGTATCCATGAAGTACTTGCATGAATGTTACAATACCAGAAATAGAAATTATTCATATTGGCGTAGCTGGGGGAGGCATTAGGAAAACCATGCCCTCAGACATACTGCAGCATGTAATTCTTCTGACAGTGTGTGCCGGCTGGCTTCCATTAGTGTTTCTATTATGCAAAAATATACATACAAAACCCCAAAAGAAAGACCTTTGGTTCTTTCACAATCAGCTAATATAAATTAATCTGCAGTTTTCTTTAGAAGACATGCACTATCCTGGAATATTGGCATAGCTTAGATTTATCAGGCAGTAGCTGATTCATATACATTTAGCACATGCAAATTAATGAATATTCAGCATTCTGCAGTGTTTGCCCTGAACATCTAGCTAGCAGAGGCACTTGACACTGATGGGCACCAATTACAAAGCCGAATACATCAGTGCATTCAGCGGGGTGAGCCTGCGGACAAATTATCCAGGAGTGACAGCAGGCAAATGCTTGAAATTTTGCGGGAATTGATCTCATGCCCTTTCCATTGCCATTGAACTTAACACAATCAATAAGGAAGAGGGGAGGAAAGAGCCAGCTGAAGACAGGCGGGGAGAGTGGAGGGACAGAAATAGGGTATGTCAGATACAAAAGGAAGAAAAAAGATCTTATTTGGGGCAAAGCCTGTCAAAAACCATTAGAGCATGCTCTGGAGGTAAGGATCCAGCTGTGATGTAAAGGCATATACTCATCTCAGTGGAGTGAAAGAGCCTTGGCCAGACATATTCCATATCTCAAACCTCCATTCAACCCCTTCTATTGTTATCATTCTCATTTTTATGCAGATTGCCCTCAAGGTATTATCCACATTTGAATTTTCAAGTATTTCTCTTCAATCCTGTCACGACAACGTCTGCATGATGTATCCTATACAGAAGTGAAAAGATACAGCTATGTAAATCAGTCAAGGTTATCTATGCATTGTGTGACATTTTATATACCTCTTTTTTGCCTCTAAAGGTGGTTGCCTGACAGTGACTATACTGGGGCTGGGTGGAATTGGGAAATGTAATCATGGAATATTTCTCTGGACTGCTGCATATTTTACAGTATGACAGAATACAGGGATTTGTACCTGATGCATGGCGTGTGATTTTATCAGCTCACAACCTCCCTCATACTTAGCCTCACTATCCAGACCTGAGACAGCCACATGGGAAAGAAGAGATCACAGGTAGATATATGTGGAAGACAGAACTTTCCATCTTTTTACTCACAGTACATGCTGCTAAGTTGTAAACCCTGGAAGTTAACTCTCCATGGTCCTTGAAAGCCATCTTTGATCGAGTGTTTGCCTGGGAATCTGTGACAGCAGTTGTGTTGAGTGCATGTTTGCATTTTACAGTCACATACAGATTTTGCACATGCAGGAGTTAGTTATCTATAAGTGTTCAGCTGAGAGACTGCTTTGAAGTGATACCAGGCTGACATCAAATGTAGATCGAGTCATCTGCATAACATTGTGAAACAAAGCCTCAAAGTCGTTGCATGCCGTTCTCTGTCACACGAAGGATATTTGATCCCTTGGATGAGCCTCTTAAGGCAACACTTGCCTCTCAGGCTGTGTACACATCCTGCCTCCATATGTGGATTTGATGGACCCTAACCTGAACCCCACTCTCACTCAAAGCATGCATCATTTGTTGGGGGTGCTAAAAGGCGTGAAACTTCTCTTTCCTGAGGGACTGAGTCTGAGGGAACAACAGTCCTCTCCTCTGTAGTGTTTACACGGGGGTCCTTGGTGATACACAGAGGAACACAATGGAAGTATCAGCACACTAATGAAAATCCCAAACAGCTTATCAGAGCTCCTTTGTTGTAAACTCTTTGGTAGTTTTAAAAGGACCACTGTCTTGTACCACAAACAAGGTGTCTGTTACATTGTATGCACATGCAGGCCAACCAGCAAAACTCTGTGCTGCTGCTGTAAACAATATCCTGCAAAGTGTATCTGATGCTTTTGAGAGACAATTGACTCACATGCAGCAGTCAAGGGACTCATAGATTGGCGAAAGAGATGCATGCCTACTGTAAGTACTTGCTGAAGCCATCTTAGGTCTTCTTAATGTCACTGAGTGATTTATGTAGACAAAATGTCCACCGGGAGGTGGCAGAGAGAGTGGGGGGGGGACTGAAATATTAATGTATGGGAAGGGAAACATGTGGAATGTGTGTTGGCCGGATGTGTGAATAATTGATGAAGCCTCCCTTTTATAAAGTGCTTGAGATGTCCCATACTCAGTGGTCTAATAGCTGAAATACATGGTATATGATTTAACTGCACAGGAAAGGCAAAGGCACCAGTGCTCTTATAGTTTTTGACAGTGTTATGTGTACCACTGGATACTTGAGCAGAATAAAATTAAGATTCAAACTCAACTTATATTTGCACATACCATTGAGTTATTTAGTTGTATTGGGGATGCCTAAAGTACTAGCTTCAATTTATGGTATTGATAAGAGTGGTGGACAGAGAGAACAGAGATAAGATCTTCTCAGTAACCCAGATATCAGCTCAGAGAAAGTTATATTATTTTGTCACCATGGTGGATGCCATGTGCAACTTCCAATTTTGGAAAGGCAAAGACAAGCTGCGAATAGTCCAAAGCTGACAGGGGAACAAACCATAACACAGGTTAAATCTCTGCTTTGGCTTTTGAAATCTGTTTTCTTACTCAAAGTCTCAGATATAAGGTACTTTCAATTTACTTTGACATTTGTCTTCTCAGTGTTGGTTGAATAAACCCATTAGCAATGTGATAAAGCACAACAGAAACAGCACAGGTTTGATCTCCTTCACGCCAACAACGTGCATGTTGCACGTCATTCAATGTGGTGTCATCTTTGTTTTAGGGTCTTTGAATGTAGTATAAGTGGCACAGTAACTTCATAACTTTTATAGCTGTTCCACATGTCAGTGGCAAAATTTGCTTGATTCTCATGTGACCTCTGGTTACAGACAACAGTGAGCCACAGGAAGTTCCCAAAAAGTTCCATGAACTTAAAGTTCCTGATACTTCTGGTCAGAAGCACCCAACAACTTTATACAAGCTGAGAGTCAGTTACCTAACTGTAAACAATTTGACAGTGTTTCATTAGTTTGAGTTAAAAAACCTGTTGATTTATTATTTAATCCACTGACTGGTATGCTGCAGTATACAAAACCATTTCGAATGAGAAGCACTGGTGCAGCAGTACAGTGGTTTGCAGCAGAGGCTGACTGATAATAATGACAATTTGATCCAAACTTTAATGAGATCAATTCTCTGTATCAGGTATCTCCATCTCTTTTTATGTGTGCCTTAAATAGCCTGAACCCACAGAGTTAATGGTTACTAATATTCCTGCTGAGAGATAAAGGTGTTCTTAGCCCAAGGAAAGAAATAATCCTAATTGAAAGTAAACATCGGTATCATTATTGTCTCCTACCGTGTCCCCCCCACTTCATATCTTTTCAAATTGGGAGAAATGGAGAGTAGAGAACACTTTAAAGACAGGACTGAATACTGTTGGTGGTGGCAGTGTGTGTGACACGTTTGTGTATGTGTGTGTGTGCTTGGGGGAGTTCTCACTAATTCACTCATTTTAATCACATGCTGTCATGCCTACTTACCCACAAGTCTGCCACAGAGCTTTCTCACGTCTTAGCAACTGATACTCAGTATTGCCCTGCCTCTAATCTACAAAAACCCAGTCATTCTTTCATCATTCATTCATCCCCTCATACTTTCATTCACGTGAAGAGGACGCAGTGGCTTGCTGATAGCTCAAGGGGCTATAAGAGATATCAGAGTGCATGTGGCTGTGGCAACGCAGAGAGGATTACAGCCCATCATATCTGATCTGAGACTGTTAGATCCCAATATTGAATTACGGACCCTGCAGGGTCTCGGGTTCTGTTATCAATTTGCAAACGAACACCAGGAGAGGAAAGAGTAGGAGCTGGAGGGTGGAGGGTGAGGGGGTTGGCATCTAGCTTTGAGGCAGGTTTCGGTAGGATGCTATGAATCTAATAACATCTTTTTTTTCTATTTTGTTGAAGGAAGTGCTAGTGGCAGCAGAACTACAGTGGCATGTGAGATATAAGTATTATAGAGCTTCAGGTCTCTTTTATTCAGTTAGATATATGGTCCCATTTTGAAGGGATTACAGCTGCAGAGGCTGCATAAAGCCTTCATTAACCATTATGAAAACATATTTATGGCCCACATATCCTTTAAAGCAACATATTAAAAGCTGTGTGATGGGTCATAAAGGAGAGAAATACATCATATATGGGCTTTTATGATGTTGAAATCCCCATTTTAATAGGTTGCCCATTGTTAATGTCACCTTGTGTAACTGGATAATATGAAGTCTTATTTCTTACTGTTTTATTGTTATTGTTATTTACCTGGAAACAATTGATGTATGACTTCGAGGAACTCAAAACTCCTTAGTCTGCAAGTTACATAGCCCCTTCATCTATTTCATCATCTGCGGTACTTTCTGCTGATTTCCGTTTAAAGCTATCTTTTTTTCATAACAACACTGTGCAGACGTCAATCAGTTTTTTTTTAGGCATTAAAATAACCTACTTCTTGTTCAGTACCACCACAAGTTTTGTTTTCTTTATTCACAGCAAGCTAAAAGATTGAAAAATGAACTCAGGTTTCTTACACAAGTGCCTTTCGACTCCTAAGTGTGAATCTTAGTTCTTTGTGTCCATCTTCAAGCTACAGAAAACCAAGCTAATATATGTTTTATTTGTTTGAGGCATCTTTGTTGCATTTCATGACAGTTTTCTTCTCTAAATGACTGACCTTCAAAGTCCAACACCAATACTTTTCCCCTTCTGTTTGTACTAACAGACTTCCAAAGTGCCTAAGTTGCCTGTATCTAACAGACTGTTTAGTCACGACCTCTTGCCAAGGCATTGGCGGCATGTGGAATCATGATTTTCTCACCAGCCCTGCTTTGCACATAGCATCTGGGTACATGACGAGCCGGCAGGAAAAGTGTGGATTGCG
Source organism: Thalassoma bifasciatum (assembly GCA_008086565.1). Lineage (NCBI taxonomy): Eukaryota > Metazoa > Chordata > Actinopteri > Labriformes > Labridae > Thalassoma > Thalassoma bifasciatum. Next base: position 53,247 of record RPOG01000336.1, read on the forward strand.
GAGGTTGCGGAGTCAGATTGATTCACTGCAACGTGTGGCCTGTTGCCACCCCCAGCGACGGGAAATGTGCCACCGTGCCCCTGTTTGAGATGGAGAGGCTTGTTGTGGCGAGTGGAGGTGGAGGTGGAGATGGAGGTCACCTCTCTTTCTCTTTTCCTGCCTCCCTCACACTATCATTCATGGCTCTATACTTAGACTCTCCTTCCTTTATTCTCATCATCCCGTCCTCTATTTTTAAGGCAGCCTCTCCTCCCTCTCTCTTGCTCTCTCTTTTCCTCTTTGTGGGTTTCCTCTACTCACCTCACAATGCTGACAACAAGAAGAGCAGCCAATGAGAGGCCTTATCTGAGGAAAGTACCAAAAGAGATAAGAGTATCATTCATCATTCCATATTAGCCGCTGTCGCCACTTCCTGAAAGTAATCTCTAAGGAAATTACGACAAGCAAGACAAGCTATTCCCCCGGTATTATTTTCAACTGTGCTGCATTCTCATACCAGCATGTATTTAAGTTTCTATAAACTACTGGACCTTAAACTTGGATGTAAAATGCTTAGTTATTGCTTTCCACCACAGATATATGCCTCACGTAATTGCTTCCATTCACATATTTTGTCACCTTCCCTACATGTCAAATTGGATTTGAATAGATGATTCACTTCATGTGTTATTTGTAAAGCATTACATAATCTTGATGTATTATGCTGGGTGGAATTAGCTAGTGTTTCCAACAATAATTTACACCTCTTAGATCTGATGGTTTTTTTTCTTTTCTTTTTTTTTAACAAATAAACTTTCTGTACTCTTCAAAAGACAGCCATTTATGAATAATGTTCTTGCTTCTGTTCTCCTCAGTTGTACTGGCTGTGAATATTCCTTGTGCCATCTTCACACTAGATGTTTTAAGCATGACACGAGCCCTGTCCCAGATAATGAAAATTAAAAACATCCCTTGTGAGTGTTTTTTTTTATAATCATTGTTGCTAAGACTCAAAGAAACCCAGACATGGAAGTCCAAAGTTCTATCCCTTTTTTAGACAATCCCTTTCTATTTCCTGATACTTAATGCATTACTTTCTCCACCGTTGTTTCAAATGTGCATCTGCTGGAAGTCTTTCTAGGTTGTTGTCTAATTATTGGGTTCATACATAGTTCTGCCTCAGAAACAAGTCTCCTATCATATCCTCTCCTCTTTCGAGAGATAGCAGAGCAGTAGAAATCCTCCTTCTCCACTTCAAATCTAAACTTATAGGAGATAGAGCCTTAGGTTCCTGTAGTAGACTGATAGACCATGGAATAATATACCCTCGTAACATAGCCCCGTCTTTCAAGAGCACTGGCTCCATGTGTCATTAGGACCAAACTATAAGTACTCTTTTATTGTACATAAAGCTATAAGTGGCTGAGGACCAGACCGCAGAAATGATTCCCTCTTTCTATTCGTCCAAGATCATTCTGATCCCTCAGTGTGGAATCGGTGAGAATGTGAGATTAAAGAAAAGGACAATGGAATCACAGCTTTTCTCAAACTCTGCTACAGAACAGTGTAATACTATTCCCTGGGATAATATGGGTGCAACTTGAAAGAGACTCCTTTAAAAAAAAGGAAAGCTGTCTTTCTGCTTCAGCCTTTCTATTACAGTGTTTGAAATATTCAGCATTAAAACTGGTTGTTGGGCGTTAAGGGTCTGTGTCCATTCACCTTCCTTTTATTGTGTTGGTCGTGCCATCGATTCAGTGTTTCTCACCAGCTGTTTGCTTGGCTTTTCTCCCTGACCTTCGTTTTCCATAGTGGTAAAGGTCTTCCACTATGTTTGAAAATGTACTGTATGTGGTATATTGGCTTTTCTTCAACGGCTTTTACAAAAAAAAATAAAAAAAATAAAAAAGACATTCAGCATAACATAGCCTGATCTATAAAGGGAAATTAATGTGTTTTTTTCATAATTGCTTATAGGCTTCTGTGTTTTAGAGTTTTATTTGGACACTGTCAGTAATTTTTGTTCCCGGATTCAATTGGACATTGCAGCTGAATTGTTGCTACCATTTCTGCTCTGCTTTCAAAGTCTTATCAAAGCTGCACATGCCAAAAACAACGCCAGCGTGGTACCTGGGAAGTGGCATTTTAAGGCTTAAGGCTTTAAACCCAGCCGCTGTGTTTGACAAATTGGGACTGGGAATGTGTTTTTTAAATATAAACTGAAAGATGGCCTCATACCCCTTGTGGATTTACTGCAGCCGCCATCATTTCCAAACAGTGTGTCAGAAGCTCCAGGTGTGATGATTGTGGCTCCAATGAAAAAGAGTGATGGAGGTCAGAAGGAGAAGGAGAGGGATATGGAGACAAGGATTGACGAAGGTCTACTCATGTTGGTTTCCTGGGGGCGCACACAGCTTGTCTCATGTGGTAATCCATGCATGGTAAAACCTTATCCATGGGGATAATGTCATCTCACCCTGGAAGATAACAAGACAAAAGCCCTTGCATGGTGCTCACTCCAGAGTGTGTTTCATATTCCCCTAATCTGCCATTTTACATGGCTGTGTTCGGTGGATTTGTTGCCTGGACTTGCCGATTAACACAAACATACACATTATGTTGCATAGCATGGTTGCATTGTAAATAAAAAGAAATTATGGTGGACAAGAATGGCATTTATTTATTTCCATCAGGTGCCTTTTCCTTATTGTATAAACACAAATGTAGAGTGTGGCTGAAGCAGAGGCTTCCTATTGTGCTTACATTTCCAATTGAATCAGCAGGAAGTAAACAAATCATCAGCCATCATGCCTGCCAGTACTACACATAATTTTAGTCTTGGATTTAAGTGTAGCAGGTGTTTTTATTACTCATAGCACTCCTGGATGTTTGATTACTCACAGCGAGTTGATTGAGCAGGCGAAAGCGAGTTACTGTACACCGCTTGCTGCGCTGAGAAGTTAAATGGAGGAGCCAGTTGTCAATTATCTTTGAGTAAAAGTGTGTGTGATGTTCCCTTTTGGGCATGTGCCTTTCTATGTGTGTGGAGAATGGCAGTCCTTCAGTAGCACCCTGTTAGGATCAAAGGATCATAAAAGGACATTTGGCAGCACAGCTCATGCTCAAAGTAGCCTAAGAGATTCAAGGTTAAAGAACACTGAATCTTCACCAGACTGAAAGAGCATCCGTCACATTAACGCCCCACCCGTCAGACAACCCGGTGAATTATACATTGAAACCCCCCCCCCCCGAACATCACATGCAGGCAGAGACATCTCTCTCTCAGTCTCTCCCTTCCATCTGATGTGCCGCATTGAATCATTGATAGGACATCCACAAAAACAGCGCTCCGCCCTATAAAACACCTGTCATGCGCTGCCTGAAAGGAATACAAACAGAGCGGGATGTGGAATCGCTTTTGATGTTTGTAAATGGTAGTTTGTAGGCACATGCCTTGTGAAAAAAATGTGTGAGGATGATGCCCTTTGGGCTGTCCATTACTGAGTATAAATGGATGAAGTGGGGGCCAGAATTATACACACACAGTGGAGAACGAATGTCATACTGGGAATTAATGGAGGGAGTGTAGGCCAGAATTATACACACACAGAGGGGGATGACACTTTTGAGGGTCAATAATTTCCAGATTTGGGACTCTTTAAAGGCTAATATCGTACTGTGACTATGGATAGCCAAGGGGGGAAAAAAACAAGATATATAACTAAAAATTCTTTGTTCTCCTGTCAAAAACAGTTTTTTCAAAGCCTGTGACAAATTTTCCTGGAATTGCCTTAGGATCTGACTTAATACCTGAAAACTTATTTTCATTAAATGGAAACCCAGTATAATGGAAAGACTGTTCAAACTCTCCTAGATGGAACTAGACAGGCTGTGAGTTAGCAGAGAAAACTACTTCTAGTCTTTGCACGCAGCTCATATTTCTTCAGTTTGGCCATTAGCTTGAAAGCTTTGCATACAAAACTTCCAGGAAATTTTCAGTATCGTTCATATGTAATGTAACTTGAAAAAGAAAAAGAAATCGAGCAACTGCTGTCACTGTTTTATGCAAGACACAGCTGTTATCAGCTGACATGTTGCTGTTGGAACCATAGCTTACAATTACAACCAGTTCCGACTTGTCCAAATGTCTGTTTTTACACTTATGGGAGTTTGTGCAATGCAGTAACCTTGGGAGTACCTTTAAAATGCAGGGCTTATGGCGCCAAGCACAACGCTGTTTCCATTTAGCAATAAATTAAATCTATGACAAGAGTGTTCCTGACTTAAGTGTACATTATGTTAGAGTTAATGTATGGTGAACTGGTACAATCCTGATGAGGTGAGACAGGCAATAAGTAAGAAAGCTGAGTAGTAGCAGTAAATAATTGACTCCCTGTAGCCAATCAAAATCTAGCACACACTCTCACCATGGTATAATGGAATGGTTGTGTCTCAACCTGATTCAATTCTGGTCCAGAAAAAAGGACTTGTTGGCGTTCACCTTCATGTATTTCCATACTTCATTGTGTCCTCTACTGTTATGCATCTATACTTACAGAGGAAATGGAAACCCCAAACCCTATTATGCATTTTCCGTGATGGCTATTAATGGAACGGAATAAAGGGCTCAGTGCAAGTGAGACAGAGCTGTTGTAGGCACTAATATGCTCTCTTATCTAAGTCATAAAGAAAACTCTTTGATCCCTGCTGGAGTCAGGGATGCTTCAGGGATATGATGGAATTTTTTATTGCAGTTGTGGGAGAGCAATTGGCGGGGTTGCCTTAGTCCGCCGGTTTCGCCCTCTTTCCCCCTCATATTAACTTAAGCTTTAAAGCCTCAGCCGGGCACCCAAGTGACTAGTTTGCATGTTTTCACTTCTAAAAACGTCTGTTTTACAAAAGAACTGTGTCCCCCCTGAATTGCAGTGTGTGTTGGGGAGTCAGAGAGTGGGTAAGGATGGTATTGAAGTTGGCTGCCAGATAGAGGATGTGGCATTGCTGAGAATAATGAAGATTAAGCTGAGATGTGGTAGCGTGGAGATTGGGAGGTCAGTGTGTTAGATCAATGTATGGGAAGAAGTTAAGATAGATGAAGGTAAGGGCAGACAGATTTCCTGTTTCTCAGAAGTGGAAAGCGTTGTGATTAAAAGAGCCCCCATTTCAGTGAGCGGCTGCGTCGAGGCTTGATCAGATAAGGAAATAAAGCACAAGGCATAATTCATGGCCTCCTGCCTGGCAGAGAGATTTAAGTTTGTCGATTTTGGGGCAGCGAGCAGCCTCATTCCTTCAACACAATCATGATTTTTGGACTCAAAAAAAAAAGAGATAGAGTGCTTGTAATGTATCAAACTTAAACTATCATTCATCACGTTTCAGATGAATACCATTTTCCCTCTAATTTTACAAACTTGTATTCAAGAAAGGCAAGAGTTACCAGGTTATGTTATAATTACAATGATCAGACCGGTGTTGGGTCACATCCAGGGCAAGACCATCAAACTCTAGGTGCAAGTCAAAATATAGACCTGCACTTGTGCCTTGATAATCCACAACAGCTGGTGTTTGCATGTGTGTGTGTGTGTGGATATCATGTGTGTCAACACGTGCGTGTGTCTACGCGCAGAGACAGGGATAGATCTGCCAGATGGGTCCAGCTGCGGATCTGGTGGCCTAGATAAAGGCGAGATGGGTGCCACCACTGTCATGAGGTGCCAGCAGATCATTTAGAGGAGGTGTTAAAAGCTTCAAGGGCTTTGATGGACTCGAGCATCCAGCTGAGAGGAAGGGCTCATTAACAGCTGCTTTTTTATTTTTTTTTATGAAGTCCATCATGAAGAATGTTAAAAATTAACCAGATCACTGCAGCTTCACTGTCCATTAAAGGTTAAAATGACCATTAAAGCTTGGGTGTATCAATCAGGAAACTATACTCAGACTGAGAATTTCTTTTATTGCTTTTCCTTTTACTGACTTGGTCGTTAAAGTCAGGGCTGATTTATGAACTGGTGATAATGTGAAGTAGAATCTCAACAGGGTGAGCAGGACCTAAGCAAGATCCAAGGCTATTTTCTTGACCACCTACTCACTGTATGCTATCCTGCCTGCTTGTCCTGATGTTAGCCAATATTTGTAACTTGTGGTTATATAGAGTGAAATCACCAGTTTTGAAATATTCACTCATCTATTTGTTGATTGTTAGCAATAATGTTTCAAGGAATGTTAAGTAAAGGCAACTTGTTACAGCACTACTTACTCTCTGTTAAGATCCTTTAAAAATACAGTGTGCCATCTTTTACCTCTTGAGATGCAAGCTTCTGTCTGGTTTGCAATTTTTTATTTCTCCCTGGTTTTTGGGATAAACAAACTTATGTGTATAAAAACTGATATCGGTTATGTTTAAGTTATGTTTCAAGTGTCAGTAGAAAGCTATTAGTTTTTAGGCACAGGTGTTGTTGTTAATAACTACCCTTTTTTTTTCTTCACTAAAATGTTTTTTTAGTTGTGATATTGCCAAGAGATAACATGGGAAGTATCTCTGAATGTGGCTAATAGTTCAATGTTTTAAAAATGAAGTATCATGGGTCTGAGAGGCAGAAATGTAATGTGCACCGATGTGGACATTGGGTTTCAAGAGGTTAATGACTTTTTTGTGGCATAACAAAAAAGTAACATTTCCGGAACTGACAGCAGAATTGGCATAATTTTGCATATTTTTTTCATAATAGGACTGAAGTAAGTCATTATTTGTGAAAATCCTTCTAAACAAATTAGCCTAATTGTCTAACTTTAATGTGTAAATAATTCAAAACAGAAGTTGAACCAGCGAACATGTACCTGATAAAGAGCTCTTAATCAACTTAGTAGATTAGTAGTTTTGTTTTACTATAATTTAACAAAAAAAAAAAAAAAAAAACTTTTAGATGACAAACATACAAAAATTACCCATAAAAAAACAATGAAAGAAATTATGAGTATTTTCCCAATTTGGAATTTTGAACAGATGTTTCTTTCAGCCTATAGCAGCAATTCCTGAGCAACCCAAGCACACGGCACTCCCACACAAACACTTTAATGGCCATAATGGGAGGAGAGGTAGAGAGACGGCTCTGGCCCTGTGGAGTGGAGAGGAGGGGGAGGAAGAGGTGAGGTAGCCATGCCTGTGTCCTTTTTCCAGGGAACTCTAGGACAGAAAGAGCCTTCACCAGCACCCCAGGGAGAGGGAAGACAGATTAATGCAGAGGCTTTAATATTTCAGATGAAAACGTATTACTGCTCTCTGGTGCTCCCCTCTCTCACCCCCTCCCCTCATGCTCCCTCACTCCCTCTCTCTTCTCATGTCTTTCTCTCTGGCCAGGAGCTTGAATGTGTTTTGCTGAGGGGTAGATTTCCTCGTGTCTAAACCCTCTCAGTCCACTCATTCTGACAGGAAATGGTAGATCAGCAAGAGACAAATCTAAAAAGAAGTCCGTCTGTCCGTCCATCTGTCTGTACACTCACACTAAAAGCCCTTGACCTTGCAATCAACCCTTAATGTCTATGCCAACATCTTAAATCTATAAGATTGGATATACCAGAAGTCCCCCAACTTATGTCTTAGCAGTGTGACACACCGCTCAATTTATAGGTCAGACAGCCTCCATCTTTAAGCAGTAGAAAAAAAAATCCATTGTGATCACATCTCTTATCTGATCCCTGGGTGGCTATCCCAGCTTAGAGAATAGAGATACAGCGTGCCGTATGTACAGTATGCATAGGTTTCCAAACATATACGCTGGCAAGAAATCCAGGCTAAGAAGATTAGAGTGGACAAACCCTTTCCACATGTGTGTGATCAGGCCACATAAAGGAGCCTCATGAATGCAGGCTTACTGGCAATGTCAAAGCTCATCTCTCATGGGACACATGGACAATGCTATAAGCTTTTAGAAACAGACGGGAAACCCTATAGTGGTTTATGGCTTCATTTAATGTCAGCCATGTTCCAATATTGTTCTTTAATTTTCCAAGCTGTTCTCTTACTATGTCGTCAAAGATGCCTGAAAGACAAATCGATGCTTTCATGTGTTCAAAGAGCTGGAGGTTTTCCCAAGTGGAGAGACTTCAGGCTTTTAATCTTTTTGGAGTCAAAACAAAGGCATTCAGGGGTGTCAGTTTGGGCAGCAACCCCAGATTATGTCTTATTAGCAGGTTTTAAATATTTTTTTTCTTCCTTTCTTCAACATTAACTGGGTGTGGCAACTTAAGTACGAATACATTTCTGGGGAGGGTGTTTGTTGTGCCAAAAAGAGCAGCTGGTGATTATGTTCATCATTGAATATGTTTGCATGCTCATTAGTATCCATGACTTAGCTCTGATCTTAATTAGGTTAGGATTTTTATGCAACATATTAAAAAACTGGTGATCCAAATCCCAGGATTATAAAAACATTTTGGTTTCTCCAGTGCTGTTCACAGCTGTACATATTTTTATCCAAAGAATGTACAAAACCTGCTGGGTGAGTTGTTCCTTCACACTATGCTGGTTCTCGGTTAAAGGTAGGGTCTGCAGGAATTTTTGTTACTGTTTATAGACTCAACATCTAAACTGAGCTCCTCCTCTTTGGCTCAGTGCCAGCAACAGCGCACACCCACTGCCTCTGATTGTAGCTAAGTGAACACACTCACCAGCCCAGCGAGCACCAGCAGCATCATGTTTATACATGGTTGAGACTCAAGAGTGGTATACCTGACTTCCTGCAGGTAAATGAGGTATCCTGCAGATATTGTATCATTCTTTCTCCATGTTACGGCTGCTCCCATAGCCACTCAGGACAGCCTGTTTCCCTTGCTACGATCAGTACACAAAGTCGCTTACTCACAGGGGGCGCTGTGACATTTTATTTTATAGGATATCCTGCTGACCGTACCTTTAAAAAAACAAGACTTGGGGGTAACCAGACTAAGCAGTCCAGATTCTTAATTTTGACTATTTGGTTTGAAGCCCAGGCTCATATTCCTCCACTATCTGCCACTAAACAGGTGTCCATTATCTGGCTGAATGTACAGGCCAGGGTCACCATGCTAAGCAGCTCAGGCCTGCTTACCCCCAGTGAGCACCTCATGGGGCTGATGAGGCCCCTGATCCTGCTGGGAAATGTATCCTCAGCAGTTTACTGTGGGTCACACTTTGGGTCTCCTCCCTTGTACTCTCCCCTCCTACCCCCCTTAACCTTCACAGGGAGATCTTACAGGTGCTATATCCCACCGTGACTGCTCCTGCAATTTTTTTTCCTGACCTGATGGCAGGTTCATTCTTTGCACACACTTTTTACTTTCTTCTCATGGTGCTCAGGTGATGCATACTATTTAAAATGTCATTCTTCATCTATCTCAACCCTGGAGGCCCTGAGGCGGTTTGCCAGGGAATGAAGTTCTCTCTTCCTTCTGCATGTCACATGCCCAAACGCACACACATGCACACATTTTCATTACACACAGTGTCTCACACATGCATAAGAAGAAGCACAGTTTGTCTCTCTTTCTCTCTTTCTCTTTGTTCTCCCCATCTCTCCATCTCTCTCTCCATCTCCCTCTCGTGAAAACAAACCTCTGCAGTTCATCTCCCCAGTGGCCTCCTGCCTCTCTCCTAGCCAAACGCTGTGCTAATGTGCTGATGTGTTTGACACCAGCCCTCCCCCTTGTTCCCCCCATTCCTTTTCTCTCTCCTTCTCCTTTCTTTCCCCTTGTATCACTTTTTCCCCCTACAGCTCCTTGTCTCTCTGCACACATGAGCTGAGCTGATACTTTCTATAATTAAATGTTGCCCACAACAGTCGAGGTAATGAACACAATAAAAAAGTAATGAAGACACTTTTCCCGGAGACTGGATGCTGAGTGTAAGGTGTGATGTGATTTGTCAGCAGCCGATTTAGGATTACCAGTCTGTATGGAGAGCTTGGATTTGTTAGTTGATGCTGGGTTCCATACAGCTGCTCAGATATCGAATGCTTTGTCTTCATCGCATTTTAAATGTGGAGGAGGTAAAACTTTAATGTTAATTGCTGGTGTTCTGTACAATACAGACAGCACTTTGTAGCTTTATGGTTTGTATCCATCAAGACAGACATACATCCATTATTAATCACTGTATCATTTATTTTGTCTGGATTCTGCCTCCGAAAAGTGCAGTTTTGCTACGTTTTCATTCAGTATGAGCAAAAGGAAAAGTTATTCATGCATTTTTCTGTGTTGAAAAAAAGGGGGAATTTTGGATGAGATTAAAAGATCAGGGAACATTTGTTGGGTGTTTTACTTTTGAGGAAATTGCATTTATGATGAAAAGGGGGAAAATATGCTTGATGTCTCCTTGAGACAGATGGCATTGTTTTCGAACATTATGACTGACTAATTCATTTTCATTCAATCAGAAAACAAGGTTCCAGCTAATAGACTTGTCTTCAGAAAATGCTCAGAAAACAGTCAAAACAGTGCTCAGTTTATTACAGTATTACACAGTATGTAAGTTAAAATCCTTCAAGAGTTTGCCAAGAAAGGTTAAAGATAGCAGAGCTAGCACCACCAGCCTTTGCACACTATGCTGCTATCATGCTACACTGTTTCACAATAGCAGTATCCTTTAAGCAGAGCTACAGACCTTGCTTATATCGAAGGCCCATGCTACAATTTAAACACATTTTGAGCCTGCAATTTTATAGGTAGTGCAACAGTATCTCAGTCTTTAGGGACAAGGGTTCAGGACTGCTGGACCCATCAGTCCTAAACCCTGGAGGGGTTTCTGTCAGGCAGTCTATCTCCACTGTTTACTAAATAAATCACAGAAACAGTTCTGAGCAGAGAAAAATACAGATCTCTCTTCTTACTGCTAAACTTTGTCAGTTACTGTGAGGCTGTCATAGAGACTTCAATGTGCTGCAAATGAGTCTAGCCCGATTGGGAAGCTAGAAATCAGTATTTAAAATACATATTTTGATGCTGATAATCTCATTTTCAGTTGGGTGCTATGATCAGGCACATATCTAGATATGATACTTTTTTTTTTAAGATCACGTAGAAAGTCCTCACAGTCCCTTTAATATTTTGTATTTTTATCTATTATCTAGTTCTTGTAATATTTGATATATCCCCACCTTTAATATCAATTCCATTCAATTCTCCCTCTGACTCAGCATTACTGAGAAACACTGCTTGAAAACTTCATCACTTCCCTTCCCTCCTCCTGGAGAATAAAGATGGCCTCTCCCTGTTGAGGAGCTGTCCGGTGCTGAAAGCGGAAACCCGGGCAGCTTCAGCACTGAGCTTTTTAGAGGTCAGCACGAGTCAGCAGAAGACAAGCGGGCAAGAGGATCACGATGTTGAGAGGCAGAGACACAAAGTGAGAGCAGCTGGTTTAGGTAGGAAAAGGGTGGGAAGAGGCGAAGTTGGAAACATAGAGGAATGTAAGGGTGGAGGACCGAAGGATGAAACAGTGACTAGAGTATCACTCTCAGTTACACTGTTTCACATGGTGGAGCCCCTCTTTAAAAGGCCAATTACTCTGTAATAGTCCTGGGCTGACTAGGTGATTTCTCACTGTGCTGAGTGGAATGGCAGAGCAGGAGTGGAGTCAGTCCAGTGGAGAGACCCAATCATCATTGCACTGGAGTGAAGGGAGTCAGGGGACACACACATTTTTGGCTGTGTGCGCACATGTGCTCTGTGTGTTCACCAACTGCTTGTGTGTATAATTGTCACCATTCCACTGAATTCATTACTGAATGTGACCTTCAAGCTCCACAAGCATGCTGTTGCACAACTGTACTGCTGTGTATTTCATGTTATGTGGGCTTATGTGTGAAGTGCGTCCATGCCTCAGTGTGTGTGTGTGTGTCTGTGTGTGTGTGTGTTTGTAATAACCCTTGGCAGGGATAAATTATTTGTACCTCTCCGATACAGTTCAATACCGCAAACAATACCGTAGGCTACATTCATTTTCACATCAAATTGAATTGGAATTCCATTCCTGTAGATGTTCCACTTTTAGTTCATTTGTTAAATTGATCAAATTGAAAGTGAATTCAATTTAAAAAAGCTTAGCAACTGTTCATTGACAGCCATGATAAATGGTAGTTCACCATCACCTTTCCCCCACCGAGTCTCTCTCACAGCTGCCCACACTAAAGTCACTTTTATTCCTCTCTGAAGCTACTTATGTATTTTTTCCATCCCTGTCTCTGCTTTTCTTCCTGTCATCTATACCCAGTAAGTAATCACAAATACAGACTTTATTCCACAATAATTAGTGTCCTTTAATTAACATTGTCTCTGCATTAGTTGCACATCACAGAGAGTGGAAAACATCCAGTGTTTTTGAAAATAGAAATAGGCTCAGCTGAAATGATTTTGGGTGCGATGTAAGATGTAACCCAGCGATTACCCATCCTGACAATGAGAAGATTACATCCACATAACATATAAACCAATGTTCCGTTCACCGACTGCACAATGAGTTGCATCACCAATTGAAAGCAACCAATAGGTTTCATAATCATTAGGAATGGACCAGGGTGAGGTCGCTTGTCCTCGTCCTGGCAGCTTAATGACATCACCACAATAGGGATCCTCATCAGTCTGATTGGTGTGTTTTTTTTCTTTTTGGGTCTGCCTTTATTCAATGTATAAGTAAGGAGTGACTGGGAATATTATACTTTAAGGGGTGGCCTACCTGGGCCAATGTAGAGGAGGAACATAGGGACATTCTGTGACTACTTAGCTTGACGGGTGCTCTGTACTTTCATTTGGAACAAACAATCTGTGGTGACAAGTGCCAAAAGTGCATGTCATTTTCAGAGATTAGCTGCAGACACAAATAAGACTGGTGCATTGTAGACTCATTTATCCCCTATGTCTAATAATCCTGCTGATACAGATGGTGATTTTGCCTGTACTTTGTGTTAAGCTTATGGATACAGACTGAAGGATGTGGTACCTCTGGAAAATAATACAATATTGAAAGTGTGAGTTTGTTTTCTGACCTCTTGACTAGCTTGTCACTTTACATCTAAAGTAGTCTGTTTTGAAATTAGTTTCATGGGGATATTCCTGGATGCAGGTTTCAAATATAAAAAGACTGAGTTACATGGGGGACACTGAAAGTGATTCCCCTTTTTCATTCTGTGCATACAACAATCAAGGAATGTCCGTTCTGTGTAAAATGGAAATGATTTGGCAAGACGAACTGCCATCTGAAATAATCCGGTGTACAGATGATCAAACATTGGAGTGGTTGTTTAATTTTAACATGTTTACGTTTGCTTTGTCTCAAAAATCTGGAGGATCTGGCAGGACCGGCTGTTTGATTTGTATTAACTGTGATATCTTCTCTGTTACAGCGTAAATGTTCTATTTTGAAGTGAAGATGACTTGATTGGACTGGAAAAGTTTGTAGGTCTTTCTTCTTTGTGTGATATTTAAAGTTATAAACACTTCAGAAATAGTGTAAATGATTCAGGTGAGAAAGCAAAAAAGAATATAAGTCAATCATTCATTCATGAAAAGTAGATATGAAGAGCAACAAGTAGTGGCTGACTTCCTGTCAATTTTTTGCCAGGAGCAAAGAAACAGCAAAAATAAAAGCTACCAATTGTGTCAATGTGACAGTAATGTCAGCAGACCAAAGTCAACTTTGTTCAGTTTTTTGACAATGAATGATGGACGACATCATAAAACGGCTGATCATGGAAGCTCAATGGAGCCAGCCAATACTCCTATCTGGAGGCAAGTGAGTGATCTGACAGCCTGTCAATCAAAAAGCGGAGGATTGAAGACCAAAGAGGAACCTTCAGTAGCTGCTGGCCATCTCCAGAGTGAGATACGTTTAGACCCAGATTGTACTTCTTATCACGATGAGTCAAGGTCTCTCAACAAAGCGATCACTGTCACATGTACACATCAATAAACATGCGAGTCATTCTTTTTGAGTGTCTTGAAAGGCGAGATTTTCAAAAGTCAAACTTTCAGAATCTAATCTCATTTGATGGTTTCTGGAAAATAAACTAGGGCATGCTCAAAGCAACAAGGCAGAGAATTCCCCGACCACCCGCGCTGGTCCCTCCTCTGTGGTTCCCTTTAAAAGCCGACTTACCACAGGCTAATGGTCGTGTATGAATGTTTAAACACATATGGATGGGATCAAAGATTTTTTGATGTGCGTGACAGCAGCCATTCTCCCAAGTGGCCCATGCTGGCCTCCACCAAAGATCCTTGGGTGAAGTCATGCTGAAAGGACCAGATGACACTTCTGCTTCATAAGTACTGTGTGTGTCTTCAGAGTGCGTCTGTGTGAGTGTGTGTGCATGTGTACTCACAAGGGGTGGGTACAGAGTGGTTTGATGGAGGTGGAGGAGAAGCTGTTTTCACGCCCAACAATCTGCCAAGATTGTGATTTAAAATGATACAAATGACTCGCATGTGGAGAGATATAGCCGACCAGCTCCCAGGCCAAGATTGAGGAGGTTAGAGCTGCCAAAACGGACTCCTCCCAAGGCAAACAGCTCTGTGTAAATATTAGAAAGGACTCGCTCTTTATAGCAGGTTGGGTGTGTGCTTGTGCATGATGTTCATCTGACATTAAGCATATTTTCATACCATGTATCTGCAGTCTGAATTTTTCCCATGCTGTCTGATTTTCAACCACAAAAACACACAACAGTATCCTAAGACAGTGCGTTCTTGAACATCTATCTGTCTCTGATCCGTTTATTGAACATATTAATGTGCGGCTGGTGTGACCTTGTATGCGGAGTAAACAAGCATGTGCAAACTATGTTAGTCTAAGAGGACCCACTCGCAAGTGCACTGGAGTTGTTTGTACTATATTGATCTTTCCTCCTTTCACTCATTTGACAACTTGGTGAGACATTTTAGTGTGCAGGAGTGACAGGAGAGGCACTAGGGAGAGTAAACAGAGCAGCAGCAGCAGCAGTCACATGTTCTGTCAAAAATACAAAGTGCATTTGAAGACAGCTGGATAAAGAAATGGGAATGATTCTGATTTTGAGATTCTTGAAATAACTTTTCAGTAATTTTAGAAGACACAGTTTATACACTGTGAATTATGAGGTTAAAAACACCCACAGCTTTTTTTTTTCATTGAGTATTGCAGCTGATATCTAATGTGCTGGTTTTGGTTTATTTTGTAGTATTGATCAGATCCTCACCAAAAAAAAAAAACAAAAAAAAAAAAACAACATTTGTAAGAATGAGTCAGAACCTATTTTTTCAATTCCCCAAGAAAACCCCAAACTTATTACTGGTACTGAATCCAATTTATGGAGTTTGGAGTTAGTATGAACCTTGTCTTTGCAATTTTGCAGCAACCTTTTTTCTACACAAGTCCTTACATTTGCATGCAGACCTATGTTACTGAAGCAATTTGAGCACACAAGAAATGTACCAAGTATGGAATTTGCTGGCAAAGTCATTTACTTCCCTTGAATAAGATATGTCATGTTGAGCTGTAAATTTGGTCAATTTTTCATATATTGCCATAGCATTTGAGTGTCCTTTTTGCTGTTGTCAAAGGCTGGCTGAAAACACCATACAGAACCCCAGCTTGCTAGTCTATATTTTGCCAATGCATCTTTATTGAGATGACAACTTTCCATTGGCTTTGAAGATTTTTTGTTCAGACTGGAAGGCTTATTTTCTCTTCTTGGACTGCCTGCAGTACATGTTTTGGAATTAAATGTGTTCTCCTCTGGCATACTGAAAAACATCTATACAGGTGATGCCACTTTTAGTCCTTTTCAGCTTTTTCCAGCTGCACTTATTCTCCTTCTTTCTATGAACCAAAAAAAATTGAGAACATGTAGGACTCTTTGGTATGTAGATAAAAATAACTCTTTTTAATGTTAAGACTGTATTTTCGGAGCATAGATGGCCATATGATAATGATAATTGCTTTAATTTGCCTTACATCCTTACACACACTTATACAGAGTTTCTGTTATAGGCCCACATTGACTAAATAGTTTCAGCTGACAGCTGTTTTGGTAAGTGTTGAGATCCGCTTGTTCTCAAGAAGCTGCCTAATAATTTGTTAATCAAGTTTTTGCATAATTTTAATCAGTTGCTGTAGTAAAATTGTGTCATTCAAAGTTGTTTCAAAGTTATGTGCTTTACAACCTTTGTCATATTAATGGTACACTTTCTCTGAAACACATTGTTTTTACTTGTCACACAGAAATAATAATTTTTAGTTCTTGTGTTTTTACCAATAGCAGGAGCAAATAACAGTGTTTTCAAAGGAAATGTTTTCCTCTTGTTAAATTGAGTGATTTATTTTCAGCAAAATACATAACCCACAATGTAATTGTCACTGGACACCTGCCATGATTTGGAAATGTTTGTTGTTTTGATGCACTGAGCAAATGTGATGCACGCAGCAGTCAAGCAGACCAGCCATCCAGATGTGATGAAAACAGTTAATACCCCAGAGCATCTTTTGTCGTTGTAGTAATGTGACATTGGGTCACGGCGAATGCAAAAATTGTCAAAACAGATCAGTGCAGTGGACCAACTCCATTTCACAAGTCCCATCAAGCCGCTTTAATGCATCAGTTACATGTCCTTATTGCCAAGCCTGGGGGCAGTAGAGTAGATGCACCTATTTCTCTGTTTTTGCTGCTTTCCTGCGAGTCTCAGTAATATTCCAATTTTTCAAAGTAAATCAGAAAATGAACGATGTGGAGGGGAGCAGTGAGTCAGGGCAGACCTGTCTGGGGCCTGTAAATTGAATCCTTCCAGATCAAACATCAGTTGTAAACAAAGAACAGTTGCATATAGTGTAATCCAGGATTAGATTTACCTGTAATTGGGGCTGTGTTGAGTAAGTTATCTGTGAAATTGCTCCTCAGTGAGGGGATACCACCTGCAATGTTTGGGGCACCACTCGGAGGAACGAAATGATGACTGATGGAAACAAAACAACAGTGCAGCACGGACAGGCGGAGCTTTCAGACTGCTCTGAGCTGTTTTATACGTACACAGTTGATCCATTAATGCAGCAGACAGGATGAGCAGGACCATAATTATCCCTGTCCACTCTCATTCTCATCGCTGTCCACAATCACAGTGGAATACAGACTTTGTATGAGGAAGTTGTGACCACATTAGCTGCATTCATGGCTGCATTTGGGGGCCAATTTCATAATGATGTAGCGTGGCGGCCATTAGGGTTGTGGTTTGGTAATGGTAATAGTCAAGCTATTGCAGTAGGTGCTTACAGGGGTTATGAGCCCATTCAGGCCTCATCATTACATTGCAGTTAAGAATTGAAAGAGGATTCGCTTAAAACTGAATGTGAAACAATTTAACACATGCATGCTTCATGTGTTGGTTGTACTATTTGCTTCTCCATAATTCCATGGCTGTTGCTGTTTCTCATAATGAAAAGCTTCCTAAATACTTTCCTTTTGCTGTGACCGAAACAATTGAGACATGTTTCATTTTATCCAGAATAGGCTTTTTATTTGAGTCTGTTGTGAGGGTCTTGTTCGCTGGTATCCTATTTTTCCCCTTTGTTTTAATCTGCCCCATTCGGGAGGGATTAATATTCCAGCATGATGTGGGTGAGAAAGTATTAACCATGCCCCACAGCAAACAGACACATCATTCAAGACGGTATGTGTGCCAATGACGTCTAACAGAGGGTGGCTTGGAACAGAACACATTGCTGCCTGATAACACATAATATTAGGGTTGTGTAAGGCAGTCTACATCCAAGACATTACATCAGTCCCATTCTAAGAGCTGGCAGTGTCCCTAATGGCTCTGTGCTTCTTTGCTGTATAGGCTTACAAGAATGAGTGGACATTGGTGTAAATGTGTTTGTATCCATCAGATTAGCCAAAACCCTTTTAAATTACCCAGTCATACTGCACTAAACTGAAATGGCGAGGAGAGCTGATGAAGTAAAATAACAGAAAAACAAAGCTCATCAGATGAAATACTAAGGGATACATAAAGGCTTTTAGTTCCAATTTCAAATCATGATGATGAGCTGAATAAAGTGTGCTGAAAGTGATTTGCCGCTGAGCTGTATGGATAATCCTTATGGTATCAGATGAATAACTTATGGATAAACAAATATCAGAGAATCCAAGTTCATCTCCAAGCAGTCAATGTCACTTTATATTATGATAAACCCAACATGTTCAACATGCTAACCATGTGTTCATGTTTTCTATCTGGGAATCAGCCTCCTGCTCGTTGAACACAGCTGAGCCATCATCAAAGTTGCTACATGGCTCCTTAGGCTGAGTTTTTTCATTTGAATTACTGAAAATGTTTCCAAGATCTCTGCATCTGGGGACAAGGGCGAGTTTGTTTGAGAGTGGGTTGCTTTCAAACTGTCATGTTTGAGGATTGCAGTTATGCGTGTGTGTTTGTAAAATGTAGCATGTAGGGACAACAATGAGCCGTAGAAAAGCTGTCTTTTATTAAGAACAAGCGATGGTGACGGATAAAGCTGAAAATATGTGGAAGGAAGACAAAAACACAAGATGTGGCACTGCACAAAAACATTTGCATATGGAGGCAGGCATCCAAGCACAAAAGATGTTTAGTGGCTTGTTTTTTGAAAACCAGTGATTAATTCTCAACACGAAAGGGGATAATGGGAAAAACTTGATAAAACAAGTCATACTGAATCTGGCAGAGAGGGCTTGTGTAACGAATCTCACTTCTGTCTGTTGACACTGTTGACACTGTGGCAAAAGCAGGTTTATGTTAATGCTCTATATAATGAACATATTTCCTGTCTCAGACTGGTCTTAAGAGTCCGAAAGTAATAACGGGAAATACTCCGTCTCAGCTGGCGTGACAGATTGGCTTATGATGTGCCATCAATTCCCAGGGACACCTGCCGATGACTCAGTGACACCTGCCAAAAACTCAGAGACATCTGTCAAACACTCAGTAGCACCTACCAATTTCTTGGTGACACGTACCAGTCGCTCTGTGACATCTGCCAATCACTCAGTGACACCTGCCAACAACTCAATGACATCTGCGAAACACTCAGTGACACCCACCTGCCAAATGTTCGGGTCCCTCGATCACTGAGGGATTGGCAGATGTCACTGAGATTTTGGCAGGTACCACTGAGCATTTGGTAGGTGTCATTTATTAATGGCGAGGTGACACTGGGCAATTGGCAGGTGTTATTTTGCAATTTGTAGGTGCCACTGAATTATTGACACGTGTCTTAGAGCATATTGGTACACCATAAGCCTCTTTTGGATCCAGCATGACTGGCCAATCACAATAGAGAATTCAACTTTGCACAGGAATGGAACATTTCATTCACCTCAGTATTCTGTAAAACAGCTTTCATTGGGCCCTTGTTTTTTTTTCCAAAGCCGATAACAAGTGCATTATTTAGAGGCATGGAGTACCCATTGTCACATCCCACTGACGCCTTGTTGATAGTAACCAATCTGAAATGACATATCTTGCATCCAAGCAGCATAAAGAGGACTCTGAAACTCTTTTATCTCGCCTCAACTTTCATTCAACCCTCTTCTGGTACCTAAAGTACTTTCTCACAACTCACACTCTTTTCCAGGAATTTGTCGACCAAAAATCAGAGCTCTAATGCTAGCTGACATTTATGTAACTTGTTGCCACTCAGCCCTGCCATTTTATATCTGCTCCAGCCTTGTCTCACAGCTTTTATTCCCATCTACCACCGCTAAAAAACTGGAAAACCTTTGATTAAATTTGCTCTCACCCTAACAACATCCTCATAAAGAGGGATTTATGAGTTCTAATGGCGAATGTTTTGAAATGGCTCCTCCTGCTCCTCTCTGATTGCTGCATCTGTATGATGTGTTCTTTGCCAGGGCCCCGCAGATGGGGAGTGGCCCTCCGAATCACATCAATTATACCTCATTTCCATTCTGGAGAAGTCCCTGCACATCCTTAATTCTTGCACGCACATGATCATTTATCCTCCCACACCTCCAGGGACAGTGAACACATCATCTCTGAGCTTTTGCAATGCTGGATTTTCTCGTTATTACTGCTGGGTGACGCTGAAGACAAATTGCTGCTGTCGCTGTGGACAGATTCTGGGTGGTGAGGAGCTCTGAGGCTCTTGAGCCCACGTCAATATCTTTGATCTTATTAACAGAGATGTGGGAAATGATCAATGCTTTGCTGTCACACAGTCATAGTTTTCTTGATGTCTGGATTACAACTGGTTATCATTTTAATATGGCTATTTGGCACGGCATCGGTAATTGTCCCTCTGTCATCGTTCATTTGTCTCTATTTTTCAGCATTAGGATATGGACAGAACACTAAATGATAGCCATGCTTTAAATGACGTACTCTAAAGCACTTTCATATCAATTTTCCTTAATGACAACAAGGGGAAGGGTAGAAGTCAATTTCATGAAAATCAGATGGTATATATATATATATGGCAGCTCCAGTCAGAAGAACACAATGCAGTGCTGTATTTTACAGTCGAGATATTGTGCTGCTGTATTGAAAGGGAATCATGCTCTGCTCAGTCATCCTGTGAGATGTTTGTCAAAAAGATGTTGTGTGTTGCACAGAAAATAAAACCAGCACATCTAATCTCTAAGGAGGGCTTCTTCTTTCAAAACCACATCTATTGAACAATGAGTGTATGTGTGCCTGCTGTCATTATTTTATGGTTAATATCAGTAGAGCTGGATTGTCTTATTGGCTTTAAAGCTGTTGGTAGAAATGTGAAGGATTGGGCTATCAGCGCTTCAAAAAAGAGAGTGCTTTTGTTTTTAATGCCCAGCTGTCTGAAATGATGGTTTTGATGGAACTGCTCCACACCCCTGTTTAATACTGCTACTGCAGTTAAAGACACAGCAGCCTAATAGAGCTACTTTACACAATCTGCTTGAAATTACTCTAACTGAGTTTATAGATTGCATAACGGTGCATGTAGCCAATGTAAATGCTTCAATGTGACATTTTTGACATCACACACAGCTCTCAGGTTTGGATGCTCTTTGTGTGTTTTTTTCAATACTCTTTGCTCTGCAGTCAAGTTGTGCTACATGACTTTTCTATCACAGGAGAAATAGAGTCCACAAACTCTGTGAAGATTCTAAAGGCTGAACTTTGCCACAGTTGTGCACTAACTACTGAGTTTAATACACAGTAACTCAGTCCGCAGGGACATGGCTTTTGAAATTGAAGGTCACGGGTTCAGGTCCCGCTGTGGAACAAGTTAGAAATTGGGCTGGTAGCTGGAGAGGTGCAAGTTCAGTTTCTGGACACTGCTGAGGTTCCCCTGAGCTAATGCTTGAGGTGCTCAACCATGTACCAGTTCTTTGCTCTGACATCTCTCCATTAGTGTATGTCTGTAGGATCCAGTTTGTGCACTTGTGTGTGTTACAGCTTTTGAGTATAGAGTACCAAAAAAAGGAAAAAAGAAACTGAACTCCGTATTTTTTTCTCGAACCCTTTATATATCTTGGCCAGTGGTCTTGCTAACATATCCAAGTACTATGCAGCTAAATAAAAGCCTGCCATAATAACAAAATTAAATTTTTATTAATATCTGAACCACATCCAACATACCCCTCCCTCCCATGACAGTCTGAAAAAGAAAAACCAAAGATAAATCCAGTCCTTTAAGTATTGGACACAGTCAAATGCTAATATATATTACAGCTACCAAGTATAACTTCCTTGTCATGACAAAATTGTGTGCATATGATGATGCACTGATTAGTGAAATTCAAATAGACCTACAGATTTTTGTTTCCCTCTAGCTACTGTACTTAATTGCTTCACCTGCCATCCCAGGTGTAATGTAATCTCATATGATTACATGGCTCTTACACAAAGCAGCAGGGCTCCACAGGATTAAACCTTTTCAAATACATCTGTGGAGGACAGCTACACACTTCCCAGATATATTGCTGCTGTCAAATTTGTGACTAATGTGGAATAAAGAACTGGGCAGCTCTCCTTCTGCCCCTGCCAGTTCAGCCATAACATTGCTCAAAGCCATAGAGGTCCCATGTTCCCCTCATTAATTAGCTTTATTAGACAGCCCAGTCTGAGAAAAAAAGAGAAAAAAAACAATCATATGTACAATGTTCTGCCTTATTGCTCATATTGTGTTGTTTTTCCTGTCATTCAGCTGAGTATCAACCGTAAGAAAAGGCATGAAATGTGTTAGAAAGACAGGGATCTGCAAGAACAATAACATAACATAAACCGGGCACTGAAGCTTTACCACTAGAAAGACTGGCTTGACCTTTAGAAGACGATCCATAATGCTCTGTCGAAAGGAGACTGAAGGTGATCAGAGCAGTGTGTGACATTCCTGCTGGCAAGGTCCTAACCACCCCGTGGCCTTTACTCCCTAGAGACTGTCAACACCTTGTTTTATTCCAGATGACCATCTGACCCCAGTAAGAGCAATATCTTTTCATTTATACCATCAGAAATGTTCCTCAAGGCGCTGCCAGGCACCTATAAAACTGCTAACGCAATAAAAAATTAATGTCACTTCAGCCTATATTTCATTTTATTTCAACCTCAGAATAAATGCACTTCCTGAGAAGTCCCTTAATAAGAATCCCATTGGCTGTTTGGTTATTTTTACTTGTAAGGATGAGGGTAGGAAGCTCAAATGTTGTAAAATTTTATATCAAGGAGTTCGAGGCTGAAATTGTGTTGATATGGGGTGCCTGACAATCAAATATACTATTGAAAGTGACAAATGTGGAAAAAAATGAGCAGCTCTGTTACTTCATCAAATAATCAAAATTCAGAAAGGGACCATTTTCATATTAAACCAGTTATCAGCTATTGAAAATTCAACTTTTTTAAACAGTAGAAAAAAAGGAAGGTACACACCCTTAGCCTACACAATATTAGCTTGGCAAAAAGTCTTAGCTTACTTTTTTATTTTAGCTGGAGGCTGCCTGTGGTGTTGTTAGCTAACAAAGGGCTAAATTGCAGTACTAGCTGCATAAGTGACAAAATTCTTACCTTAGCTATCCTCAGACACCAGTGAGGCGTTTATCTAGTAACTCTAGTAACTGTAAAACAATCACATTTTCCAAGTGCTTCATATCAAACAGGAGAAGTAAAAACTTTACGTTAACACATTTTTTTCTAGAATCAGATAACCAGTTAATCTTGTTCCACAGTGAGATATTGATACCCCAAAAGCAACTAAATAGTAATAGGGGCTGTTGTCTAAGGGTAGCCAAAGACTTGTCACACAGTGTTTTACTTCAAATAGAGCCACTTTTTCAGATTTTGCCTTGAGGGTTGATAGCAACCTGGAGCACAGCAAAATCACAAATTGACAGCATAATTTTGTCTCACTCTGAGCTTTTCTTTGCAGCAAAACGCTTTCCAGTCAATCTGTTCTCTAACTCGGACAGCCATGCTGAAAGAAAATGATACAAGTGTCCAAAATTGTTGTAGCTACAACGGTGCATAGCTGTACACTTGTCACCGGCTTTGTTGTCTCACAGCTGATACAGTGCAGCTGCTTGATTGACTGATGTGTTTCACTGCTTCTTTATTGCCCCGTTATTTCCATGAGCATGGCAGGTTTGAAACTGGGGGGCGAAATATCATTCCTATTTTTCTTTAAAATTGTTCCATAGATCCACATGCAGACTTGAAGATCACAAGAGGAAGTGAATAAAATCAGTCAAAGAGCGCTAGTCTTTTCCACCTTGCACAGAGGGATATCATCTCATGGCTCTCAATCAATACACCCTTTTGTGTTATTATGCTTTGAATGTGGCTCAAAAAAGGTCATTGACCATTGACAGGGCTGTTGATTTCCATTCAGATCAACTCCAGGCAGAAATACAGAAGGTGGAATCATAGAGAAAAGAGTCACCTATTTCTCGTATTCAAGGCAGCAGTACATTTTGTTAGGCTTGTTTTTGTGAGTATTGTTCTCCCCACAATTCTTAGTATGCTGAGGATGTTTGGTGTCTGCTAGAATGATTTACAGTTCATAGAACCAAATATGAAAAGAGGAAATGATATCAAACTTAGAAGGCTTATGTCTGACAGTTATTGATGACTTTTGCTGCTTCGATACTGGTGACAGATCGATGGCGGGTGTGACGGACGGTGACTAACCGAAAGCAACAGAAACAGGAAATGAGAATCTATTCATTACTGTAAGAAAAGAAGCAACATGAGGCAGCTTTCAGGAAAGCTGTAAAGGCAGAAAATTAAGTCTGTTTTTGAGCACTGACCACAGGCGCCATTGTTCTTTTAAAGCGTACGTGGAAATGACTTATAAAGCTGGATTCAATGAGGTAACGTAGAGAGGGTATAAATGTCTTTTGTGATTCATCTGTGATTCAAACCTACACATGTAACACCTTGAACTTCACAAAAAAACTGAGTAAAATAGTTCACACTCAGTAAATGCTATTGTTTGTCTTCATCCTACTGGGTACCATAATAGTCTTTCACTAGCTTTTCACACCTCCTGAATGTAAATTAGATGAGCAGCAGTGACTTCTCAATAAACACATACCCAGTGAAGCGCTGTCAGCCTGAAAACCAACTGAACTGCACACTACTGTGAATCTGCCCTAAAGATCCTTTGGAAACCTCCTCTTCTCTGCCTTCTCATGTCCTCTTAGCTGCCACAAGCTGATTGGACCATCCTTGGTAATGGTAGACTCTGATCGATTCACAGGTCACATTTTGAGTGGAGAAAGAGGAGTGGACTGACTGGATGAGGAAGGACAAATTGAGCTTGTAGTTTCAGGCAGGAACACAATCATTGATGCCATCTATATCAGCAGAGAATTAGCCAATCCAAACAAGTACAGTATCTGCACCTGGACATGTTTACCTATTCAATCTGTTTAAAGGGCAAGAACACTCTTGTTTCAGCTACTTGAATCCCTTCAGATGACTGTTTTCCTCGATTTGTCTCCTCATACTCTCTTAAACCCTCTGTAACTGTACTTTGTGAACTTTTGTGCTCATAGCCTTCAACCAGTTTCAAGTCAAATAAAATATTCTCTAAAGTTTTAACATCCACACCCCATAACTTCAAAGCCTGCTAATTACAGTAAGAGCTCAGAACCTACGAGCTAGCAATGAAATAGCATCACATCCCATTTCCTAGGACTCTTCCTGCTCTTCTCCTGGACTTTAAACTACTGTAACTGTAATATAGTTTAAATTCTGCCTCTGCCTTCCACACAAACTTCATTCACAATAGTGTCACTAAGTTGCTGATGGTATTCCTCTGTTCTCAAATGTCATCTATTTACACACACATACACACACACACACACACACACACACACACACACACACACAAACACACATCCAGACAGACGGAGATGAGAGAGATCAGACCTCCCGGTGATTAGAGAAAGAAATGTTCTGTTCAGAATCCCCTGTTGACCTGAACATTTCTGCCCGATGGAACAAGCTAGCTGTTACGTTAGACTGCTGTAGTTCATGGTCCCTTTTCCTCTTGGTATGCTGTAATCTTTCTCTCATTTTGGATGAGGATTGGTTTCATGGGCTAGTAACCCATTTAGCACTGCTGGCTTCCAGTTAGTAATCGTGTGTAGCTGCTCTTGAGGACGCAAGTCAGCTGTTATTTTATTTAACTATTATTAATTTACTTGGTGGCAGTTTAACTCGTGTGAATCATAGGTGCTCTAAATAGAACTCATAGCATCACTTACGTTCAGAGTCCCACAATTGGGGTTACAAGTTACACGTGTGTGTTTAGCCGAGTCAAAAATCATTGCCATGAAAAAGATCTATTCCCAACATAGCTCCACTCAGCTTCAGCCTGAGTAGAGGCCTAATCAGCCAGAATAACTGTCAACACCTCTGCTGGTGTGGAGGGCTTTAAATGGCCTCCCATACCCGATGGCCATAGCTGCTAGCAGCAACAAAGCAGTGCTATTTGTCGCAGCTCCTGTTGCTTCTGCTGCTGACATAATCGCATAATAGATAAATATTTTATTTTAGTGCAGTTGCATAGAGTTTTTGTGCATATGGATCCATCCATAGTCATTCTACACAAGATGTTTTGTTCTAGCCCTGCCTGGCAGAATAATATCAGTTTTTTTATTGAGCAGAAATGTGCCTTTAAATTGAGCCATTCTGCCCATTTCAATTGCATTTCCCATCATATTAACTACATTATGATGAGCTTTTTTTTCTGGCTGAGCTAACTAATTGGAATCAGCCCCATGTGCAGCCTCCTTTCTCATTCAAAATCACTTTCTCTGGTGCCGAGCTCACCCTTCTGTTGGGTGAAAACCTCACTAACCTCAAGGGCATCCAGCATCTCATTTATATGAGCAGCAGACACCAAGCTGCACCACCAGAAAGATGATTTTTTTTTTTTTTTTTTGCAGGAATCATACACTAAAACGTCCCTTGCATGATATTTAATGTGATAAGAGTCTACATGGCACGTAATAACCATAATTAACAACTGCACAATGCTTTTAGGATTTGAAGTACATGATAAAATCTGACTCAACAAAATAAAAGCCCTTCAGAATAACACTGAAGTCACTGGGAAACAGTACACTGTTTAAACGCATCAGCAAGTGGTTCAAACAAATATGTCATCGCCAAAACAGCACCACCTGAAGCAAAAGTAGCAGTGCTTTGTTTACAGTCTACTCGACTTTATTTGTTTGTACTAGGACACGAAATGTGACAGCAAATCAAAGGAAATGTCAGACGCAATGAAAAGTCATGTAAACTGTCAGACGGGAAGCACACAAAGCTGTTCTGGAGCAACAGATTTAGAGGCTTGTATTACCTTTCATACCTAACTGAGAGGCAAAGATTTCCCTGCAGTCCAAACCATCCTGTCAGCTCAAAAACATCATTTTGAGCTGAAGGAATATTAAAGTGAAAGCTGCTCAGATGCAGTTAGGAAGAGCAAGGAAGCAGTAAGTAATTATCAGGTAAGAGGGACAAAGAGAGATCAAATTGGACAACTTTGGCCCTTCTTACAATCATCTTTCAGGTGTAAGCTATAATAATATGATAATAAAAACCACTCCAACAATTACGAGACTGCAGCATGTTGAAGATGTTTTAAAGTGCACTTTAAAGGAGTTGTCCTTTCCACGGATCTTCAGGAACAGTCAAAGACTCATAATTACTGCTTTTCCACACTCAGTTTACCACTATTCCTGTTTCAGTCCACCATTATTTTCATGCATTGAATTAGTTTTCAATGGCTCTTTTATTTTCCATGATCCAGCAGGTTTGACACAAAGTGTTGCTAACCTGTCATTCGCAAAAAGATAAAACAACTTTTTTTTTTTTTCTTTTTTTTAAAGTTTGATATTTTTTTGAACACCAGTCAACAAATTGAACTGTTTCTAAAAAAGACGACACAGACTTTGACTTCTGAATAACTTGGAGGGAGACACATCTGGCTGTATTTTCTGTCTGATGGATTTATGATTGTGATTTGTGAAACTGTGACGCTGCCGTTCTTGGTCAGGGGGCTCTTTGAAAAGGAGATTTATAAACTCAATGAGTTTCTTATCCTGGTTGAATAAAATAAAGATATGAAGTGTTCAGTGTAAGCCTTGTAGGAAAATATATTAAAGTGAGTTACTGACTGTCTCCCTCTTTGGGCTTAAAAGTTAAAGAAAGCAACAAAGGAAAAATACTGCATCAAATCTCCCAAACCGAGCTCTCATAATCCTTCAAAATATATGGCAGTATAATCCAATATGTTACAGAAGATCCCAGTCATTTTGCACAAATCAGATCCAGGGGACTGTAAAGCGCATGGACCGTAACAAACAGATAACCCATTTACAGATTGTCTCAGGTTTACGGCCACTATACAATCCTATTACCAAGAGAGTGTACTATAAATACTATATATTGAGTTAAATGTCCTACACAAAGCTATCTTTGTGCCGGCTTAGCCATTTGATTGATGCAATCAATGAGTGGTGTTATGTTTGTGGTTTTAATTTCAGTGAAAGTGCAGGTAGGTCATCTAATCCTACTATACAGCTCACCTTACACGACCGCGTATGTGGAAGCTGCTTCATAGCAGTTTGGATTGAGCTGCGATTAAGTCAAAATATTAATTACAGCTGTAAACTTCTGATATTATTTTAGCTGGGATGCAAAACAAGCTTTTCAAGTACGAGGATTAATAGTACAAACTACTATCAATTATATGGACTTACGGAAAAGTACAATAGCGTATTTGTTGCAACGCTCTTTTTATTCTGGGTTAAATTACAGACTTCTTCTTCATTGCACAAGGCAGCTTTACTGCAGTCCCTCTGAAAATAACTAGCCCTTCCCCTATTCAAATGCAGAAGGAGAGTTATGGGTATGACTAAAGCCACTGTAGCCGGCCCTGATGCATGGTGTTTAGAGGTGGCAGGGTGCCATGGTGAAAGGGACACCATCCCTCAACTGGAGGATCCGGGGCTTTAAGCTTCTGTGTTGGTAAGCAGTCACCCTGCTTAAGCATCCTTGAGCAAGACACTGATCCCTGCCAGCTTTACGGCTGCTTCTGTAGCTGACCTTCTTCTGGAAAGTAGGAGAGAAATTCTCCTTATGAATTCTTTACAATTATTTTGTTATGACCTAATGAATATCAGCATTGTTAACCATTCAAATCGAGTCGCAGGCATTAGTTTGGTAAACTTTTCATGAATATATTTGTGTAAAACTAGCAGCCAAAATGCTCCATTTAAGTAATGGCTGAATTTGTGCCAAGTGTTAGCTTCCACCTCTGTGCTGTGGTCTGTTTTTAAGGATGCTAATGACTTCATTTGTCTTACACCAGGTTGCACAGTTTTCAGGCTCCATTCACTTTGTACAGGTGAAATTTTTAACTGGAATCATCACCATTGCTGTTTTTGACAGACACACCAAAAGTGTAAACATTACACGTATTAGTGTTTTTCCATGAGCCAAGAATTTTAGCATATTAGCTTCTCAAGGGGAGGTAAAATAATTCACAGGTGAGCACTAAAAACTAGCAACAGTGGAACTAAACTTGCTGTTTTCACATTTTCCTGTTTGGAGAGGTCTTTTTGAGAGGCTGTTAAATGCTCTACCCTCGCTACAACAAATGAGCTCTCTGAAGGGAGAGGGAGGAAGTGGAGAGAAAGAAAAGGATACACTGCATGGGGCCCTTGTACAAAGACTACATGTATGATTGAGTGAAGTGTTCCACCAAGGGGAGCATTTCATTCCCTCATGAAGCGTAGATTGAAAGCAACTGTGATCTTCTGATCCTCCTTTAATCTCTGTGCAACAGATGCCTGACCTCCAGTCAAAATGGCGGCCACAAAGTTACAGTAATGATTGACAATGATACTAGATTACAGAGCTGAGCGAAGCAGTAATACAGAGGGGATTAGCAAAAAAATGCAATGTTCAGATGAGTGATGGATTACTTGGTTTGAATTGCTTGCTTTAGTGCATCACTGGAATAGGTACAATAGTAAAAAAAAATTACAATAAATAAACATATGGCTCTTTTTGTGTCTCAAAGTTTCAACAACTGCTTTTGTATGTCTTTATTTTTAGAGAATAGTGAATAGAGTAGAAAAAAGAGGAGAGAGAGAGACATAGAGTGAGAGAGAGAAGGGAGACGTGCAATAAAGGGCTGCAGGTCAGAAATGAACACAGGCTGCATATTTCAGGGACTACAGCCTCAATTCACTGAGTGTAAAAATGGGAAATGGAAGATGGTTTCTCTTTTAGGTTATGTGTCACATTCACCTAGTTTCACAACATTCATATGCTGATGGCAGAGACTTGAATGCAAAGCGCCTGCCAGTATTAACTACCTCTGGCATAGTCACAGGGTGTAGGCTGAGGACTCTTGGGCAGGTGGACAGCAGGACTTTGGATCAGATCTCTAACCTTGTGGTTTAATACAATCAACTCGAAAATTGGGTAACAACGATAAAATTTTACGAACATTAACAGTTCTAGACCTGTTAATGTAGGAGCATTTTTGTAGATCAGTGTCCTGTTAGGAATCTTCAGCTTGTGTTAATCTTGGTGTCCCCACGTGGACTGTGGTGCATCTTACCTGTCTTCTGGTTTTGCCTTTAGCATATGTGAGTTATATTTCCCAACCAAAAATGATGACTGCTTGTGAAACTGATGGTCCTGACTATTTTTTTAGGTCATAAAAAGGCATCAGTATGATATCAGTTTGTTTGATTACCTTTGAAAATCCTCACAGTAGCTTTAAGTGATATCACGCACTGGATGTTGGCTTGTTTTTGCCAAGTTATGTCAAAAAAGCTTCAAAAGTCACTGAAATTTAGTCGGTAACAATTTTGCTTTAGGGCCATGTTCGCCTTGAGCCATGTTTACCCTTGTAATGCACGCGCCTGTGATGAGTATTAGGTATGTTACATATTTCTTGAAAACAATAATTTGTCTTTCGATGAGTCACTGCTGGTTAGGTAGAGGGATCTGATGAGACTATGATACTCAAAATCATTCATGTTGTTAGACTCAAAGCTTTCAGCCATTTGATATGAAAGCAATGCAATGGAGTGAATCAGTACATTTGGCTCAGTGAAAATATTGAACATGAGAACTTTCATACTCCTTATAACAATGGCAGACAGTAGACTCTCACTGCAAGGTCAGAGGTTAGTCAGGCCTTTCTTAATCCCACGAGAAGAAGAGCTGATGTTCTAGTTTTCCGTAAATT
The DNA here is from genome assembly GCA_008086565.1 of Thalassoma bifasciatum. Taxonomy (NCBI): domain Eukaryota; kingdom Metazoa; phylum Chordata; class Actinopteri; order Labriformes; family Labridae; genus Thalassoma; species Thalassoma bifasciatum. Next base: position 83,968 of record RPOG01000336.1, read on the forward strand.
CACAAGGTCGTAGGCTTTTAGTTTTCATTTTCTGCTTTTTTCATCATGGATCACACAGCAATTCCTTCATGCAGCCTGTTTAGAAAAACGTTCTGAATGCAGTATATAGAGGTCAGGGTCACTACTTTGAAGACATCTAAAGAATTTTAGATGTCGGCTGCATTGAGCTCAGTGTGACCTTGTGTGCGAGAGAGGAGGCTCACATTGTTGAATTCACAGTGTGTGACTCAGAGAATAATCTGTTCACTTTGCTAGCAGTCATCAAGCAGTCTGTGCCTCATCTGCATGATCCATAATTAATTATTCATGAGCTCTTTTCAACACCTTGAAAAGGTAGCGCATCTCACATCTCTGCTTCTGTCAATGTTGAATTGGTGATAAAACATAGCTTATGTTTCCATCATCCCAACACATATTTTGCACTATTATTCCATAGTGAATGGCGTGGTTTGGATGTAAAATAAACTATCATCTTGCACTACATAATTAGAGAAAATAGGCCTTTGTTTGTGTACCATTATTCAAAGGTTGGGTCCATCTTTTCAACACATTGATGCTTCACAAGCAAAAGAATGGTGATGTATGGATTATATATGGGTGCCTTGTTTAAACTGTACATAGTTCCCTTTATACTCTTTGTATAAAAAGAGAGAAAACACTTCGCTATTGGGTAGCTTTTTTTTTTCTTTGTTCTACAGACTTCACACATTCTATGTAGAGATGTGACCATTTTTAGAGCAGAGTGTTTGTAAATGCATGATGCGTGTATCTACATGTGTTAACTACATGTGTGTCCTCACATCATTGCATACAGTGCAGCCTGCACTGTTTGCAGTCTGCGCTCATTCATTTGTTCTCTGTTCTCTATAACAGTAGTGACATACAGTACAAAGCTTCACTGGCTAACAGTATAAATAGCCTCTTATGGGAGCTCCAATATAATTAATTCAGATTGCATTTCCATTTTATTTGTCATATTTACTCCCAACCCACAGTTACTATTCGTATGATAAAATCCAATAAAACTCTGCATTCTTTGCGGAATAGAATCCAGGCCATGGTATTGAAAAACAGACACATTAAACAACTATGAAATAAATGTTTTGTAATGAAGTGTAAGCTACACACAGTACAATATTGGAGGAAAGTGCTGAGACACTTAACATAAATGTTCCATAATGCTTATACGACTCCTGAAATAACTTTTTATATTTTGATTATGGTGCATGCAGTAAAATGAAGATAAGTAAGCATTCCATGTTGGTATTTTTATTAGATTTTCTTTTTACAGTTAGAAAATTGAGTTTTTTCAGCAGCGGGAGCTGAATGCTGTTGAAATTGCTTCAACTTTTTGACAAAATGTTATCAGTGTTACCCTGCAAGTAATGCTCATTATCATTTCCCCTTCTGCTGATTATCGTCCTGATTAAGTGAGCTAAAATTGTTCATTTCATTGTTCTTATAATGATTATGATATCTTCAGATTGTTTTTTTTTTGTCTGACAACACTCCACAATCTTCACACTCTCACATTATTGGCACTTAATTCCATGCAAAATAACACATTTTTCAGTTGAGGAGCTGAATTTCAATTGATTGAGTGATGAATTATGGAAACAACCTCAAATTATTTGTCAATTAAATAATAGTTTTAGCTCAAATGAGTTAATTCTGTTGCAGTAAATAAACAAACTCAATACAAACAGTTTTACAGCTCCTCTCTGTGATGCTGAGCTCTCTGCTGTGAGCATTTCTGTTGCTGCTTATAGAAACACTCTTGTCTCTTTATTTTGCCGTTTGGCTGCCCACACCTTGGCTATGACTCAGACAAGCATTGTGACATAATATTTGCATCTCATAAGATAATAGAATGAACGCTAGGAGAGAGGGGGACTCCTGCGGTGTAGGTCTAGTTTGAAAACTCCAGTGGCTATAGGTTGAGACCTTTTTTGGAATAGGTTGCTTGGGTTAATATCATCATTAACCAAAACAGCTGCCTGATATTTGACATCATCATTCTCTAGACTAGTGGCCCTTACTACCTGCGTCAAAGACAAGATATGTCTGAGTGAAATAACAACAGTGTCCAGTGAGTCTGTCCCCACCATTCATGAGGTTGCTCATGTTGACATGGTCTCAGAGGTGTGGTTACTAAATAGGGTCATATCTTGAAACGTGGGCAAAAATATATCTCTAAGTGGGTTCACACAGACTTTTCTTTACCCCCTAATTTGTGTTATTATGCTTTTTATTTATTTAACATGCAGAATTATAATTTTGACGACCATATAGCCTCAGATCAGTCACAGTCCTGTTCCCCTTCTGATGGACCCCAGGTTGGGAACCACTACTCTAGATACTCTTAAGTTCAAGAATTATTTTCAAAAGTTATATCAAGGCAAAGTAATCCTGTTGATATACTAAATTTACATGGCTTTTACTTTCATTCTGTTTTGTTTTATGAATTCAGGGTCACATAAGTATTAATCATTGTTCTCATAAATACCTTAGCTGTACTGCTTTAGTGTTAAGTATATTTGTTTCCCATCCTTATTGGGATAAGAGGAAAGTGCTGCTGTTTGCATATGGTAAAAGTTTTGTCCCCAAGTTCTGATATAATCTAATATCCACTCAATAAAGCCTTAAATGTAAACTTAAGAACATCTCTGTTAATTAAAACCCTTCAAAAACAGGGAGAACACACCTTCAAGTAAAGTTTTAAATGCAGCAAGTCTTGCAATCACTCAAGGATTACTGCTACCACTTGCACAGTGTATAGCTGAGGGCTGCCTGAGGTAAGATTAACTCACAGCGTTATGTAATCCAGATGTTAGAAGATGTTCTCACCGCTGTCCCTGTTGTCCCTTTTCTGTTCACGGCACTGAAGCATCATCACAAGCTTGTTTCACTTTTACTTGTTCTATCTTCTGCTCTTTGTCTATGTTTTTGACACCTACACCATCTTACAAGTGTGCATGAGTGCATGTTTAAACATCCTCCTCTCTGCCCAGAATTTTCCTTCAATCCATCCGTGGATTCAGAGCATGTAGCTCATATAGATGTATTTTTCATACCCTCTTGATTATTCATTTGTGTTTATATCAGTATGCAGCCATAAAAGTCTCAGTGAAATCTTGTGAATTCTGTTTGAATCCTTAGCAAGGCTCTGCCAGCCATTTGCAGAGTTTACAGAGCTGATGAGAGGCACGTCTTAGAGCAGACATACCCATCTATAATGTGTCCTTCACAGTTTACAAGCTGGCAAGCCTGCGATGAAATGTACACAGAGATAAATAAAGTAGCACTGCTTTTTAGTGGCAAGACGTATAAACTCCACATGCAGTGTAAAGTTCACAGCATGTGTAAGCTTATGCTGATTACAACGTTTAATAGAAAATCTTCAGCCTGCGTGCACATGAACTCCAGGAGGATCCGAGGTGGAGGGTAATTACTATGCAGAGCAGAGAAAATACTCTTTGAGCGTGTCCCCTCACAGCTTTAACTTACCAAAAGAACTCCTGATGCTTCAGTCTGACCGACACACACACACACACACACACACACACACACACACACACACACACACACGCACACAGCATAATCTATAATTTAGTGTCAGAGTGTGTGATGGAGGGAGTGTAGATGAGAAGCAGAAGCAGGCGCACACATCCAGCATCAAAGTGTTGGCAGGCCAGGAGGTTAGATTTGCCATAATCAAAGGTGCTGTGAGGAGAAAAGGCATCCAGAGGCCCCCGTGGGCCCTCAGATATTCTGAGCTCACAGCCACTCACCAATTCAGGCCCCTTCAGCTTATTAGGACTACTAAAGTGGATATGAATTTTTACAATTTATTATGACATACTGTATGTGTTGCATGTGAGAAACGCAGAACAGAACTCTGAGAAAAACAATTTTCACAAAATGTAAAGATATGCTGAGAAGAACCTACTGCCACTCAGAACATAACCAGGGGACTTTTACAGCTACTTGCGAATGTGTTTTCACATCTGGAGAACTGAGGAGCAACTTGTGTGCAAGTGATGGCAGTAGATGGTTCATATTTATATTATACTTAGCACTTGTAAATTTGCTGTTGCCTTGTTAAATGCATAACATTCATCAACAAAATACTGTCTTAACTGAATATCTCCACACAAGATGGTTTGCTTTTTTCACATTTCAGGATATAATTTATGCATTTGCCATTTTATATAAAATGGGTTAAATCAATGATTAAAATTTTGTTTCCGGGTCAAGATAGCATTTAACATATTTATAACAAAACTCAAAATTTCTGCTCTTAGAATAATTATTAATCAAATACATCTTTAAGGTTGAATTGCAAACATAGTATTTTAACTTTTATCTGCTAATAATGTTTCAAGACCTCATGCTTCAAATACAGAAGATGATTCAAATCAGCCCAAACATTTTGAAAATAAAATAAGGTGATACTCATCTTTATGTCATGTATGACTATTGTATGACTGTTGGCCAATTTTTCCCTTTTGTGTTCATCATCTTATTGGCTCATTTTGCATCAGATCAGTTATGTCATGCAGACAGGACTGGTTAGACACATTAAAGCAGCTGTGCCTTTAAAATAACAACTCTACTGCAAGGGTTGCATCTAGCAGTCGAGCACTCGAGTGTGGCTCATTGTTGAAATGACCTCCACCTCTTCAGGCTAAGAGAGAAGAGTCAATATAAAGTCATCAGAAAGTGTCATGTCCTCTGTTTGCCTGTGGACAGGCCTAAATGAATGCAGAGGATGGTCAGCCTTGGTTCGTGGCTGAATCGTTTGTCACTGAAGCACTGTGGGGGTTGTAAGTCTGAGGCTTTTTCTCAAGGGTCATTGACTGGTTGGTGATCAACAAGCCTTTGGTCTCTTAATGTACCAGTGTGACTAAAGAGCATGCAATCAAGGCACACACCTCAATGACAAAATATGTCACTGGGTCTGGTATAAATCATAGATGACCAATGTAAAGGTGCTAATAACCACTGATGAATCAATATTTTGACTAGATAGAAGGGACTGTGTAGCACTTTAATAGTAAGTCCCTCTTAAGGTGTAAGATTGTATACGCAGTCTTCAATGGGAATAAGAGAGTCAGAGTCATAGTGTTAAGTCAAAGCTCTGAAGAATAGCTGCATCTGGTTCCTACAGTAAAAACTTCCATAAAGAGGATAAAACTTATACAAATCAAACCCACTGAGACCAAAATAGTATTGAACTCAGATGCTCTTCACAGCCTCAACTGTAATCTTCTTGGTGTGGATAAACCATCATTCTAAGATAAGTGTGATATGGTTTGAGGTTAAATGTAAAATGTTTTAACCAACCCTTTAGAAATGTAAATTTTAGGACAGTTGGAGTGTGAAGTATTTGCCCTCTTCCAGGCTCATTCTTGTGATGCTTCATGATTTAACTTAAAAAGGCAGGACATCAGACTTCCCCAGGGTTCAGTTTGGAAAGTCCAGAAATAGTCAAACCCTAGCAAATGTCAAGCAAGGTTTTGTACCAGAAATAAATCGTAACTTCCAGGCTGTTGACTGCACTTAGAGAAACAGCTTCCTGTGCTTCTGTCTGTTTTCACATTGATAATACCATTACTACCATACCCCCACCTGTCTGAAAAATACAAGGGGGTATGGAGTGTTAAGTACTTATCTATGACAGATTGCACGTAGAAAGGGAAGACTGTGTGTGTGTGTGCTCACAGGTTTGTGATTTGGTGTTATGTCTGTTGGACGTACTTCTGAGCAGTTTGAGAAACCCATGCGTCATGTTTTTATGTGATACAGAGGAAGAAAAGAGCAGACTGGGTTGCAGGAAGTTAAAAAAAGATAGAATACACTACCATATGTTTACAGAAAGGATTCTTATTTTTTTCTTTTTTTCCCCATACCACCATCAAAACTACTGGAAGCCATTACCTAACACATTTTGCCAATACCTTAACACACAACGATGCTTAAGCAGTTGTCTTTGACATTAGTAATGGTGCAATAAGCTCTTTGGCATTGGTAGAACATTTATCAAATTTGTCATGGGTGCAGCTCATATCATTATACCTTTACCCATACACCCAAACTGAAATGTCCATTACCCAATTACAGATTCACTTCCCTAAACATAACCTAAATCTATTTCACCACACTATGTACCCATATGTATACCTATACATACCTATACTTATACCAATGCCTGTACCTGTATCTTTAGAAATACCTGTAACTAAACCTTTACATACAGTATGCCCATGAAACCGTTATTTACACCATAACTTCGCTATAATGCTTCCATGTTTACCACACACACCTATATCTATATCAACACTGCCTACATCTATTTTACCAATAACTGTTCTCATTTTTATTATTACACCAGTTTATTCATAGCCTCTACCCACACCATCTACGTTTATTCTATGTCTAGCTATACCACCAACACCTACAACTCCAACTAAGCTACATCCACATTTACCTAGCTGCCTATTCTACCTATACCACAACATAATGAACCTTAAGTTTAAGACTTATGCTTGCATACTACATATACCCATCCCCCTGGGATTTGTCCAGTGGGATGGGAATCCAGTAGCAACTGTTGATCTTTAACTATTATTGACTTTCTTCCTTGTCAGAGGTTAATTAAATGTTGTACATTTTCTTTTGTTGTTTCTTGAAAGTGTAGGAAAATATGTTACACATCTATTTCACAAGACATATGTGTGGGAGAGGAATCAATTCACCTGAAATTAAAAAAAAAAAAAGAAATAAAAAAGAGGACTGTAAGCCTGTCATGAACTGGAAACATTTGGGTGTTAAAACTGAAGAAAATTATATTTGTTAGTTTGTTTGTTTGCTTTTTTGACAGTTAAATCGAGTACAAGGGTTTGCTCTCAAGCTAAGTGTTAAGTGTTTTAAATTGTCACTCAGAAAACTTTTTAATTCCAGAATCAAGCATGAAAGATTTATATGTTTTTGTGGGTTACAAAGTTTTGCACATTAACAAAACATCCTTATCATACTTTAATGTTTATAGTCAAGTAAATTAGACTACTGGAGCCATTATTGGAGCCATTGCTTTAGACAGAGCCCAATTGGTCGACCCAGCCTAAAAAAAAATCCTTACATGCCTGAGTCAAACCTTTGTTCTTTGACTAAAACCCATAATACTTCTACCTTCTATGTCTTAACCACTCCCATTTGTTCCAATACCTTCTTGTAGGCCTACACCATCCGTACATATACCACCAAAACCTAACGCTGTGCAACTAACACTAAAAGTACACTGTGTATCAGGAGTCACATTATCATAATAATTTCTTGAAAAAAACATAAGAACGAACTGAATATGCCCCTTTGCTACACACTGATAATATGACAATAATAATAAAAAAAAAGACTTTTCTGGACGAGAACAGATTGCCAGCAAAGCCTGGTGGGAGGATCTGAGGACCCAGCAGCGCTGCAGGGGATGTTTTCTTTTTCTGGAGGAAGTTTTTCAAAGACCATGCAGAGGTGTAAATACAAACAATAGAATGCAAGAGTTTGGAAGAAGAGTAAAGAAGCTTAAACTGCTCTAATATGCTGAGTTGTGTTTGCATTTGAACCTCAATCGATACCTAATTCATAGGAAAGTCAAGAAAAACTGCAGTAGCTACAAGGATGCTAATGAAATGAAAGTTTGTGGAGATAATCCCTAATTGGAAAAGCCCGATTTCACAAGTGAGCTGATCTGCTTGTCAAACTTCAGAGCACAAATATCACCCAGAGGGATTTGCCGCGTGGTCTGACATCGGTGGATAACAGATCCAAGCTCCAGGCGATGACAGAAGCTGCAGGGCCAAACAATATTTCAATTCAACTGTTGAAAGTTGTGTTTCATCCAGCTTTTTGTGTTGTGTTGGCAGTGTTTGCACCTTCTGGTATGTGTGGGTCATAGCTAAAGTTAATTAGATGGATGAAATCTATATTTAAATAATCAGACATTTTCTAATTTGGAACAAATAATGGCTCCATGGAAAGGTTATGGCTTAATTAAACAACAGATTGGGAATCTGACCCATCATAGACATCTGTAAGATATTGCGATGAAAGGTAACAAGTTAAAGCCTGACCTTACCTACTACTTTCATACATCATATATGATTTAACCCACTTACATGCTCTTGTAACTGTATCATGACCTTATGTAACATGTGATTATCATTGTCGCAGTGAACGAAATGTTAACCTAGTCCTGGCTCCAGCTTGGAAAAATAAAAGAGCATTTTTTTCAGATGTAATTGCATGAAATGAAAGGCTGCCAAGCAGCAGGTCCTTAAAATCAGTGTGGCGTGATTGAGAGGGAGTGAGGAATCTTCTGAGCACAGCTGGAGTCCCTGGGCGTGTAAAGCTTGCGGCTGCAGCATGTGTGTGTGTGTTTGTGTATATGTGTGTGTGTGTGTGTGTGTGGGCTGATGATTTTTGTGGCAGAATTTGCACATTGCTGTTATGTCTGGTTGTATTACTGAATGATATTTTTATGTGTGGGTGCAGCTGCAGGTCTGCGGTTGTTAGCTTTGTGTGAGCACTCTGAATAGACTGTACATACATGTGGGAGGAGAAAAGGGACACGTAAGAGTAAATTCCCTGGGGTGTGATAATGAACATATACAGTGGTGTCATTGAGGAGGCAGGAGAAAGGCCCATCTAGCAGGTCTTAATTACATCACAGCCAGCCCTGACATGCTCGGCTGAACACTGCTGGCTCTGCAAGTATTGCTACTGTGCATGTGAAGTTGGCAAAAGACCGAGGCGAGGGTTCAGGGGCATATTTCCCATTCCACTTGATGGAGCGTGTGCCCTCTTAAATGTTGGAAATCTGAATTCATAAGGGAATGGTCACCATCTCAAACTGACACACTTGGAGGATTATATTCTGTTTTACTTTGCCAGAAAATAGTTATTATGTTTGATCCTTCTCATTGGTGTTTTCTGTTTTCTTTTGCTATTTGTCAAGGCAGATTGATTTAGGGTTTTAACCTTAGTATGGGTTGAAGGTAACAATGGATTGAGTATTTTGTTGTATTGTGTCACACTGGATGAAGTAATGATTTTTCTTATAATGAACAAAATGACACAAGATCAGGTTGTTTTCTTTGTTGTGAGAGCCCAACAAAAATGTTGTTGTTGTTCTGTATTTGTTGAAGTACTGCATGATATTTTACATCCATTTTATTTTGCGAAAGAATACTTCAGTTGTCTTCTTAAGTTTTCATTCGGTGAAGTTGAATAATACAGATTACTGTGAGCTCGATTATCCCAGGTGCAAGCTGCATTTATCGCAGGATTTATATGACAGTGTCAGTAAATATGTACACTTAAAAACACCATATTGCTGCAATCAAATTTATTGAAGTGTGAGGAACAGACTGAAAACCTTTGCTTTAATAGAAAAAAAAACAAAGAAAAAAACAGATGGTCACCAGGTTTACTAAGAGAGACATAATTTGCAGGTGGAAAGAGTTATAGTTTTGAAAACAATTCAAAAATTCACTTTGCATTTCTGTTTTTTAAAAGTGACAATGTCATTTAGAAGTAAAAATATTGTGGTACATGCAAGGAAGGAGCTACTGTGGTTGTTGGAGATTGTTGCTCTACTGCAGCTGTTGGTAGGGTACAAAGGGTAAAAAATTTAAATATTGTTTTGAAAATGAATGCCTTGAGGATAACACACTGCTTTAGATCTCAGCTAACATAACTTGTCTTTTCTGTGCATAGGATTCTGGGAAGACATTGCCAAAAAAAAGTGAAAAAAATCTAGTCTGTATTCTGCAAATTGACCAGATATAGTCAGACATCCTGGTAGCTTGGTGAACTACATTGAGATGAGTTTTGGAATTTTAAATATATTTCATTACTCGGCATGGCTGAAAGCAGCAGGCCCTGACTGAAATACTCAGGTGTAAACTTTTCACTGCAAAATTAGGCGTAAATAAGCAGCAGGAAGTATCCTATGATTTACTGTAGTCTTCCTGACCTGTCGCTGTATTGTCCACACTCCCTCTAAATGGAAGCAAAAGATTGTAATTTTGTATTTGGCATCTTTCTCCATGATGGTGTGCCCTCACACTCACATACTGTAGGGGATTACTTGCTTAGGGAGGAGATCAGGGTGGGACTTGAGAGCCTTTTTGATGTCACACTCTGATAGCACAGGTGTTTTGCCAAAGGACTCATCAGGAGGCTGCTTGAGCTGTATAACAGTGCGTTTGCTTTTATCTAAATGCTTTAGGACAACAAAGCTAGCCTCAAATAAACAGATACCCCACAGATTGCACTCCGCAGATGCTAATTCTATTTTTAACTCTGTATCCTAAGACCAGCATAAGCCTTCATTTGATGAGCCTTATGTTTTGACAATAACAAAGTCTGCAAGGTACAAAGGCAGAGCGTCCTCTCCGAGTAAGAAAGTGGGCTTCTACCATGTAAATGGAGAGTGGAGATTTTCACAAACTGCGTGTGAAGAATATTTTTTATGAATGATCTGAAGTTGCGCCATAAAAGCAGTGTGTGGCTTCGCTAAACGGAGCTGGTTAATTACTTAGAGCTTCAGAGATAAACTCTGCAGGCTTGGCGTGCAGCAGTGGGCCACTTTACATCATTTCACTCCCGGGCTGAAAGAGAGTCCCACTCCGCCCCTGGGTATAAAGCTTAAGCTTATTACCAAAATGTCCAACAGCACTTTCCAGAAAGCTGCTCCTCTTCCCTACATGTGCTGCCTGTGCTTGTAGGGCAGGGAGAAACCAAACACAGGTATGAACATAAGACTGGTTGTAACCATAGGAACAAGGAGAAAAGGCAACAGACTAATGATCAGAATGGTACATGAAGAATTAATGACTTATGGACACAAAGAACGTAGATACACACTAAAGGGTATCTTCAAATTATGTAGATTTCTGATATTAAGAAAAGGTCAGATTTCAAGATGTTTATGCCATTTATTCACTCCTTGCATACTTAATATTTCTATGATAACAGTCACCCTATAACTTAAAGAGCAAACTTACTCCTACACAGCTGCTTATAAAACAACTATTTTCGCAGTTCGCTCTTCAGTTAAAATTCACTACAAAAACCATCCACAGATTAATAAACAATAGCTCGTCCATCATCTATCGGCTTCAGGTTCTGCAGTGTTTTTCTGAGGATTTTTTGAAGCTTCTCTTCCTTTCGTGATACATATCCAGCAGGTGCTTTTTAAATTTTTAACACAGCACACACAGATACCCTTTCCTCAATGCTTTCTCCTGGACAGCACTCTGCAAATCTGCACGCTCACTCACAGAACATACCCACTTTGCCTGTTAGGGTGTAAAAAGAAACAGCACAACTGAAAGCACAACTCCTACAACTTTCTCCTGTAAATACAAGTTTTTTGGGGTTTTTTTCGTTCATACTGTCGACAAAAATGGGTACCATCTCATAAATTGTTGAGATGGCTTGGGGTGAGTAAATTAGGGAGTAAGACTCATTACCTGCTTTGTGGAGAAACCCAGACAGGGCCTGGAGCAAAGAGCCATAAACATGTCATTACCACAACACTGCACTCCATACGCACACGCACACGCACACGCGCACACACACACACACACACACACACACACACACACACACACACACACACACACACACACACTCTCTCTCATATCTCTCCAGTGAGTCCCACACTGTCTCCATGTTTCCTTTCTCTCTGATCCACAGTCAGACTCATTCATAAAAGCTTTCCAGGATGTGATTCTCTCAAGCTTTCTCGGAACTTTTACCATTTCAAGCCTTTTAAGGTACTCGGGTATCATGATATCCTACACAAACACACACTACAATATATCAGGCAAAGTCCATCTTCTACAAGAAATAGACACAGTTTAACAACTCCAGTTTCAAACACACTGGTTTTGAATAGAATTTGTGCTGACTGTTTCCAGTTCATAATACTCTAAACTAACATGATAACTACATTAGCTTTTTGCATTTCAAAGAGTGATATCAATCTATTTAGTTAAGACGTCTTAAACCACATTCTTTAGGTTCTGCTCACTAAGAATTTATGATGCATACTGTCTTCTTTTTGATGGTTAGTAAGCTGTAATCAATCATGTATCATTTGTACCAAGCAAGGCTAGGATAGGTAAGCCAGCTTTTAGACTACAAAAATAAAAAGTTATTTGTTCCTTTTTAGCCACTTTGATACATTATGTTTTACTTTGATGCACTATTTCATTGTTGCTTGTTTGCCATTAATGCCAGCTATACTATTGGATAGTATTTCAATACTTTGAGGTTGTGAAGTATGGCATTCAATCATTCCTATGTTATAATTTCAGAGTGTACGAAATACTCAATGTGATATCATATGTAGCATTTTGCATTAATGCTAGAGTTGAAAAACAATATGCCCCTTTGGACACAACTTTATTCTTAACAAAAATAAACAATAACATTTATTTAAATATGAACTGTTGTATAGAAATTGGATTTCAACAGCTTCCATGTCAAAATTTCTAACAAACATACTCGTCATCCTTGCCTGTTTGATACATCAGTCATATGTTTCGGCCTCATAAATTGGTGTTATCGAAGAGCTTTGACAAAAATGCTCCCTATCTGTGGCATTTGAGCAGTTTCTAAAACCTTCAAAAGTGTGTTTCTCTCTGTTTTTGACCTTATTCACTGTTACTGTTGAAAACAACTTTGCCTCACTCTAACATTACCTAAAAAATAAAAGAATTTGTCCAGCATCAAGTGCAAGGTAAAATCTCCAGAAAATGAAAACCTTCGGTGATGTGATGACTAGACTTCAACTGGTGTATCTGTTAAAAGTAAAAATGAGAACAGCAGTCTCCTCTCAACATTTATGGTTCGCCTGTTTTCCTCTTTGTATGACGAGTAATGGGTTTCTACGGCTATATTTGAAGGCTGTCAAAAGGCTTAGCATAAATGCAGTTTCATTATGCACCACACAAGACAATAAACGGCTATAGAGGGCCCTAGCAATTGACTGTTTTCTAAATGCAGGGCACGCACAGTATTACCATTACAAGATCTCTTTACCTGTCTCTTAGGCTCGACTATAGCGATAACACTCTTTGCATGCAGAGCAGGAACGTAAATCCAGTTGAATCTGGTTGGAAAACCTTGTATTTTGGAAACTGAGTGGAGTGAAAGGAAGCTATAACTGCTGGCTTATTTGCAAAATAGTGTATGGTATATATAGCGAAGACATTGTCACATTGCGTTTGCTTGCTCTAGTGGATGAAAACCCGCCTCACTTTGATGATATTTATAGTTAAACCCTTCTTGGACGGCGATGGTGGCATTAAATATGTGTAGCTGTACTGTTTAACCAGCTGAGTAATGACTGTGCATGCTTGGCTGCATGTGCACTCCTTTCTTCATCTGATTAAATCAGTCCTCTTTAATTACTGCACTCATTGATTTAAGGACAGCTAATTCCTTTATCCATCTATCACCTGATGAGTAAGGTAATAACTTGTCTGCAGTTCTGCTAGGTTACTAATCTGGTCAGCATAACTAATGATTTGTCACAGAGAGTGTCAGCACATCACTCCTGCTGTGAGGCATAAAAGACGTGAGAGACTATTTTTCCACACGCATGCACATCATTCTTCCTCTTACAATGCAGGGACTATTATTCCCCACGCAGCAGGACGTCAGTGGTTGCTTTTGTGCTCCAGTTTGACTGTCAAGGATAAAATCTTCTTTTTAGACATCAGTCCAGCAGAGAGTCAGTAATCAGATATATTGTTTGCTTTGAGGGATTTCAGAAATCTTATTGGGCTGATCACAGAGTTATCGGCCTGACAGTTTCACAGTATTTGAGAATAAAGATTAGCAGCTTTTGGACATCACCCTGTAGCAAGTAGCAATTGATTTCTTTCTCAACCAAGGTCACCGCGGATGAGGGATAGGATATTTTGGCACCTCAAACATGCAGCAGTTGCAGAAACCATGCAGCCAAGAGACTCTTCTTATAGCTTGTGAAATGGGTTGTAAAACTTGAGCTCACAGCATCTATCTTTCTTAACACCGTATTCCAAAAGTGGGCTTTATTTTTTCTTCCCTTTTGTTGCCAATCATGCAGCGCAGAGAGCACAACACAACAATACACTGATGTCTCAGGAAACCATTTCAGCAATGGAGATAAGGGAGGATTTGCTGACAGTAATTGCATTTCCATCCAGCTCTGGCATTGGCAAATTCACCCTTATGCATTTCACATGGTCTCAATAGTTGATTGAGTGGAACAAGAAAGAGTAAAAAAATACGCTGATTGATTTTAGGGGAAGGTAGTCTATGAATTGCAAATAGTTGCTAGGTTGTGTAGATTCAAATCTAAAATGTGTTGTGAAGTCAGTGGCACTATGTTTAAGCTGTAGTTTTCACTTTGTGGTTTGCTGTGAGGCGGCGAAGCAGCAGTTAGAGCTGATTTAATGCTTTGTGATTTCCTGGGAGCCATTGAAAAGTTTTCTTTGGATGGTTTACTTTTAGCAAACAATGACTTTGACTTTATTTGCCCTCAAAATATGGACCCAGATTAGTCGCATTTGACATTAAATATACTTTCACACTCAATCTAAATGGACAGCTTATGCACAGAAAGAACAAAGAAATGAGAGAACATTTTCTAAGACAAAGCCAATATAACAATATGCACACCCACTCAGTGACCTTCCTCTGAATGGTTACTGACACGTGCTTGCTTCTTTATTTATCAGGTTACATTCCTCTGGAGCAGTCTGCTGCTTCGTTAGCGGGGCTACTCCTCCATCTTTAATCAGTTCAGACCTCATCAGAGGTCCTTGGATGCCATTTCTTTGCCTTGATATCTGGAGTTCTGCTGCGAAGCACTAATCCTGTTAGTGTTGGGAGAAAAAAAAACCCTGAACAGCTCAAAGACTGGGATTGCTTTGGCTTGTGGAGTGAAAGGAGAGGAAAAAAAGTGGTTTCTTTTTGAAGCAGTGGTCCAAATCTCCCAGACACAGAGCAGAGTTGTAATTTTTGTGAAAATATGTATGGTTAAAAACTATTAATATTTCAGTAATCCTCAAATTAGTGCATTTCTTGCTCTAGTTGCTTGAGCAGAGGCCTTTTATAGACACAGAGGGATAGAAATGTGCTCTTTCAGAAAACGTCAAATTGAGAACTTTGATAAAAAAATTGGTTGATATGCTTTTTTATGCCATGACGTGCCTTGGCCAGACATCAAAAGATGGTGGTTATTGAAATAAATCTTGTAAAACATTGATATCACGGAGAAGAAAGAAGAAGCCAAGTGCTCCTCTCCTTTAAAGAGGTGAAAATAAAGATGCAAGTGTGTAAGCATCAACTCTGCACAGGGGGGTTGTGTTAGATACAGCAGCACAGGAAACAAGTGGTGAATTTCCCTTTATTTACAAAGGTTTGAAAATCCATGTAGTCAAGCAAACACCTGCCTGTGAAAGCACTCTCACATTGCTGTTGTCAGATCGAATGGCATGTAAAGTTGCAGCTTATTACATGTAAGTCACTACAAGAGGAAGCTGTGTGGATGTTGGAGGTTGTACTTTTTCATCATCTTCATAATATCCCCAACGATTTTGCTTGACAGCAGGTGTAATCATCAGCAATTGAGCTGGTACAGTTCGACAGTTATTTCTAGCACTTTCCTGCTCCCATGCAAAGCAAACACTCCTGGGTCTCTCACTCTCAGTCATCTCTGCTGTTCATGTTTTCCCCTGCCTTGCTTGACGATTACCAGCACACATGTAACAAGCTCAGGCAGCCGGTGTCATGTCTTGTATCCATAAAAGCAGTACAGTTCATTTTCAGCTCCTAACACGAATGAGAGACAAGATGTAATGATGTCCTAAATTGGAAGGAAGGTAAGATTTTGGCTCATACAGAGCTCTGGTCATACTTTCGTTTGTGACTCATGACTGTCTCAACCACTTGACTTTTTTCAAAAGCCATGCTGCTAATCCCAATACCCTTTTAAGTGATCACATGGAGCCTGATAAAGGGATCTATATTTCTTTGTATCACGATAAAAGCTGTTCCAAGCCTGTGCTACAAAGTCCTTTTCATTTTACATTTGAATAGTGAAGAAACATTTAGTGTGGCAAAATTAAATGAACTGCCTTACTCCATGCTAAACAAAGATCTGCTTTGAATTAGTCGTCTTCATCTCTCAGAGGGGAGTTAAAGGCAGTGTTCTGCTTTTTATCCATGCCGTAAAACATAGGACTGCAGAGACCTGTTTCAAAACCAGTCCTCGGCAGTCGGTCACTCAGCAGCTCCGTTCTAGCAGCTGGGGGTTAAATGGCTAACTCAAAGGCTTCTTGGTGTTGTCAGAGCTTCTGAGATTCTGACTGCTTCTCTGTTCTCACTCAGCGCTGTGTTCAAGCTTTTACACATGTCAGCTGAAACCATTTGAGAGTTGTTTCACATCATTTTCTAATGCTGGTTTATCCAATAGCTAGGCTGTTAAACTAAGAGCCTCACTAAAGCTAAGGCATGGTTATTTATAACTATTCAGCAACAAGGCAACCAGGAGTTTTTCTCACAAGACATTGAAAGTTTGAAAAAAATGGAGGATGACATCTACTTGTAAGACACTCTATTACGGCTTTTGTGATATTAAAAGAGATGAAAAATTTAAGTCACAAACTTATGAGACAAAGTGGAAAATTTGTAAGATAACAAAGTCAGAACTCTGTGTGAATTATCCAGTGAATTTGTCTGAAGTTTACCATTTATTGAGATTTTAGAGTGGAAAATTTATGACAGTACTCAGGTTGAGGCAGTTTATGACTCATTCTGCAGCCAGTCAGCAGGGGGAGCTCTGAGACTCTTGACTTCAGTTTGTTACACAGTCATTGCTCTGGATTTGTTGGATAAATGTAGCTTGTAGTAATTCTTACAACATGTTAAATGGAATTACAGAGAAAAAAAAGCCATATTATTTAAGTTTTCCAGTCCAAACTCCTCTTTGTGGGTCATCAGTGGGGATTTGAAATTAAGGATGCAGCTATGTGCTGTTTTGAAAGTGGCCTTCTCACTTATTATTGAAAGGTTTTATCAACAAATGAGATAATGAATTCAAAATGTAGCTTGACTTTAACCTTGATATTCAAAATGTATTTTGTCTCTGTGAGATTCTTAAAGTTCTATTTTAATTCAATCCATATTTTTGTTTCTGCTTTGCAATACAGTGTTAATCTCAGGCACATGATATCACAGCAAAGTTAAAAGAGAGACAACTTGTCTTCTGACGTTTGTGCAGTTCCTTCAAGCTTCCATAGTAAGCAGGAAGTGCATCAAAGATTTTACTGGCAGCTCTTCCTGGCAGCACTGAGAGTAAAATGCCCCCTGACTTCAGGGGTTACGTGACGGTATGGTGTTACGTTGGTACCACGAAGCTGCTATGTTTTGTTTACCTGTCACTTCCCAGTTGCTGTTTTGCTTGTGCTATGCTCAGAAGAGACAGACAAGACATGGAATGTCTCCTTGCTAGCGATTTAGTTTTTTGTTTTGTTTAAATGTACTTCCCCATGTAATTTTCAAATCTTTCTTGTTTATCATTGCTTTACTCTACCATCATGTCAAACAAACTTTTTTTTTCTTTCATTTTTTTGGAATCAAAGTTCAAGAAATCATCTTATTAGCCTTTAAATTGATTGTAATGAAATGTACAGCCCTGTGGAGTGGAGTGGATTTAAAATTAACAAATCATTGAGTATCTTAAAACTGAAAAATTTGAATTCAACTAGCTCATGAGCGAGCAAAAATGGCGGCTCATTATAAATGGTACAAGAGCTGCATCTTGAGATTAAAATTTTGGAATAACAAAAAGTTAAATGAGCTTGGACGGCATTCAAATAATTTTTAAGTCTCAGACAAAGCAGATGTAATAGAGATGAACTGGAACTAGAAAAGGGCAGCTGTCATTTAACACAGATTAAGTCAAAGATAATGAAAACTATGAAGACAAATCAGCGTGAAATGACATTTTTAGGCAGGACAGTCACATAGGTAGCTGAGTACAGAGGGGCCAATGAGCGTGCAGACCTGGCTCAGCAGAGGAGTCCTGGCTTGTCCTACAGTGCTGCAGCTGCCAGCTTGTGTTCCAGTATGCCGGATGGAGTAGCCCTGCGATCACAATTGGACGATAATGAGAGTGACTGACGGGGATGCTGGGAGAGGCTGCCAGATATAGTGCTTGGTGCTCCTTTTTTTGCTCTGTCTGCCTTTGTCAGGCTGTCTTTTGGTGTTCCTTCTTTGACTTTTTTCATGTCTGCAGCTCCTTATTTAGCTGCGTGGTCGGACTAAATGTAGAAAATTTAACGAGATTAAAATTAGATTTAGTTAGAGGGATTTCCAGTCTGGAAATTTGATGACAGCAGAAGAAAATTAGGGCAAGAGAAAATAGGGCAGCATCATAAATATAGGATTGACTGATTTTACCCTCCTAAAAAGAGATGCTGGGGAGTTGAATGTGCATTGTTTGTGTAGAACATGATTTTTTACGATGGAGGTGTGGTTATGTATGTGGTTTAGTCATGTGTCAACAAGAGCTGTGATAAAGGAGGAGTCAGAGGCATGATTGAAACCACGATGGCACCTGGCTCCAGGGCTTGTAATCCTGTGATTACTGACTGCCTGACATACCATGGAGCATCTACATGAGCTGTCCGCAGCAACGAAACAATGAGAGCAATGGCCTGTGAAAGAGGTGTTATTTTAAACCCCTGGCCAGCGGTTCAACATCCTGGGCGCAGATATGTGCTTCTGCTGCTATACAGCAGAGATTACAACATCTGTTGTTGTCAAGAAAAAAAAAAAAAGGCGAGACCACATTGCTTTCCCCTCGTCAGTCCCATTCTTTCTGACAGGCCGGCACTCTGCAAACACTTCTGGAGGGCTTCCAGAGCTGCTGCAAAGCCTCTGATGTGTTTCTGTGGAGCAGTGTCTTACTGAGGCATATTAAGCCCAGCTATTCTTCCCTGGTCTCACTCATTATTCCCTCCAAGTTCTGTCAAAAAAAGACAGAAAACTCACCCTTGGTATTCAACAGTGCGTCTGCTTCTTTCATGGTGATCGACAGACGAGAATCTCACCTTAAGCCCTCAGCGTTTGCCTTGCCGGCACCTTTAATGATGGGATGAAAAGACATGCAATTCTCCCATAAAGCCAAAAAATGGAAACAAGACTTGGATCCTACCTCTGTAGATATCTGTCACTTTTATCAGATCCGTCATTTCTTTGGCCCTGTTTTCATTCCAAATGTTATTTTGGGCACCGATTCTTTCCTGCACCTTAACACAGACCATGTCAAGAGTACAAAAAATGCAGGAAACAGAATGATAAAAGCAAATTCTGTCTGCACAAAAGAAGAAATGCCACTCAAAGCTTCTGAATCCTTTTCTTTGTCCTGTTAGTGTGGAGTAATTTTGAAAAATGGCTCAGCACAGGGCTGGAATGCATCAAAAGTTATGAGAAATCTTCCCTCAGGTGTCCTCCAACAGTGGAAGTGACAGGAGAGTTCATGAACCGTCGACCTGAGTCATCTGCCTGATGTCATTATGCAAGTTTGACTCACAGTACTTCCATTTGAGTTCTGCAGGAAGGATGTCAGGGAAGAACCAGGTATTAAAAAAACATTTTAGATAAGAAAAAATATTTTTTTAAAAAGTTGAAAAAGACTTATTAAGACCTAGATTTTTTAACTTTCACTTTCTAGCTGGATTCTTTCACTGCTGATGTAAATTAATTATAGTGATAAATCCCTGTTGCCGCCCCAAGTAACCCTCTCTATATATCAGTGTTGTATCTCTGAATGTCTCCTGTTTGAGTCATTGAAGATTGAATGAGTTTTAGATTTAAATTGTTCCACCCTGTTCTACTACTTTTCAATGTAGAATCATTCCAGACAGGACAATAACGCCTCTTGAGTTCTTCAAACTCAATGTAGGCTGGTTCATCAGTCGATAGGTCCTTTACGGTAATTACTAGTATTTTGATATGATCTACATCGGTTGATTTCTGAACTCACAAGGCTATCTCATTCACATAAGCAAATATTGTCTGCAGGCACTTCCTAAGGGAACGCCAAGTTAGCATTTACCTTTATGTGTATTTTATATTCTGTTTTGAACTTAAAGAAAAAGTTGAGTGTCTTGTCTTTCAATCTTGATTTTGTAACTTGTCTGCATGATTTTTACAATTCTTAAGACAAACTCAGTTCATTTTATTCCTCTATTGTGCTCTAAATAATACAAGTCAAAGTAAATAGAATTTGTCTTGATGGAAAGAGGAAACAAAAGCTATTCATTCATGTGAAAGAACACATGCTTCTTGCCCCAATTTTCCCCCTGGAAGATGAAAAGCAACTGTTGGATGTGATTATCTCCCAAAACTGTTTGTAGCAAACATTCACTCGTCCTTGAAAAAATATTCCTCTACCACTTTTTGGATAAAAATCTGAAGTAATTGTAACCTCAAAAGTTAGGAAGATTTTGCTCTTCTGTGATATCTTAAAAATCCTTGTTGTTTCTCAGAAAAGCATACCCAGAATGAGAAGATTCATTGGGAGGATTATGCTTACAATGTGCCATTTGGGAACAGTGAATGGCCTCTTGAGCTGATTGCTTCTGCCTCTGTAGTTTGCAAAAGAACTGTTTCTCATTTACACTCAGTGTCCTCCACAATGTGTGTTCTTCCCTCATTGGGTTGTCCTTTTCATTTTCTTTGCCCTTTTGTCGCCATTGTGAACATTTTGTTCTTTTCATTGGTTTATATTAAGTGCCTCTTAAGTTTGAAATCGACTGTATGCTGTGAGGGTCTATTGAACATTGATGTATGGGGGATGGGAGGATAGGAGTTTCTATCAGCTGGCAGGAATCAGAGATTAAGCCAATGTTGCTGGGTTCCACTCGATGTCCTGACCCTGGACAGATTTTTATTTAGTGGCTTAGGGAGGATTGCATCTTATTTTCTCGAGGAAAACAAGTCAAGTGTCAAGCAAAATTGAAGACAAGGCGAGATCTACAAGGAAAAGTTGCACGAATGATATATGTCCTAATATATTGTTGTGGAGGTTTTTTTGTGTTTCCAGTGTCTGCAGCTTTTTTGGAGCTCATATAATGCTTTACGATAATGTTACAAACATGGTGGATCAGTTTTCAGGAGCAAGTATTCGCTTCAATCCACCAGGGAATGAGAGCTTCCTTATTGCTTATAGGCTCCACACAGCAAAGTGAGAAATAGGAAAAAGCAAGACTTTTTATCAAACGCATACCTCTTCCTGCAATCTCTTCTCTCTATCTTCTGCAAAGAACAGGCTGTGCAGTTTGAGTCCTCTCTACGCCACGTATCAAACTGCACTCCTTGGAAGAATGGAGACCTTAACCGCTCCTGTAGTGGATAAAAACAAGGGATTTGGTTGGCTTGTGGAAGAAGACAAAGAGAACAAAAGAAAATAGGGATGAGAGAAGCCAGGCCAGAGGGATAAACCGCCCAGTTCTGGAGATACTTGGAGTTAAATCAAAAGCCAACATGGCGAAAACGCATCTTAACCGAATGCCAAAAAAAATAAACATTGTTGCTCTTAACAGTCAGATTGTGCCCACAGTTGGCGGGATGGATGGTGTTAATTCTAAGCCTTGATTGGTGATATTTCATGCTGTTCAAACACTAGAACAAAGAAGTCCAGTTGGCAGTGATAGTAATGAACAGCCAGCTGTGATGGGCATGGCAGCGGCTGCAACCCCATCACCAAAATCTGGACAAAGTCTGCAGTATGTCTGGTGATAACGATTTTACCTCACTGTTATTATAATAAAGCACAATGGACAGCTGAAATTACTTGGTGACTGGCAAGGGAAATTTCTTTGAAATTTAAATAATGAAAAGCTATTAAGTACATCAGTTTTACTTGTTGATATGAGGGGCAAATTGAACTTGAAATTAATGAATATGAAAGTACTTTCACCATTCCATACCAGGGTTTATTATAAATGAATTTTGTTTCTACACAGAACTTTCATTGCACTGGAATTGGAGCAAAAAACACAGTTTGTGGAGGTTAACCCACTGACAAGAATGGAAACCTATCAGATCTAGTGCTGTAGCAGATCGTACCAAATACAGATTTTCGAGGAATTTGGTGATCGCTGGTGATATCTTTTGATCCCACAGTGAGCATGTCCTAGTATCCTTTGACTGCTTCCTGTTGTCTTTAAAGTATTATGTTCAAATGGTGCTGGGTTTTGCTTAAGGCAAAAAAAGTCAGCAGCGCAAAAGAGTCAATACTGACATTGTGAGAGCATCATGTCAGCAATTCCATTTATCTATCATCTGCTTAACTGCTATAACAGACAGATAAATCTCCAACTTTTCCCATCAAAGACAGCTCCTCTACAACAGACAATCTATTTCCCAGTTGTACTGAAAGCCAGTGTTTTAGATTTTCTACTTCTGTGGTTTCCATTGCCGTTGTTAACTGGCTGACCAACACTTCATTCAGACACAAGAACCGCTTGACACAGCAGCGGCACAATCAATTCCACTTTGTCAAGTAGTGATCTGACAGATTTTGAACAAGTACCTTTTCAGCATTTAACTTCAACCTCGCTTCAATTAAGTGGTATCTGTGATGGGGTCAAAGGGTTTAAAGTTAATCTGCAAATGGATGCAAAATTGTCCAATTTGATTCCCTGTTCTGGCTAAAAAAAAAAAAAAAGAATCTGCAGTACTTAGAAAAGTTTTCAATAAGCAGAGATAATGGGGTTAACTTTGAACTGGTTTAAAAACCTAGCCGCTGGACTCGGCCATTTAGGTTCTCTTTGGCTTAAGCTTTCACACCAACAGTTGGTTCTGTCTCTTTTTAGGACAAACGACTTATGTTTTAGTGATTAAGGGACCTCCTAAAATCTTCCTAGAAGTGTTTTTTAAATCCTCCCGACACCATTGACTGTTTGCCCAGGTACATCCCTTGGAGAGGCCAGCAGAGGGCTCAGCTGCTGGCGGGAGAGGAGGGATTTAGATACCCCCTTGCGAGGCCAGCCAAACCCCTGTGATTACTGCATAATCCTCTTCAGTGTATCATGTGCATCATGGCAGCGCAGTGAGCCTTTATGACATCACGGGGGAGGCTGATGTGAGGCCGCTTAGTCCATATTACTCCCTCTCTCACTCCCTCTAATGCTGTCTCTCCTAACCTCTGTCTTGCTATCTTGCTCCAGCACTTTCTTACTCTATGATTCCCCCTGTCCATCCCTTCCTGCCTCTCAACCCCCTCCCTCCTCATTGTCTGACAGCCGAGGAGGAGGGGGGAGAGCAGATCAGTGGGGATTATCACTGTCTGGAGAACACGACTGGATTTGTACGCCATCGCCGTAAGTTTGTTGTTGTGCCAACCTGCCCTCGACTAATGGGACAACCGAGCACTGTCGTAGCACAAGTTAATGTCAGTCCAGTGCTCCCAACTAACAAAACTGTGCTCTTGGTGACTCATATGGGGCACTTTTCTTCAGCATGGCTTCATGTGAGCATGAAAAAAATGATGAATTGGAAACAAAGAAACATTTCATGAGGAAATTGAGAGGAGGGTTCAGTGATGCAGAAATCAAAAATTAAACCTGAATCCGCTTATTAAAACACAGTAAGCCTCTGGCTCTCTTTCTCTTCTGCATTAATCTGCATCACTGCTGTCTGTTTTGTGACAGCTCTTTGCCATCTATCATTCAATATTTAGATGGTAGCAGCTTTCTGCCCTGGTAAATACAAAGGTCACAGCAAGTTGAAGAAGAAAGAAATATAGCAGCAACCAGACTCCTTTTCCAAGCAGGGGCGTGGCCTCAGTGTCTGACAGGAGTCCCGACTGTGGCACAGACTTAGAGAGAAGCAGGGGACATTGTTTAGAATTTTAAAATTAGCATTTATTTACCTTTTACTGTTGATATTGAGGTCTTGTACTGTTTTGAAACTCTTGTGTGTAATATTTTGAATTTCAAAGATCACATAGCCTGGCAGGTGATATAAATCTGTTACTCTGGATCTAACGACAGACCAAAAAGATGTCTTTTAGTGCAAAAATTGTAATGAATGGGTTTTCAAAATTACAATCGAACAAGCATTTTTTGAGTTCAGTTTCCCTTTTAAGTAGAAATAAACTCTTGTTCTTATGTTACATTCTGCTTTCAAGGTTAGGTTTTTAGTTTAAAGCGCGTCTCAGTACAAACCCACTGGCTAAAGGTGCTGCACACAGCGGAAACGCTCAGTCAGAAGTTCGAGCCGTGCAGCAGGCCTTTGTGATATCTCCTTTTTGAAGGAGTAAAAGATAACAGCTGCCACATCTTTGGATACAAATCTGACAGACTAGTGGAAAGTCAGTGCAAAGAGATAACCCAGAGCGTCAAAGCTGGCACGTCAGAATTGCTGCATAGCAACTTTGACTCTGAACTTATGTTCCCTGCTGCTGGACTGGCTATGACCTAGTTACACCCCAGACTGACACTGTGACATCTTAATTCACTCAATGAAAACAGTTGATCAGGAAACTGGACACAGTGAATGAGAAATAATATTGTAATTGGATCTCTTGTTGCAGCTAACGAATATTTAGAAGTTTCAGCCCCCCTCTCTATATTTGGGCATTCCTTGGCTACGCAATATTCAGTTGTATCATTACATTGTTGAGGAAAAGATTTACACTCAGGGGGGGAAATTGCTTCAGTATAGTGTACAGGAAAAGATTTTTTTTTCCCATTGATAATCAATCATTACTATTTCCAAAGATTCCTCACAGATAATATTTCCCTGTATAAAACCCATTCCAACCCTTTTGAAAAAAAAAAGTGCTTTCAAGGCAAGAGAAGTCACTAACTGAGGGCCCAGTAGCATAATTTGAAATAAGCCCTTCTGTTCATTTTGCTTTGGAGAGAATCTTTTTATTTGTATGTCAAGACCCGAGTGTAAGACTGGATGTTTGGGCACTTTGAAGAGATAGCAAGATATGTAGCATCAGGCAAAGTGTCTGCTTTCATTGGGGTGCCTGAACATAATAATGGGTATATTTGTTTAGACTTTTTTATGTCTGTGTTGAAACAAAACAAACATCAATTGTACAATCACAGCCTTTGAAAATGACATTTGAAATGTGGCCTGCAGGGTAAAAATACTGAGCCTCGCATCCCCTCTGATGCTCTTCTAGAAAGCGAGCAGGAGCGGATCTTAAAACGTCTGCCATGACTGTTTCAGGAAATCTAAAATTATATGTATGCGTGTTTGCTTCCTTCAAAATATAGTTGACAGGCATTGGTGTGCCTCCGCAGTTCATCTTGTGCTTTTTCCAATCCCAGATGACGTGGATTTTATGTGTTTGTCTGGTTGTTTTTGTCTGGCGTCTACTTGTTTTGTCTGGTTGTTTATCATCGAATTACCAGTTAGGGTGATGACGCATTAAAACCTGAGTGTTCCTCTCTGTCACTGCCAGATACTGCGGGGCTAATTTTCAGTTATACTATGCCAGGCTGAGAAGTCAACTTAAGCCATGTCTTCTTCAACTGCAGGGAGGTGACTTCTTTTGCAGCAGTTTGCACCTTACTCCTTCAAACCTAAGCATCATAACTACAAATGAAAATATATGTGTATAATAATTTTTGGAGCTTTTCTAAGCAATATCATTTCTCCATTTTGTCACACATACATCCATTTGTAAAGACATATATAAATCAATAGCTAGTGTCTGCACAAAGCCACAGAGACCAGCTTATATTTACTGCATTGCCTTTGAAGAGCAATTTTCATCCCTGTTCTCGCTTGAGACGAGAGCGCTGCTGAGCCCATTTGTTCTTTAAAAACAACAGATTCAAGGTAGTAGTGTCTCTCAGTTTTTCTGTTGCGTTTAGTTCAGACAGCTGTGCTTCTTTCCTGGGCTCCTTTGAGACGGATTACTCTGTGATGTGTTTCTAACAGAAGTGTTAATTTGTTGCAACAAATGAAATGGGAAGTAAACCCCTGCGAGAAAGACCAAGTGATAATAGGATGTCTAAAATAGTCCAGCAGAACCACTTAGCCAAGTGTTTTTATCCGTCCAGGGCAAAGGCAGAGAGGAACTGGCTCACAGCTTGTAGGTGAATACGGTCTGTAATGACAGTATCCAGCATTTGAGTTGTCAATCAACTTGTCAATTAATCACAGCCTGTAGCAAGGGTTTCAGAGAGTGCTTAGACATATCGCGGCATGCTGTCATAGTTGAAAGAAAAAACAGCGTCACGGACCGAGCTGCTTTCGCTAGTGTGTGATTTGATAGACTTGAACAGAAGTTGCTCCAGTCTGGACAGAGGGAGAGTTGTGTTTCACAAGAGGATGGCTGGGCAAAGTCATAACTAAATATTGAAATTTTTCATCTTTATGGCTTTAATTTTTCTTTTTGTCCATGAAATTTATTGGAGTGTAGTTTCCCGTATAGAGAAAATAAACTGAGTTAAAGCCTTCTGGAAGGATTCATCATGTATTTATAGGATCTAACTGCAGAATAGATTTACTCTATGTATAGATTGAGATTGAACTGAAGCGCTGGACCATATCTTGCTCATACAGCATATAGCTAATGTATATTCTCCTATAGATATAGAAGTCTATTTAAATGCATAATTCATAAGACTGCTGTCCACTTACATCTGGAAACCCACCAGTTCCTTCTTTAACGTCCATCCCCCTGCCTGCTCATAATGGGTGCTCCTTAACTTCAAAGCCACATTCCCACACATGCTCACTCTTGCATGTAACCCACAACAATAACACACTCAATCAACGCTGTCACAATGTAAATGAAAGTGCATCTAGCAAACTACAAAGGGTGGACAAACGAGATGAAGCCACAGAAGATAAATGTCAGGTTTTTAAGAGTAAATAATAATCATCCATCATTGCAGATCCATTTCTGAATGCTGAAAAAAAAAATGAGAAAGAATGAGAAAATAAACACCTTGGTTAAAATCCAAGCGATTTATCCGTGTGTTTCTGTATCACTAACAGAATACTCTGCTCCTTCTTTAATCTTCTCATCTCATATGATATGTAGGAGTCACTGTTCTAAGAGGGCAGATGAGCTGGTGCAAGAAACGAGGTGTCGCAAACAGTGGGCAGGCAGTGGTGATGAAGAGAAAAAGGATGTGGAGGTTTTCTTACAGCTCTTGGAAACAGAACAAGGTGCTAAGAAGAAAATGAGTGAAAAAAGAAAAGGAAATACTCTGATTTTTTTACACATTTGTTTCTTAAAAGCTTCAGTGAGGAATTTTTAGCTGGTTATGAAACAGACTGAGATTACTAATGGCTCTTTGTGAAGGCAAACAAGATCATCAGCTGGAAGAGTCACTTCCATATAAGTCAAGACCTGACAGTTTTCAGACTTTGATAGTCACCGAATAACTTTTCACCTATTATTTTCATTCCTAATTTTTTCAAGAAGTCTTTCCAAATAAGGAACCATCTTCCTCCTTGGCCCCATGTACCCTAAAAGAGGGGGCCCGGCTCACTTCCAATCAAACCCCCGGAGTGATCTGTTGCGGTGAGAACACAATGAACGTAGCAACCAGAACAAATAGCTGCTTGACTCACCACACAGTAGTAGTAGGTGATGTAGTTAGCATAACAATAGCAACAGGCTAACGTTACTCATCGTCTCCATCCCACTCAGCACTAGCATAAGAGCTGGTGCTGAGTGTAGCAACATCACAGTACTCAATATCATCTACAGGCTCAACAGCTGGTCTGGTTAAAGGAATGGAAGAAATGGAGATCGATCTGTTTGAAGGCAATGCAGAAGAGAAAGTTTTTGGACAAATCAATGTTCTTTGTTTTGCCAGTCAAGCTGATTAATTATGTTCAATTATTATAGTGTCCAATGGACCCTTATTTCACTTTCTGACTGGCTCCAAGGTGATACTGAGCGTCCAAAAAAGTGAGACAGACAAGAAATAAGCATTTTCACAATGTCTGCAAATGGAATGGAATCAAATTGAGCAAATTCATGGCTGTTAAATCGGAAAATAGAAGAAACTTGTTTGCCTATCAACCTCTTTTGAATCCAGATTTTATAACAATCCAAGTGTTTTCACAGGTTTTTTTTTTCCTATGATGGCCTTTTTTCAAATCTGATTAGAGGACGTCACCTGAACTTGTATTGTGTATTATTTAAACAATTTTATGGTGTTTAAGTGAAAGCACTGGGATATCATGTTTGAGAATAGTACTTAGTTAAGAATAAAACCACTATAAAGTTTTTAGACTGAATGTTTATTTGAACTTTTCCCCCAATTCCATTATAAATGGGTGGAAATAAGCATGTAACTTTAAAATAATACCTAAATCTTATTTTAAACAAGTCACAATTGGTAAGTAACTGTTTCGTCCCACTGGATTTTTTAAATTTAATTTTGTACTTTAATTTAACTTAATTTTTACCTGATAACCTTGAAACTTGGTGAAAATTTCAGAGAAATTGAACAGAAAAGTTACTTACCCAGTGTGATTTGCGTACAGTTGAATTCAGACATTTTCCTAAAGAAGTTACATCCTAATTTCCACCCAATTGTCATAAAATTTGGGGATTATTGATTAAAAAAAGTCTAATTATTACCTATTGTTAGTCATAACCTCACCTCTCTAATGAAATTTGCAGACCTGCAAAGTAAACTGTTAACTGTTTGCTTGTAAGCAAGAATGACAAACTTCTTCCCTACACGTATCTCTGAAGGTAGAAGTGACAGATTTAAATGCAGGGTGAAAGTAATATTAATGCTAATCTCAAAGTAGTTAAAGCTAGCCAGCCAACACCACCCTTAGAGTTAACACCTTTACTGTAGGTTTTTATACACTTGAGGCAATGATAAGAATCGTGTGCGAGTAACAACAGCAGACGTGCTAAGATAATATAGAATAATCTGTCTTGAATTTATTTTAAAGTGATGCGCTCTTCTTCAAATAACTGGATGAAAAATAGCAGTGTAGACATGATAATGTGTTGTAAGCACTCATTACAAGTATTAACACACGTGCTGTGACTGTTATTTTCTGTTTGCCTTTACAGACTATTACAGATGGCACATTATCTCAGGAAATATCAGAGGAAATATGATGTCTGGCATCCTGAAAGTGTTTACCCTGTGCCAATTTAATCTCAACCACCAACACTTTAACAGATTTCTTCATGAAGTTTATCGAACCAATTTTCATGACAGGTACACAGACATATTCAGGCATTTCTGTAAGCAAACACTCAGTACATCATAAAAAATGTTCTAAAAGAATGTGGAAATATCAGCATGCCCAAACTGCACATTCACATCCCTGTTTTGTATCAAAAGCAAAGTCTCCTGTATTTATTACATGCTCAGTGAATTTATTTGGTGCTGAGCAGCAGAATTGCATCCTATAAAAGAGAGATAATGAGAACACAGGGGAGCACACAGGAAATGTAGACACCAAATTATGTAGCACTGATGGTTGCTGTGAAGGAGATGCTAATGGTCAAATAAGGTTGCAGAGATAGTGCACTAATTTTCCTTGTGTGTATGCCAACCTTTGTGTGGGTTCCATTAAAAATTGCAAATGAAAGAGAGAGAAAAAGTCGACAATGGGTGCTCAAAGCAGTCAAGTGACACTTCACCTCTGAGCAGCGTGGTCTGAAGTGGCTATTGGTAAGAGCACATTGGCTAGCAGGCTGGCTTTGTTGTCAAAATTGCTTTATAACTGGGAATGATGTCGCCAAAAGACAGATTGACAGAGTGATGGCAGATAGCTGAGGGTAGTGTTGAAGTGAGAAACCGCACGTCTTGTTTGTGCATGCATACGCTTGCTGTAGTCGGGGTGTTGTATGGCAGTGGCTGCAGTATCATGTTTCCAAAAGTAATCTCTGCTTCGTTGATGTGTTTGGAAGGTGTGGGCCTACTGCAGAGTGCGAATGATAGACGGGCTGCCAGCATGGATGGATGAAGTGTGTTGGCAGTACTGACGCTCGCCCGTGCCAGAGCCCCGGCACACATTGTTCATTCTTGGCCCCGTAATCCATGTGATCTGGAACAGAGGTGCTGACTCTAGTCGAAAAAGCCTGTGCGCCGTCATTAAAGACAGCTACCCCCTGCTCGCCGTCGGACGTCACGGTTTAAAAATAGCTCATCTGCGAAAGAACACACTCCCTCGTCGATCTTCAAAAATGTGTTTCATATTCTGTCTGTGCTCCTCAAATTCGTCCCCTTTTTATTAGCCCTCAGGATTATGATCACTCTCCAATTTTCAAAACTGTGCTAACTCAACCCTGACGCTTTTCCATCTGATCCTCAAGGCAGAAACAATCCTCTCCACAGTAAGCTGCAAAGACCCCAAGTAATCATATTTCCATGTGCAGTCACTCGGCAGTGATCTCCCAGGTACAACATTTCCTTTTAACTCTGTTTTTTTAGGGGCAGTGTGGAAAAAAAACAAAGTGATGCATCACTAAAAAAGTGAGGCCCTCTGTTTTCTCTTGCTCTGCCGAATCTAAGAGAATCATTATTTGTTTTTCACCAGGGAATACAACCCACTGAGCATCGTACTAGTCTAAAAAAACCCTGCTTTGAGTGAGTATTAACAGAAAAAAAGGTTAATAAAGAACTTGTGTAGCCATTTCCAAGCCCAATTCAGCATATCTTTGAACCAGTTGGAGATTTTTCTTCATAATACTAGAGATGACTTTTGTTTTTTCTGAGGGATGTTTCTAGTATGCCTGCAGCAACCAACCTGGACTTTGTTCTTGATAAGCCTTTTTTGCTAGATTAAATTTGAAATCTGCTCATATAGAAAAATTAATTGAAAGTAGATTGGAAAAGGTACTAATCCATTTTTGGCATTGGCTATCACTGAATGTTCATTTTTTTAGCCTGCAGGCGAAAAATCTGAAATTGAAATCTATTCAAGCCAATTTAAATCAAGTTAAATGTTGGCACTGGTGGGTATAAGCAAGTCTAGCTGACTAGTCAAACAATAAGAAGATGTGGTAAACACTGCAGACTGCTCTGTCGCCAAGGGATAAGAAACCAGGTCATTACTCTGCATGTTTTGTCCACCCGGCCAGGGGAAACATCACATCGCATCATCTGGACATAAGTGGACATGTTTGTTCTGACTAGTGCAGAGGATCATCAACCGCACGCGCCCAAGAGCCTGCAGCCCCCACCGCCCTGCCACGGATACTCCTCACTTCAACTCTCTTTAAACAAATCAGAGTGACTGGCCTGCTCCTGTCAATGTCATCACCTAGCAGAGTGAGATCATGTCTCATCCACCCATCCCGCCAGCAACAATCTCACTTGAGCGTGGGAGTGCTGTGGAGAGACACTCTCCCATTCGAAAGGGCAGAGACGGCAGCCCCCGTTTGGGGTGAAAGTGGCCGGTCAATGTGACGAGCCACTGCAGATGCTGTCACTCAGAATAAAAAAAGAAAAAACACTGACGCAGATCTAAGAGCAGAGCTATTTTCTTGAACAGTGCATCATCATGGGGGAACAGAAGAGACAGCCTATCAGAAAATGAAAGATCCACAGCTGTAACTTTCCCCATCCCTCAGCGTAAACTAATTTCAATACTCAATTACAGTTTATGTTGAATGAAAGATGCTTTATTAATGTTTATGGCTGATTGGGTATCGAAGGGTGGCTTATTGCTTCATGGGGCATTGAGTTTGTGTTTGTTTAAGGGCTGTTTAAACAAAGCATTGTCACACCATTGCCATGCATTTTAATTAGAAGTTGATTGTTTGATCCAGTCGTGAAGGACATATTTGCATACATAAAGGAACAGTCATGTGACTTGGCTATGTGCTTCATTGGAACATAGTATGCGGTTTTACTAAACCAAGGCACAAATTGAATCATACTCATCACTGAGTTTTGCTAACCCTTGACAACAAGTTTGACCCTACTTGGCACTACGTCTGAGTAGATATTCTGACACTGCTCTGCTCACTTGGATAAGTGGCCTACTGTAGTTCACAGGTTCAAGCTGTTGAACTCAAAAACAACCTCAAAAGATGCTAATGTTTCATTTGCTGAAAGTGGAATTCACAATTTGCCACTACACCCCCAGAAAACTCCAGTACCCACTGCACTTTGAAGCTGCAAAAATATACTTTACTTTCCTTTGCTGGCAGCTTAACACTTAATCAACTCACTCCGTATCTTCATAGCTCATTTGACAGCTCTGAGTGAGACATGGACGTATTTTAAGAGGGGTTAATTGAATGTCACACCTTTGCGAACCTAAAGTCTACTCCAGACACTCTCTGACTTTACCAATGATTGATGTAAGACCATAAACTTGTTTCTGTACCTGTTCTTTTGTAAAGCCACAAAAATATTTTCTATGGACTAATACACAATCTTAGAACCAAAGATGGAGCGCTGCTTGGCTGTAAACCACTCACTGACATCCAAAAAATCAAAAAGTATTTGACCTGACAAATGTTGGCAAATAGAGAACTTTTTAAATTCATTTATCCAAACACAACCTCTTTCCAATGAATCTGTGAGAAGATAAAGTTCCCTTGAAACCAGAATGAAGTTTTACTTTCATCCTTGACAGGTTCTTTATCAGAGAGTATAAGCCTCAGATTATCCTCAGCAAATACCAAACGTGTGCTGTCTTGTACCACTCCTTTTAAATCCTGAGAACACTTTTTTGTACACAAAAAAATCTTACTCTGAAATACTGTTAAACTTATAAACTTAAGCAATCAATCATTAAAGTTGATCCAGTAGCAGTAACAATTTAGAAACAGCCTCACATACAGCTGTAAGGGCAGTTTCTGATATTTCTGGTATGCCAGTTTATAACTCATAACTTGTTTCTATCGTACAGGCACTATTATTACTCACATGGGAACTCTCTGTGTTGTGCTGAAAGCTTACAGTTATCAACTGTACAGAGCCAGCGAACAACATGACTGTAGAACTTACTTGTGTTGTTGTTCACTAGAAACTATGAATGTGGCAGCACCTGCCTGGATTTTAAAAGTTTGTCTGAATAAGAGCTTGATTTTTTTCCCAGACTGTATAGTTCCCTATCTTTATTGCTAAAGAGACATAAAAGTTAGAACCAGTGCCAAGAGTAAGCAGTCTTCTGTAACTACCTAACTGTGCTTGTTTAGCTGAATCTGGACCTTTATTAGCACCCACAAAAAAGGATTCCCTCCCGTCAGAAGCCAATAGAGCAGAAAACTGTTCCAGGGATTCCATCAGCAATGTACTATTTTACAACAGTAAAGAGGAACTGATCTAAGCTAAATATATGCATTAGTGATTCACAGAAAAGAACAGAAGTGAAGAACTATTGATAATTGTAAAGTTGTTATGTCTGCTTCCTCTACCTGTCAGTCACAATTTTTTAATGTATGTTGTTTGTTTTCTACAACATACAGTTAAGCTAAGGGAGCATGCAGGAAAGCTGAAAACACATCGGAAACATCAAGGGAAAAAGAAGAGAGATGGATGGCAGGCTTTAAATTACCGTGTCTATCATAGCCACAGTCTTTGGCAACTCCATTTGAACTGAAACTCATCTCCAAATCACAGTGTCAGACCTACTACATCATTTCCATCCCTTTAAGATATTCCTGTTTTGCCGACAGCATGTTTATTGTAGCATATTTCAGATGAGGATGGTCTAGATTTGCCTTCCTACACAATCAGCCCTCTCGCTCATGACCTGTTATCTTTCATTTTCACCCACAGCATGGGAAAAAAAAAATGGGCTCAAGGGCAAGCAGTGAGGCACAAGCTTCTGGAAATAGATTAAGACATGCCCCGCACTCCCACCCTCACTACCTACACTCCCCACTTCAGTGGGATTCATTTTCCCTTTTCATTTCCCAGGCCACTTCTCCACTACGTCAAACCTGTGTGTGCTTTGTCTCCTCCATTCTCCTACTTCCAGACTGGTTTCCTGGAGGTCCTGAGGGTAGAATGGAAGTCTCATTTTGTTGAGCAATTACAAATGAGCACACACTTATCAGGGTGTATAAAGAAAAAATAACACATTATTGCTGCCATTAAGTAGCTGTTAGAAAGAACAGCGAGGTGTTGCTGGTATTTTTAGCACCATCAATGTTAAACCAATGTTGTAACCGGATGTTACTGGAAAGAACTCTTTATCGTTAGATACTTACACAGTGGTAGGTCTACTTTAAACTACAATTCCCACAAATGTACTATTTTGCACCCACACAGAGCCATTTTTTTAATTGCAACATGACTAAGTTGTTGTGGTTTTTCTTGTTTTTCCTTCCCCATAAAGGCCCTGCTCCTTCTCTACAAGGCAACAGTCTGATGTTTCATTTTCATTTGTAAAATTTTGTTCTAGATCTAAAACAGTTCAAAGAAAATCTACAATAAATGGTGAATATTATCAATTACAGAAAATGAAAGGAAATTAAACTCAAAGGTATAAAGCTCACTGATTCTTAGTGCTCAAGTGGTGCTCCCAACCTTTAAAAACCAATGTTCAAAAACGGTGTGAAAACACAAAATCAAAAAATTCTACAAGTGCTAAAATTAAATTGCTTCTTAAAAAAATAGTCTAGTTCCATAAAAATTGCAAAGATTTTGAACTGGATGAGAGCAGGAGAAAACATAATCTAAAAGTCAACACACTCTCATTGTATTATCTCAAATTTCTTCAGTTAAAACACACAAACAGAACATCATTTTTTAATGATGCAAGTTTCATGCAGATTCAAAGTGAAACATGTATCTCCCTGAAATCAATGCATCTTTTTCTACTTATTATGAAGGTATTAATTTTGAATATGTACCAGGCTGCAAGAGTAACACATTTGGGATGAAAGGGAAACAATAGTACCCGTCCCAGAGTTTGCCCATGATTTCCTCCAGCTAAATGCTGAGCTGGTGACACACACTCACAGCTCGTGAATTATTCATTAGCCTAGTTTCCTTCTTGCAAAAAAGTTGGGCTTGAGGTGATTATTATATCTACTGTCTTCAGGGTGAATAAACACTGTTGCATCTTCCCACCCCCTTGTTGTGTATTCTTTGGCTTGCAGAGAATGAATACATCAGCAACAATATGGGGCAGCTGCCAGCTGTGTTTACATACAGTATGGTGTTTTTTTGTCATTATTTTATTTTTAGGATGTGTAAAACTGGAAGAAATGACCATTCAGCTTTGTGGTGTTTTTACTCTCTTTCTCTGTTTATGTTTTAAATCCAGGATTGTTATCCAGCATGAACATGTAAGGCTAGTTAATTATACAAACTAAGTAGCCTAATCTGATCTCATGTGCTTTGGTTGCAGATTTAACATATTTTCCTGTTGGCTAAAATAAAGGCCTGCATAAATTCAAGGATTAACCAAGCACCCTATGGATAAGACTGTAAAGTAAACATTATAGAGCCATGATTACACTCATTATTGTGGTCGTATTCAACCTCATACTTTGACATCTTTTTATGAGATATTCCTGCAAATCTTGCCACCATCATAAAGACAAACTGCTTTTCTATCCATGTATTTCAAGTGTCAAAAATGCTGCTAGTCATAGGTGCAAGTGATACATTTGATTTTACAAGAAAAATAGAATTTTTAAAATTTTCTCATTTATTCATTTATTTTTATCCTCTCCAGACCAGGTTGGGAGAAGCAGCTTTGGAAGGTGTCAGTCTTCTTCTTCTTGGCAGTCTAAAAGGCTTTTGTAGATCATGGAGAGTCATCATCATTAATTTCACTCTTTTTCATGGCCAGTTGAACACATGCTGTGTTCCAAAATAGAAGTTCATTTTAGTTAAAAGCTGATAAGCAAAAAGTTTTTGTTTTTTTGTTTTTTAATTCCTGCGCAGCCTTGTACACATTTTAATTACAGTCTCAAAACAAGAAAGGTGATAAATTTAGGATTAAACATGTCCTCATAAGCAGGAATGGGGGAAAAACATTAAAGGTGAAAAGATAGAAGTGGAGTATACACAGAGTTTGTGTAATTGGAATCCTTGGGATAATGAGGTTGGTCTGGAAATGAGAATTGCAAAATATGGAATATTTCAAAGACTCCTTTTAATTATAGAAGCGTTCCTCAAGACAAATGCAGTTTTAATTAAACATGTTTATTCATTGTTCAATGAGTTATCTGAATGAAATCATGTTGTATGACTTGAATGCTTTTCATGAATTAAGTAACACATGATTTAAAGAAAAGGACAATAGTTTGAGATTATGTATGCCTTAAGTTTGCCCCCCCCCCCCAATAGCTGATAGTAAACCATTTATGGTTATCCGCTTGCTGGTTTCATGAGTGGCCAGCTCTGATAAAGCACTGTGTCTAATTAACACGCTGACAGCAGCACTGTCTGGGCAATCACACTCTTCCAGTTTATTAAAGTGGTTAAGGAAGTCACTCCAGCCCTTGGGGGACTGGTACAGTAATTTTCCCGCTGCAAGCCAGATGATACGCCCAGAGATGAAGCAAACCAAGTGTGACTGTCTCTCCCTCTCGCCTTCTTTTTCTCTCTTATTCCCTCCCTTTTTTCCCTGCCTTGCTCCTGCACACCATCTCCCTCCTTTTTCTCATCTCCTCCTCCTCTTCCTCATCCTCCGTGCGAGTTAAAAATGTAAAATCACATGCATTTTTTTTCCTGATTATTTTTCCCTCTGGTGGTGTCTAAAAATAGCCATCCCAGCAGGAAACGCTGACTTCTGCTTCCCACACCTCTTTGGTGTAAACAAGGAGGCATTTTGATGGGTCAAGACAGGCATCTGATAGCAGCACAGGAGAGTTAGGTTTATGATCTGTGTCTAGTCAGCAGCAGTGCACCGCCAAAACAAAAGCACAACACAGAAGACTTTGAAGCCCAAAACAATAATTAGCTTCAAAAATGGGGGTAGATCCGATTATTGTCTTCATTTCTTGGCACCATGAACTGTTATACTTCAGACAAGCCGGGTGCTTTCAGATTAAATTTAGATTACGCTTTATTCTCGGTAATTGTAGTTGACCTTTATTTCCTGCTGAAATAAACCAGGGTATGAGGCTCCTTACCTCATGCTGAAAGTAATAATCATCATAAGCAGAGGTGCCTGCATGTGCTATTTAAAACAAAGCAGAAAATATCCTGAGTTAGCCTGAAGCAAAGAGGCTAACATCAGCGTGAGGAGTATCTTAGGCATGAAGGGAAGAAACATTGCACCAGCCCTGTTTGTTGCTGAAGACAGGATATCAGCCGGCCTGATTATGTGCTGTGGGATTTCAAACTGCGTCTGAGGTGAAACAGATACCTCTCTGTTTCCTGCCAGCAGTCCCTTTGCAGACCCTGGTGTTTTTAACAAAGTGGTTGAAGTGCAGCAGTGTGGGGACCTGGGGACGAAAACATATCTATTTTTAAAAGGAAAAACCAATTCCAGAAAAAAAGGGTTATCTTTACAATAGCCTCCATAATCTTGGCACAATGCACCCATTTTTCTTTTGTAAAATTCATAGTAGCTCAGAGGCATCAGAGGAGATGTTTTCCCAATATGTATAGTATGATAGGACACCACAGTCTAAATCATAGCTTTTGCGAATTGTGTATTTTTACCCCAGTTTCTTCTGCCTGCTATCTAAACTTCTCAGGAAAATTCTGCAATTGCTTCATGTTGTGCCCTACTGGTGAGCGCTGCTTTTTGGAGACGGCATATAAACGTTCTAACCGGAAGTATAACTCTTTCTGGGACAGCACAAGGCTGTTGTCGACTGAGATACACCCAGAAAGAGCTTTGGGCTGGTTTTAGCGCTCGTCTTACTGATCAAAGGTCAACACTTGGTGAGCAGTGACACTGACCTTAGGCTTGTGTGGCGTGTGAAGTGGCGAGGTCTAAGGCCTTCTGACATGAGCTGCAGTGACTCAGTCAGCCTTTTAGCCTCACTGCACACTGAACTGTAAACCGTGTTGTGTACATTTTCCTTATAAAGGAAAAAAGTTGACATCAGTGAGCAGCACTTTGGTTTCTATTTACAAAGAAGTTCACTCAGAAAGGTTGAGCTAGTCATGGTTCAAAGAGCTTCATGATTATTCATGGTCAAAAGATAGAGAGTGCCCTTAGTGATTAATATGACATGAAGTGACTCAAAGGCATGAGTCAGTGGTTTTATAGTTTACATGAGGAATATTGTAAAATCTAGAGTAGAAATTGCTCTTGTATACAATTCTAAGAGTTTCCATAAAGAAAAAAGAGAACAGTCTGACTTGAACTTTTTTTGCACATTGGGGTGTCCATGTGCTCTGCAGCTTGTGTCAAGAAAGAATATTCAGGTGTAACCCAATCACATTGTGTGTTTATTTAACAGTGTGATGTAAACCCCAGTGTGTTTGGGTTGTAATAAAACAATTAAACTAAATGCCACCTTGGATTTATGTCAAATC
The DNA here is from genome assembly GCA_008086565.1 of Thalassoma bifasciatum. Classification (NCBI taxonomy): domain Eukaryota; kingdom Metazoa; phylum Chordata; class Actinopteri; order Labriformes; family Labridae; genus Thalassoma; species Thalassoma bifasciatum. The sequence goes on from RPOG01000336.1 coordinate 122,469, forward strand.
TTAGTATTTTGTGGTAACTTTTGGAGGGAAGGCTGAGTTTTGTCAGACCCCTCAAGCAACCCTTTTTTCAGACTAGTTCCAATTTTAGCAATGTTTTCTGGAGTTTGGAGACTCTGACAGGCAAGTATATATTGATCCTACTCTTTCTCAACAGGCAGCAGGTGCTGCTGTGGCCCCCTCTCTTAAACCACAGGCAGACAGGTCCTTCTTATTCTCACAGTAGTCTTTCCCAGCTGCAGCCAGAGCAGACAACTCCATGTGAATGAGTTGGGCATGCCCATGTCTGTTTTGGGTTACTTTAGGTCACTCAGAAAGAGGGTGTTATTTTGATGTTAGATTCAATAGAAAAAAAAGGGACAGAAAAAAGTTCATTTTGTGTGTAAAACAAATGCATGGTGCTTTTAATCACTCTTTATCTCTTTCATGACACCACTCCTCTCTCCTACAGCATCCATGACAATTACATGCAAATTGAGTATTATGCAAATTAGGAGATTACATCATTTATCGACTTCCAGGGACAGCATTTGCTACCAGATGTCATCTCAGAATTCACAATATTTATACGACAGTGCTGGAGTATTCCAAAAAGAGGCACATGAATGTGTCATGCTTTGAAATAGTGCGTAAAATAATGGCATTTTTTTCTTTTTAAATTACTGATATTGTTCATCCCACTGGTTTAGCAACTAGCTTCTATGCCAGTTGTCCTGCTGTTTTCTCAAATGTCGGGCCATCTAATACATTTCCTGCTTCTTTCATGCTGTATACAAAACAGACGAATGTCAGAACAGACAAGCTTCAGTTTGATAAAGACTGACCATTTCTTTGCCTGAAGTAGTGGTTGTATGTTACACAACAAACTAATGTGAGGTTTAACAATTCTTCTTTGAAACAGTGTCTTCTCCCATTTACCACTGATTCAAGGGAAAACTCTATGCTATAGCTACAAAACTGCACAAAACGGTAATTTGTTCATGTTGCTTCACAGCTCACTTGCTCTCATTGCTTCAGGAAAGGCTTATTGTGTTTTTAATTTACTACATTTTTAATAGCAGGAGTCTCACAGCCCAGTGGGTTATATCAAACAAACAATTTGAACAGCGCTGATTCTGATCCTCTAAACTTAGCCCCAATCTCAATTCTGCAGATGTGCTTGAGACGTCCTTAATTCTCTTTATGCATATTTAGCGTCTCCCACACACTTGTACACACAATATTTACACACAGCAGGAGAGAGGTAAGAAAAAAAACACAGTATTTAAAATAATTACCAGCTAATTTTAAAAGCAGTATGGAAATGTAACCCTGCTGTGCGAGTGATATAATTAAGCTTGATTTTCTATCTCTGTGCGTTAAAGGTTAGTCTTATCAAAACAGCGATGATGATTGGGGGGAAGAGATATTTGCATCCTGGGTTTGTATACAAACGGGACATTGTGTAGAAAAATATTTCAGTCAGACAAAGCCGGTAAAGAAGTGGATTACAATTTACTTTGCTTCTATTGAGCTAATTATGCCAATATGCATGGTAGTGTTGTCCTGCTTAGTTTGTAAAGTGTGTTACCCCTTTTGTATGGACTGTGCTATCACAATATAGCGAGTTAATTAGAGAGTTGTGAGAAATATGCCCACAGGAGTACATTGATTTTTGTACTGTCTCTTTAACTTCAGCCTCTGAGAATGCAGCCGGTGCAGCTCCATTATAAAAACAACAACAACAAACAAATAAAGCCACTTTTTTTCTCCCATTTGCAAGTAGCGGCAACTGACTAGGGATCACTTTTATTAAATTTCAGCCTATTGTCATGTTAATTTTTTATTTGTTTTGCCTTTATTGTGAAATTGTAGCATCTCTTTTACAAATACAGTGGATGTGTCTGTGTGTCTTTTGTCTGCTGAGGTCTGCATCACTGTTATCACATATTTCTTGGAGTAAATATGTGTAACAGGGGGATTCTGGCGCACGCAGGCTGTTTCCCACTACCCCACTGGTAATCAGTCAATGCACAAAGCAAGTCATTGTGATTGTAATAGCTTCCAACCATGTTATTGTAGTGTTGTGTACAACATGCCCTCTTGACACTGCATCCCAAAGGTCTTATTCAATCCGAGGAGATCCAATTCGATGACTGGGGGGAAATGCAAATGTCCTCTACAAGTTTAATGTGTGCTCAAACACTCAGGTAGACGATTGGATGCCTGTGCTGTCAAGTGTCTCCTCAGTCAACAACCACATGCACACCAAGTAAACACCAAGAATCCTGTAACAGCCACACTCTTCTTCCACCAGCACCCCCTCTTTCCTCCCCTCGGGGTTGTCATTTTCTCTCCTTCCCCCCGGAGTGGTGGGAACAGTGAATGAAGAGTCACGACTGCCTCCGCCAAACACAGGAGAGGGAAGCCTCCTTCATGCCTCATTGACTTTGTTTTCTCTGGCTAATTTTTCCTTTCTCCTCGCTGCCCGCCTCCCTCGCCCCCCTGAAAGCGCAAGCACGCACGCACTTCCGTGGGCACACATTCGATTCATCTCCCACCCTCTCCTCTGCACGCCTCACTGTTTTGATGGTGGTTTTGACACGCGGGCTGTCATGCAGCAGTTCTCTGGGAGGTTGCGATTAACAGAGCTGTCGCCATATGGAGTGAGATCAGCCGTCAAAACCCGACATAATTGGCTCGGGGAAGGAAAAAACTACTTACATAACACAGCTGAGAGGAGGGGAGGGAGAAAAGCTGTGAGGGCGTACACCTTGGTTTCTGCATCCGGCGATATTTAACGGCCATTAAAACACTTGCATCTGTTTCATTAGTAATGAGAGACTAAATGCATCATAAAACCCAGAGGAGGATTGGACACATCAAGCATTCTGCACAGTAGAAGAAGAAGAAGCAGAGGAACATTCCCTGTAGCCCTGGAAAAAGGAACTAGTGAAACAGAACAGAAACATACGCCAGTAGTATGTAGTGATAACCACACAGAGAGGCTAAAAGAGGAACAATTTATCAAACAAATGTGGGGAAAACTCACATTTGATGAAGTCATTGTCATGTCTCCACCTCATATTGAAATGGACTTGAAGTCTGAGCCCAGGGTTTACATTGCTGACGGCCTAATTATATGGATTGGCTGCAGTAGAGCGTAGCCTATCAGCTCTGGGGAGAAATTAATTCTGGTACAGGGGAAGAGGGAGAGGGGCAGGCTGCAGTCGACTCCATGGCTCTGAATTGATGGCTGCAGAGGGCTGGGCTGCTCTGTGTGTTAGTGAGTGTGTATGTTTGTGTGTTTGTGTGTGTATATGTGTGTGTTTGTGTAAGTGTGTGTATGTGTGTGTGCACAAGGTTCTGGTTCACTGAAAGCTATGCATAGCTCTTACTGTGGGGTGTATTCTTTGTGATTTAGAAACTGCATGTAGCTCTGACAGATATGTGTTGAATTACAACAACAGCCATAAGCTAGATGTAAACAACATTGTTATGATTCACTGCTGTTCCTGTGCTGCTTTGTGTACATTTGGCAGCTTTTTATAGCCAAATAGTGTATATACATCAGTTCTGTATATTTCGGAACCAGTTGGGGGTCAAAGTATTACATATTATCAGGGAGCATGCTGTGAATATTGCCTTAGTGTGGCTCTTTTACCCACTCTGATAACTCCATATATTCATGTTTTTAATTGTGTGAAAGTAATGTAGTCTGGTCAGAAAGGTTGAATCTGTACAATAGCTGTTCAGTGAATATGATACCGTTTATCCCAAGCAGAGTTTGGGATGTATTCTTATGCTAATCCAGGGGTTCCTAAACTTTTCAGATTTGCAGAACTTTTTGGGAATACTAAAAGGCCATTCCACAAAGAGACAAAAACAATTAAATAAGCAAGCCTTTGTCACTTAATTTAGCTGTTTTGTAGAAAATTAGACTTCTACGTATATTAACCTGCAGCCACTTATACTATCTTTGTTTGTCTCTGTCACTTATGGACTTGTGACAGCAAAGAAATGTTGAAACGGATCAAATATTTTCTTTTGCATTGTTTTATATTGGATTCAAACAGATTTATTATATATTTTTTATATGAGTGGATGAAATATGCATTTATAAATGTTTAGGTATAGATTCTAGGCCAATTAGCAAGGAACTTAAGCAAACAACAAAAGCACATCGCAAGTGGGGACTTTGACACCAAAAGCTAGCAAAAAAAGCTGTGATCAGTGTTACAATATCACAAATATCAATGGTATAAGGTAAAAAGTGACTTTAAAGTAAGAGGCTACCATCTAAGTTGCTGCTTGCATTAGCTTGGCCTAGTTTCTAATTTTTTTTTGTTATTCTGTACATACTATTTACACTTGCAAGCAGTGGATACAGGTCTGCAAATAGACATGTCTATAACTGACCAGTTTCACATTTGAGTTTTTTGAGTTCCAGTCAAACTGACGTTTCTAGCACACCATGTGCAGAAATGAAGCCAGCCCCATGTTTTATTCCCGGATTTAACATCTACACTTATCCAGTGATCTAATAAGGATGATGAATTTGCACTCATGCATGGTGGAATTTTTTCTTTGCAGAGGCTGGTTAGCCTGCTTATCTAATGTTATATGTCATATACAGTATTTGCCACAGGGCTCATCATGTAGCACACTCATAGTCTTTTATTAGCTCTTTTACAAAGATGAAACACAGGCTGAGTGTAAGATAACAGGATTACAACATTTGGCTGACATTTACCACAAACAGTATTTCTAGCAGCCAGCAGTTCAAGCAGAGTTAAGCGATGCTAAATACATGAAGAAATCTTGAGTATCTTTATTCAAATTTGTAAGGATTGGACATAGAGGTCATCAAGCTTTAACCCAAATATGAAGAAATAAATAAATCTATGACTATTACAGCTGCTTTGACAGACACTCACAATCTGAGCTGCGTTTATTTTTGGTTTTGAGTCGACGTTTTGACGTTTACTTAACAATTACAACCATGGCTTTGAGCTGCTGTGCAAAACCCTAGCCTGCTTTCTGCAGAACTTAACTCAGCTGTTTTTCCCTCAGGGGTACACACAAAAAAATGAAGATAAATATGTATGGAATCCAAAAGTGCCCAAAAAGTGAAATATGTGTTCTCATGTGCCAGACGAGATTCAAGTTCTGTGCCAGCAGATGCCGTACTGATAAATTGGAGGAATATGAAGTTTGAAAAAAAAAAAACCCATCCTGGATAGTTCCTGAGGGCAGTGAAAGCATCCTGCCTCAGCACCCTGTTAATTGGCTGAGTCTAGAGCTGTTGGGATGGAAGTGTTGCACAGTCTGATCGCTGTCAACACAAATGAGTGCCTAATACGCTCTGTGTTGTATCTTGAACGGTGTTGTGGGCACTCCAACTGTTTCTCAGATTAGTGATCTTACTTACACCCAGCCTGTTTTTCAAGGATCAGTAACCCTGAAACTACAGTATGTTGAACCTCTTTCCAACAGTTTGGCAGCTCTAAAGGCCTGCAATTTCTGAAGAGTCTCAAGTACACAACCACAATGAACGCAGTGATTGACAGTTTCCAGCACTCTACTGTACACTCTCGAGCAGAACTTTCCAGTCTGCCCTTTGTTTTAAAGTGCTTCCAAGTTATCAGTGTAGTCAGTACCACCAGTTTGTTATTTATGTGTGTCTCCTGCTCTGTGGTGACAGGTGTCAGTGGCTCTGTAAGAAATCCTGGGCTGGCTCCTCTGTCTTACTTCTGCTTAGCCTTGGATGGCTGTCAGAGTTGGCAGCACTGGTTGGCACCATGAGAATGTCATATAGAGAGACAGGGACAGCAGCACAAGAAATACAGAAGAGAGATTTCTGACAGTATTTTCAACAAGTTAGAAGTCTAAATATCGTGTAAATTACTAGAAAATACATTTTTAAATGGAATCGAGTTCAAACTAGGTGAATTAACACGTTGTAGCTCCAGCTCAGAAATAGGGTTGCTGCGAATCACTTGCGACCTACAGGATCAGGCCCACAATAGAAATAAAAAATGGATCTGGGGTGAGTTCACACATTTACTCGAGCAGAAACCTACACGATTCAGTGCAGTGACAGAGCCGAGCTGCAGACGGAACCATTTTATTTTAGCCATAAGAATACTAAATTACCTTACACTAGGTATAATGCTGGCTGCAGCCTTTATGTGACGTTTTTCACCTGTTTGGTTTCTTTTCAAGATAACCTCTTTGTGTTGGCATTATAAGCATGAATCCTATAGCCACTTTTTTCTTCATCAAGGCTTGTGTCTTCTAACAGTGTTTTTTGCACTCCCAAGTCAACCAAACCTCAATTTCAGACATCTTTGTGTTAGCATACCAAATATTTATTCTTTAGCCCCTGTTAATCCTTTAAGGGCCTATCTCCACTGCCACATCCAGTGGCAGTTTTTGTCTCACAGACCTTGATGCCCGAGGGGGGATTTATTTTGGCTTACTTTACTTGGTTATTAAAATTGACCTATTGTTCATGTGCCCCCCTTCATGTTTTTTTGGGGGGCTTTTTTTTAGCTTTTCATCTTCTTCTTCTTTTTGCATCTAACTAGGAAAACGTGACAGCAACTCGTTTAGGGTTGTGGTTGTGGTTGCTTCAAGCAGAATACTTAGCAGGGTTTGAATACAGAATCAGTTGTAACTGATTGACACTCTACACAGCAGCCTCTGCATCAGTATATATGTGGCATGAATGTGATAAGTGCTTCCACTTATGGAAAATAGGTGCTGCCAGTGCAAAAAAAAGAAAATTGCTGTGAGCGGACACAGACCCCAATGACACCATTAAAAAAGCAGTTGATAATGTAAAAATTAAGCTGAAGTGCTACAATCAAGGGGAAAAAAATGCATTTATGACTCAAAACCAGTCAATTTGCCATTTGCTAGTGACGCTAATGTCCATTATAAAGTTTGGTCATTGTGATGTCAGTAGATGTTTTGTCCCATCATAGGGAGACACTATTTGCTTGCCTCCTTCTTTGATACAAACCTTGTCCACTCAGCTGTATAGGCTGCAAATGTCAAGTTCTCTGATTGCACAGTAAAAGCACCTCATCAAGACTTGTACCACTGAAGCAGAATGATTGACATCCACGTACATTTGTTCAGTAAAGGCACACCGCTGGAATGTGTTGGCGTAATCTCCTTCTGTCACATGCATCAGTCTAAAAATACAAGCTATACAACAAATACCGCTGTGCCTTTAGTGGCAGCGACCGTTGTGCTCTTGATTTTTTTATGTTCAGTTTTGTCCTACATGCCCGCCTCCAGTAGTAATCATTAGTATAAAACGTCTTCTTGGACAGGACTGCAGATTGTTGGTTCTCAGCAGGTGTTCAGCAAGACCTGTAATCTGTTCATGGCACAGCTGTACTTTACCTCTCCTCTACTGGATATAAAAAGAGTAAACGTGACAAGTTGAGATTCTGGCACAAATCCCCACTCTGAGATGAGAATAAAGACTGCTGGCTGGTGTGGGACTTGTCCTGTCATGTCACAAAGGCCACATTATCCATTAAGTACAATCAACATCACTTTTGACAGCTTATTCATGGGAGTCTTCGTTTTCAATGGGGTGTTTTTTTTTCCTCCGTGAGGTTGTTTTTTGGTCTGGAGGCACAAAGGACAGATCAGTGAGCTGCCAGTCTGAAGGCTGTAATGTCACACACTGTTGTTGCTACAACTGGATTAAGGCATTCAGCACAATTTGTCAATTTCTGAATGTAATTTGACAATGCAAGATTGCCCTTTTCAGTCTGAGATTTAAGCTCAATAATGTGGTGTTCATATTATTGTTGTAAAATATCAACAAAATAATCCTTGGTGTAATCATCACTGTCTTTTGTAGTGAGCTCTCAACAGCTATCACTGCTGTTTTTCTCTTTATACCCTATTTTTCCCTCCTGTGTCCCTATAAATGTTCATCTGTGACATTAAGACATACACAGGAAGATTGTTTTAGTCAGATTTATTGCATAAGCCACAAATATAACCCTGCTTCCACTGGTATCTAAAATTTGCATTGCTCACATTGAGATCCAAAAACAATAGTTTTTGCATTCTGATTTATTAGTCTGCACTGCTGCTCCAGTAAAGATAACACAGTTAACTCACTTTCTCACAGTATAACATGGTTCAGTATGATCCTGCGAAGTAAAATGGCTGTCTAAATGCCATCATTATTTCCCCCTGAGGGAAAATAAAAGTCCCAATTACAATTTAGAAAGTCTTAATTATATGAACGTGCATATTTACCACTTTGCTGTGATGTAGAGCATTTCTCTCTCTGTGGTCATAGTCTAAGGTGACTGTGAATGTCAAGAGCAATTGTCGTTGCAATTCGCTCCCGTCCCGGATTGATTCATCCCCTGCCACTCTCCACCAAAGCCCTGTTTGTTTGCTATTCAAAGCACTTTATCTTGCACTTCAGCTTGGGACTTTGTCTGTTCCCTGGCTTTGAGTAAAACCTGGGGTATATCGCCTGCCGCTAATGTGCTAAATTCAGCATTGAACAAACACAACCACGCACAGAAAGAGCTTTACACGCTGTCCATGAAGCCTGAATTCTTTCCTGTCTCCTCATGAAGAAGCATTTTGCAGTAATTTGGAGACAAACATCAAGTTGGTAAATTATATTTGCCTGCGGCCTTCAACGAGTATGCCACCTCGAGCTGCACAGGCAGAACTGATGTGTGCAGGAATGAGAACTCTGCATTGTATTCATCCCCAAATAGCTCTGAGCGAAACTTCTTTGATTAATATGTCTGTTAGGGAATGCTATGCACCGGAGAGAACCGCTTTTTGAAAACACAACCATCCTTCATGCACAACATTTTTGTCCGTCAGGTTTAATGTTTCTATGCGTCCTCTTGATGGAGGCCATGGAGGAGGAGAAGGGAGGAGAATATTTGGAGGTAGCAATATGTTTTACAGGGAATTTAACAGCTTCTGTGTCACATTTATCACTCCATGCACTCATGCTGATGTCTTACAGTAAAATGTAATGCCTGTTTTTCCCATTTTTGAAGCAATTGGATAAAGTATAAAGTGTTATCCTAGCTAAATGTGTAGCACCTGTATTAAAAAGTGAGAGGATAAACATTGGTGAGTTGTGAAAGATTAATCTCTGCGTTTGTTTCCTACTCCAAAATAAATCGGTGTATTTATCATGTCTTAGTTAAAAAGCACCAAATCACAACAAAAGTTAACTCATGACATTTTGGATAAAGGGCAAACTGCAGAGACCCAACATATTCCGCCAAACGGCACACTTTTAGCAACGGACCTTACTTTATATAGGCCACAACCTGGAGTAGAAGCTACCTCATTGAGGGAATGACTCAATCTTGCGTCATCTATGGCACTTCTACACACCTCAACTCCTCTCAATTTTTTACTGATTTAAGGGAATTTCTAGGGCTGGATAGGAGATTTCATGGAGTCATCAATGAAAAATTCCTAAAAAATTAGAATAATTGAGTCGGGGATTTGGTATTTGGTGCATACATTCCTTGGAAATGGTAAAAATACTTTTCTTCTCAAACACTAACCTGGGATGGAAATTACCGGAACACGTGGCTGTCATTTAAAAAAAAAAAGAAAACAAAAAAAAAAAACAGTGAGGGGAGCAGGAAAAATGCCTACCTTTGATGACGTTGGTGAGTAGCACAAAGATGCACGAGGAGACCATGACACTCAAAAAATATGAAAGATAACTGGACATATTTTTAAGCTGACCATCACTTTGTTTTTTCATCTTTGATCCCTCTTGTGTGGTGGTTGTGAGAAATAACTGGTCTTTATTATGAGAGGAACATTAGCTTTACAAACAGTTGACACTGCTGTTTTTTTTGAACAGAACTGAGTATTCAGACCCTGAAAAAGGTAAAAATACTGTTTCCAAATAGTGCTTGAAGGGGTAAAACTTATATTCAAGTAATTGTACTATCATCCGATGGATAAAATAGAAGCAGTCTGAATATAACAGTGTCAGACAGTTGGTGCTCAGTGGCCTTGAAATCCCTCCAGAGTTTTCCACGGAAACCTCTAGTTGACTGGGTATTTTGGGAGGGCGCTGCTTACTTGGGTCCATGAGGCATTGTTCTCAGGAGAGTTGATAGTGCTTTTGTGGAATTTGTGAATGTTGGTGAATGAGTTGAAATAAACTAACCAATCTGTCGCTCTGGACTACGCTCATTTCTGGTGAGGTTTTTAATTCCAAGAATTTCTGCTTTAAAAAGGTATTGTATGAGGTATTAATGTAATCTCCAGGCCAAGATTTGGACTTCTGAGACCAAGCCTTCCATTCATTTATCCATTCACATGACTTCCCCCTGACATTTCACAAAAGGGCTCGCAGGTAAAAGTCAATTTGTGGGATGAAGAGATTTGATATTTCTGGCCTGTTCATCTATCCCTCCTGCTCAGCTTCTAGGTATTCTGAAGAGTGTTTTTCACATGTGACAGGGGTTAAAGAGAATGACGTCATCACTGTGACCCAAATAAACGAACTGTTTCCACACTTCTCTTCTCTTAGCACGGAAATCACGTGCACATGCATTTCAGTCTTCCTCTCCCACGCACACATGCGGATGAACATGGCAGGTGGCGAGGTGTTAAACAGGCCGTGATTTGGCTTGAATTAGCGGACAGACACTCCCAGAAGGCCAGTGGAGGGAGCAAAGCAGGGGGGTAAACAGGATTCCACTGATCCAGAGTCAAGGCCAACAGTGCCAGTACCAGTGCATTATGAGTGCCAGTCTGCCATTTTTTTGTACTTTGAGTGTTTGTTTGGCAGCTTTTATTGAGGATAAACTGGCCTCTTGGTCCAGAGTGCGAATAAAACTTGTGACCTTACCTCCATTATTTGCTAAACTGGTCTAAAATTGTCACATTATCAGTGTTATGTCAGTGTTTCCTGGTCTAGTTAGCTAATATTGGTGACAAGCTTGTCCTTGATAGAGGCCAAGACCCAACCTTTCCGCTTGTTTCTGCATATGTGAGCCCTGATTGGATCAGATTTGTGTCTTTCTGCTGGGAGTGAGCAGTTTGAAAGGCATGAAATCCTGTTCCTACTGCTACATTGAGAGATGCAGGTGCTACACACACGTAGCAGGTGCTCTGTGTGTGTGTGTGTGTGTGTGTGTGTGTGTGTGTGTGGATATGGGTTTTCTACCTGTTTATTTTTGTTGAGGCTTTGGAATGGTGATGCCAGGGCAAAATTTGCTGTGACTGTTTTCTGTGTGTTTCTGCCTGGTGTGTGTGTGCGAGAGAGAGAGAAATACTGGAGCCACCTCCAAGATATGGGTATTGAGCCAGAATGGGGTGACAGGGGAAATCTGCCTTGTTTGGGAGAGAGGGAAGCAAACTCATCAGGGCTTTGCTTTGTCCGCTGGTTGCACAGTCAGTGGGATTTATAATTGGGATTAACAGTTGTCCCCTGGTGAGTTTTTCCAAGCTAGTTATCATTAATGTAATCCCATTAGTACATTCATTGTGTTTGCAGATTTGTCTCTAAATGACTCATTGCAGGTGAATTTAATATTGACTTAATTATAGCCTCAATAGATTCATTGGGTATAGTTTATTCTATATGCCCGGATTAGATTACACTAATTATGATTGTTTATGTTGTATTCTGCAACTTTTTAAAAATATGACAGTGCATGTTCCTATGATAAAACATTCTGTGATGTTAATTATACATGGACATGTTCAAAAGCATCATTAGATGTTTTTGTTGCCTGGCTGTGGTTGAGCTTAACAAAAGCTTTAAACTGAAAAAAAAAATTACTTACTACCAAGAGTAAAAGCTGAAAATAGCCAGTTAGCACAAAGAAAAACACTCATCACAGCTTGCTAGCTACTTAGGTAGATCCTGTTTGTGAGTCACAGGCACTATTACCGCAATGTTCTCTGAAAGCATCAAATGTCCTGTCACTACAATCTCGCTGCGCCTAAATGTACCTAGCCCCCCCGTCATATTGCAGCCTGCTAGCTTTGGCAGCATGAATGTTGACAGGAGCTAAAACGTAAAACAAGAATTCTTTTCTAAATACCTCTCTTGAAGAAAAACACATCCATCATGATTTCTGGACATTGAGCAACTTGTACTGAACTTGGTTCTGTCTGAACAACAGTTTGTTTTTTCAGTATGTAAAATGGAAACGTTAGCCAAACTTTGCTCTGCTGCTAAAGGACAGGTGACTTTTAACAGTGCTAAACAATACCATATCTGATATCCTCTGCATTTTGATCAACCAGATGTCAACAAGGGGAATTTCAAATAGATAGCTGCAAAATTTGGTTAGAATCAGGTTTCATCTGACGTATAACTAATTCTATTATTTAAGGATTCACTAAAAAAGGCAGCTGGGTCATTGGTCCATAAAGCTAGCAATGTTAAATGAGTACAAAGATCTGTAACTGATGGAGCAGTTGGTTTGTCTAAAGTGCAAGTGATGTAACAAAATTGTTTAGGAAATGATTATACTTGTTACTTCAAATATGATGCAACAATTGCTCAATGTTAAGTGGGCTAACTCGCACACACATACAGTAATTAAAGCCTAAACCAGGGATATTTTTGGATCAACTAGATATGTGAAGTCCTTTTTCTCAATAATGATGAAAAATAATGCTGGCCAGACATTTTTAAAAAGACAAATACCTTGCGTGGTTCAAAACACATTAAAATTATTCATCATGCTCTTCCCTACATGCAAACATAAGGAGGTGCAGCATGGAAACTAGCTGTCTGGCAAAATGCATCTTAAGCTAATGTACAACCTCAATGGCTGAACTTGATTTAATGTCAGTAACTTTCTGTCACAACAAAAACAAGGCCACTTGTGAAGCCTACTTGAGGGATTTTGGTTGTTAGTGCTGAGCAAAATTGTGTCTGGAACTTTTTAGGCTTAATAACTTAGTGGTTAGGTCATAAGGCTAATGCTAGTACAAGCTACAGCTAAAACACTGATTAATACCAGTTAATGCTAGCATACTGGGAGCTGAGTAGTAGGAATTACATGACTTATCAAACCAAATTACAAAAATAATAGTGGGCTAAAGGGGGGGCTACAGATGGTCAATGTGTTTTTCTTCTTTCTTTTTTTTCCAAATGACAGGTTTTCTTCAGCTTTAGAGAAATGTAGATTAAAAGGATGAGTGATTTTTTTCTTTATTATACAATTTTTCAAAACTAAGTTGTTAAAATAGAAGACAGAAACTCAGCAAAGCATTTTTGGACAATTTTCATATGGGAATAATTTCACAGCATTAACTGCATTGATGATTGTCACATTTCTAGAAATCATCCAATGTGAGTTCAGCAGCCTTGTCTTAAAAGACTTGAGAAAATTTTTACTTATTTATTTCCAACTTGACCAGCACATGACAGTCAATGACTTGGTGGTGCATATGTCATCATAAATTCAGAACATGGAGCCATGTACTAAGTAGCTGTCTTGGCATGAATTAGCTGCAGTCATCTCAGCATTATAACTAATTAATCATGTGAATGTGTAAAAAGTGTGGAAGTGATTTTCTTCCAAGGGAGTTTGCATCTGTGAGGGACTTCTGAGAGTTCAGTGAGAGTGCATCTGCATCATATTATAAAATGAAAACGTAAGAGAGCTGAGCGGGGCGTGTCCAAAGCCCTGCTGGCCTGCACTCAGGTGGCAGGTGGCACAAAATGTGGACAAACTTGACATCAAAGTTACAGTGCCTTGTTGGATTGCCAGTGACACACCTCCTACGGCTCCTCTCCTCCCACTGCAGCACACATCAAACCACCAAAAGCACAAACAGGCTCGGGCAGAAAAGAGAAGAGAAGAAAAAGCCTCAGAAAAATACCACTTTGCAATGCACCCACACAAACAGCGAGCCCTGCGAATCTAACAGTACACAGCTGCCTGAATTACTTACACAGCCGAACCTTTTCCAAGTCACAGTTTATGTGTCAAATATGGAGCAAAGCAGCCTGAGCTAAGCTCACTTTTCTCTGCTTTTAAATCTAGAGTAGGACTGTGCTTGCTTTTTCATATCAATAGTATCATCCACTGAGATGGTGTAGGGGCTAATCACATCTTCCCTCTAGTAAGCCTAAGTCCTAAACCCCATCTCAGTCAATTTTTACACCGGCTCCTCTAATCCGCCTCCCTTTTGATCTTTCCTGCTGTTTGTATAAAATCAATAAAATATACAGCAGAAAAATGCCCTCTTCTTCCTTCATCTTGGTTGCTTTGAGCCATCGAAAAGGGAACTCACTGCCATCCTTCTTATCTCAGGAGTCAGAAAAAGGATGAATTGTAAGAGATGGGTGCTAGGACCAGCCCCCCGTTATGCTCATGTATGCCCCCCCAATTGCTCCATATGCCAAGTGAGCTGCCAAGGGAGCGGACAGGCGAGCTCAGTGACTGCCAATCTGCAGATGCAGTAGCCGTCCGCTCATGCATATTAAACCCACACCACCTGCTCATCGTACATCACACCCTGCATTCTTGGTCCCAGGAATTTTAATCAACCGCGCTGACAGGAAGCCACTCTCTGCTCCACGTAGGTGAATCATTCAACTCCTAGCCTCCCCCTAACTCTCATTCCTGCTGAAATGGGGATGCACGTTGATGCTGCATTTCTGCAATAATCTGGAATCCCCTTGAGGAGGAAGAGGAGAGTGGCAGGCAGTGACAGAGAGAATATGGCAAGGAGGAAGGAAAGGAGGCTCCTGTGCCTTTAAAATCATCAGATCTCCTGCAGCACTGGGTTGTCTTTCTTGTCAAGTCCTCACACTTTGCATCGTGTCCCCACTCTCCTGCTGTCTTCTCAGGTGTGAATAATTGCTTACATCATGTCGGATTAACCAAACTGAGGGAGATGGAGAGAAAGAAAAAACGATAAAGGAAAAAAAAAAACAGAAAAAAAAGGATGGCATGAATACCTTGTGATCAAATCACTTGTAAATTCTCATTTGCTTATGCCGTCTGTTCAAAGCTTCAAAACTTTTCCCTTTCTGCTCTTCTTTTCCCTTTTTTTGATAACTATTTCATCTGTTTGCATGAGCAAAAACCACATCTGGAGATGAGTGCTGCATAAAATAGTATTTTGAACCATTTCCAATTCAAATATGTTTGTCGGGCATAAAGAAAGAGCTGGTAAATACCCGTGGAGGGAAAATAAAAAGCTAGTTTTCACAGTGAAGGGTTTTAACACAGCTGTGTTGCGATCACAGCACAGATAACATCAACTCATCTGCATGAAGACTCAGCATTTTTCCTTCAGGTTCAACTGCCATGTCAGTGAAGACATTACATTAAGTACAGAAGCCACAATTAGGTCCTCGTCTGACTGCACCTCTCCATCTCTGCCAGTTTTCTGCTGGCGAAGCATAATCCCCTCGAACCCTCCGGATTAAAATTTTATGCCATCTTTTT
Source organism: Thalassoma bifasciatum (assembly GCA_008086565.1). Classification (NCBI taxonomy): domain Eukaryota; kingdom Metazoa; phylum Chordata; class Actinopteri; order Labriformes; family Labridae; genus Thalassoma; species Thalassoma bifasciatum. The sequence goes on from RPOG01000336.1 coordinate 137,912, forward strand.
AAATATAGTCTTGAATAGAAAAAAGACAGATGGAGACCGGCTCTGCCAAGACAGGACCAAGTTTGGTATCGGCAGCGTGGTAACAGTTAGATGAACAAGCCAAACATGACACGTCTAATGAATGGTTTGTTGGCGTTGCAGGGAAGAACAAAAGACTTTTATTTTAATGAGAAAATAGACACATTTAGAAGACACATGCTGTGCACACACACAAATGCACTCAAAAGATTGTGATCTCTTATATAGTGTGTTGTTACATTGAGTAAAATTCAATGCATAAAGGTTAATGTCTACTCATATATGGTTATGTTGAAGTTTCAGAGTGTTGGGGTTCTATTTTGCATAACCACCTTCTCACAATATATAATCATGCTTATTACCAAGCTACCACCTAAATATAGTAATAAGTGAAAGCTATTTATCATAACTCAAAAGTTTTCTGAAAAAAATAAATAAATGTAGAGCTGTCTTATAAATGTGTATCAATACTGTCTGGTTTAAAGTGCTGCAACATGTACACAAACTGAAATTGCCGTTTTCCCTGTGAAGTGTGTCTCCAGGCTCTTTTAGGTAACCAACCTTTTAGAAATAATAACTGTCATTATAGTGTTTTGATTAATCAGAATCAAGTATATACATAGTCAAGTAATAAGTTAGACAGCCAGGTAATAAGATTTAGTTATTTAAGAGCCTGTGACACTGATTATCAATTTATGTCTCTAGTCAAGAACAGAAAATAGTTGAAGGCTATTTTCCATCATAAATAAACACTACCCAGTTAGATCCATGCATATTTGCATAATAACATTATGTGTCCTGTCAAATTGTATAAATAAATCATATCTCAAACACACTGCATTTCATTTACCTTTCAATGAAACCATCCCCCTGTATTTTCTTCATATTTGTGTGTTGTAGTTCTGTGTTTTCAATTAGTTCCCAGGCCTCCTTCATGGCATCTCATCTGCAAACACTGTTGAATTATTAAATACCCAGTCCTTCCTCAAGCAACACCACAGGTATGTATATTTCAGCGAAAACCCCGGCAAGCTTTAATTTGTGCCTCATTTCTTGCGTGTCCTGTCCTGGAATACGAATTTAAATTTAATGTCATGTCTGTAACGAAAGCACTGAGGCCACCCCGCTCATTAAATTTACATTTGATAGTTTTGACTTTATCCTGTGGTTGCTGGTTATTCTCTGTAATGTTCTCAGTAAGTAGTGCAGATAAAGACTTTAAAGTATTCCACTCTCATCTAGATATGAAGATTTTCCATTCTTGTCAGCTATTATGGATTCCCCAAGGTGTGTACAGATGTATATTCATGGTATCTTCACCATGCAGCCTTGGCTAATAAAAGTTTAACATGAGCCATTCTGTTTATAAAGATCTTGAGCTAAAAACCCATCCAAAGACATAAAATATCTGCAAAGAAGAGACATGACATGACATAAAACACATTACTTACTTATTCAAATAACAGGCACCACCTACAAGGGAGCAAATTGGATGTTGTCATTGCAGTGATCATGAGCAGTAACATCATTCCGACCCTCCTGGTGGTCTATTATGATAATTACACCACAAATTACAATCAATGAATCAGAATAAATTATCTGTCTAGTTCCATATTTCCGAGTATGGATTGTGAAGACAAATTATCGCAGCAGAAATTCCTCAGATGATATTGTTCTGTTTTAGGCATTCTTGCAAATATCATTAGCGACACTGGGAAGTTGACAACAGTGGACGGATTGAATGTTGACCTTGATAGCCAAACAAATGCAACAGGAGCATCCGCAGGTCGAGTCACTCCAATGACCCAAACTGTGGCATTGTTAGCACCACTGAGTCAGAGGAATATGCAACAGAGGAGGAAAATTATCTTGAGAGCCCTCAAGGCAGCTTGAGATAGAAACAGAGCTCTCGATACAGATAATAACCTAATAACCCAACAGTTTGAGTCATGTTAATTTCAGAGAACTTCAATCAATCCCAGCCATCCCTCTGAGCTCCCTATGCTGTCTGAAGAGTGCTTATGTAATATCTCATCTATGGCTGTAACAGCCATAGGTCTAAGGTCTACATAAACTCAAAGTAATCACATCTATACAGTAAGAGTGGTTGTCGAGTAGTAAAGTTAATGACAGTCTGGAAGGACGTTAAGTTTCAATTTGATTTGCATAAGGCTTTGGTAAGGAGGATGTTTCTGAAGCTGCTGAAAACACAATCTAAGCATGTAATCCATGTTTATGAGTACCTGTGTAAGGATTCAAAAAGGTCTGCACTTACCTGACACTGAATTTGAAACTATTAGGTTTAAACCTTCTGTTTTTCAATGAACAATACAATGGACTCTGCTAGCCAACCAAAAGAAAAAGTCACTCTGCGGCAATTACTCTGTCTAAACCAAGCATTAGCCTTTCCCTCGGCTGATTCTGGTGTTAAGTGGTCAGTTTTTTCCAGCGGCTCGTATAATTCTGGCTGTGGTTGATGTATTTACACCACAGCATGTGTTTCGTTTGTGCAGCTTCTTATTAACATGCCACTAGTTAATTCCACAGAGCTATTATTTAGCCTTGTATAACTTTACTTTAGGGGTGTCTTGGCTAACATTGTTGGCTCACAAGCAACTGTGAAACAGATAGGAAAGCTTTTTGTCCCTCACCATTCAGTGACCATTAAATGAACAGGATCCAGATGGCAGGGCTCCAATGATGGTGACTCACACAGTAAAAACACAATATTTAAGGCTGAACAACAATGATTGTGTCATGTGCCACAGTTGTGTGAGGAGCCAGCCCACTTTGTTATGAGAAATTGTGTTATCAAAAAAACTAAGCACATTTTCATCTGCGTTCCCAAGAAGTAATGAATGATGATTCTTAGTCATAATTTTATGGATGCTTCATGTGATTCTTCATTATTGGGAATTTCACTGTTTTGAGCAAAAATCCCAGAGATTTCAAGGTCTTTACCCCCCTACAGCTGAGGAATGACAGACAGAATTTCTGCACTTTTGCTTAAAGATCTCTTCATCTATAATTACATCCTCACTCCAGTGATGCTTGCACAGCCTATTTTATTGGATATTTTAGCTTAGGCGATTTGGACATACAGTGTGGTCTCTTGGCTTCAAAACGCTTGCACTGTGTTGCGTGGGTTGTGGAGAGAAATTTCAAGGTCACTTTATGATCTGTTTGGGAGGAGGAGGAGGAGGGGGGATTTGGAAATGCAGTGCCTCACTTGTGTGTGTGTGTATGTGTGTGTGTATGTGTGTGTTGTGAGCAACCAAACTTTAATCAAGATCCAGCTGACACGAGGTCAGCAGATAATGTCGATAATTAAAACTTTTCATTAAGGGGCTGAATTGTCCCCCTCAAGGTTCAATGCATGTTTGATGTCTATTGGGGTCTACTTTATTAACCTACTGCTTTGGGCCTGTCACTGTGAAAGCATTCAAAACCTCTTTTTAGTCCACCTGATAATGATGCAATGAGATAATGACTGGACTCAAAGGTGTGTCAGGGACAAGGTGGAAAAACAACACTTCAAAGCCCTGAACTATGAAAAAAGAAACCCCGACACGTTTCTTCTGCCTGTATTTCTTGACACTACTCTTGAGTTGAAAGGCTGGAATGCTCAATTATTTTACTGCTGACTTTCAATTTTAGCATCAAAAATGTCAAGAATTTCCAAATTTCAATCACATCACCACTTTAGCGGGTTGACAAAAAAATCACGACTCGGGGGGAAAATTCTTGAATTAGCTAACTGAAGTCAACTTTGATGATACCTTTACTCTTATCTCATTGCACCCTGTGACATAATTATCCAATCTGAATCATGAACAATTTTGTTCCAGATTTGTTCCTGCATTTATAAATTAAAGTTGTGTTTCTAGAGCAGTATTTTTGCCATGTTGAGTAGGAACACTCTGATGAGACAGGAAACGTGTCAAAGAGCAAGATAAGACACGCGGCAAATAGTTGAGGTTAGGTATTTGACCATGCAACTAAGACGTAAGGGATGTTTTTAAATGGAAGTCATGATGTTGTGTAATGAAGTGGAGTCCATGAGAAGGTTTACATTTCAGCGGTAACCCAATCAGAACACTTTTCTATTTATTTTGCAATGGCAACATGAATGCCAAAACATGGTAAATACAACACCTGTTGGAGGCAGCAAAAGAGTAACAGGGAATGTATTTGCTCATATAATGTAAGCTAGCTGTCTTAAAAATGATACCAAGGTCCATCTGATTTTCTACAAATTGTTAAATTTTTGGTTTATTATCAACCAAAGTGTTAAAACTTGAACTGGTTGTAAGCTCATAGGGTTTTTCAATCTTTAGCACAGCCACATGACATAAAAGTATTCTTTGTGCTTCCCAATCCTTGATTGATGACACTGGAAAATGGATGCATGTAGGAGCAGTGGAAATTAGTTTGCTGTAGGTGGTAAATAAAATCAATCAAGTTGTTTGTTTGAACCATCATCACACCATGTATGCAAAGCATGTACAGCTTGGGGACTGTACTCTTAACCACCAGTTGGACTGAAGTGACGGATGACTCAAGTACTTGCGACAAACATCCAATCGAATGTCTGTCACCTGGCTGCCATGGCAACCAAGGCTATGTGCTCTTTAACCCTGCTTACAGGCAGCGACTCCTTCTTTTAACCAACAGTCCCGCGGGTCAACTGCTATTTGTTTGTGTCAAGTCAGGGACAGAAGGTCTCCTAGGGCTTTTTGTGCTGATGATCATGCACAAAGTACAGCACCGTGTGTGTGAGAGAGAGTGTGTGTCTCTCTGTATGGAGGAGTGTGTGCACTGACTGTTTATACATATTGACTGATGCTGCATAAAGGTATTGAATATTCAAGGCTAAAAAAATCTTTAGTGTTGTGACTCTCCATCCCCTGGAGCACTCTGTGCCTACAGCTCTATTTTTTGAAGGTCCTTTACATGGAAGAATTGTTGCATTTGCTTTAAAAATGCTTACTAGTAGTGCCATGTGTTTTGTTGCACACCCACTGCTGAAACACATAAGACACCTTACTAAATATACTAACAACCATAGTGTCCACATTATGATGGTGGATAGCTATGTTTGTTTTATACAGGCTTAAAGTTTTCCTCCTTGCAAAAACAGTTGATTTATGTCAGTTTCAGAAAGTGTTAGCACTTGTGTTGGCATAGCTGCTTGTGTCCTCAAATTAAAAAAGCAAAAAGCCTTCTTGAACCTCATTTGCGTTTTCTGTGGCAAAACAATGAAAATACATTAATTTCTGTTCTCTGGTTGGCAGATGGCCTTGATGTACTAATATTTCTTGGGCTAATGGATAGATAAGGGTCCAATGTAAGCCTCAAAATGTTTCCTACAAACATTGCCTTTCTGCCACCCACAACTGCTCTCACCCTCTTCTGGTGATTTAATGAATGCAGGTTCAGCATCAGTTTTCCTTATTATCTAGCCTTGTCTGATTATGCTTGATAATATCCTACTCCATCCTACTCTATTGTAGGTACTATTTTAAATGCCGATCCCAGTAATTACAAACATTCGAAGTCTTCCTTTAGGTCCTCAAGTACAGCTCTGGAGAGGGAAAAAGGCCAAGTAAAAGTTATTTCCAACCCATTGTGAGAGATAGCTCTGCTGGAGCAAATGTGTTGTCCACACTCACTGCACTGTATATTTCTCTGCATATGGTTCTGTCCAAAAGGCAGCGATGCATGATGGGTAAGCAATCAGCAGGCTCTCCTAGGACTCTCCCTTTACGTAGTAAGGCCTTCTTTGATGTGTGCTGCAGTAAACACAGGCAGTTCTCTCGCTACCACAGTCTCCAGAGGGATAAGGCTCAGCACAAGAACACTAATGAGCACATTAGAAGCAAGCCATAGCAGGAAAATGCTACAGTTGTAAATGGAATTGTCTCTTGTGTTGTCTGTGCCAAAAAAATCCTCTGTCTACAGTGGAAGTAGTGTATACATATAGCAGCATATATACAGTGCAGGGAGCATGAGGAGGTCTCCATAGGACACTTACAGGGAATCTTTTTATTCCAGCTTCATGAAAAAGTAATGAAAGGTTTTAGAACTATGTTTTGAGTGAACTTAAGCTGCAGAAAGTATAATACCGCCACATTCAGCTGCACTATAATTAACTGTTGAATGTAATCAGGCATCAGGGCGAAAAAAGTATGACTTTTGATTATGCAACTGCCAAAAACGGTAAAAAGAAGACTACAAATGAAGCATTTACTCCATTTAAGGTAATCATGGGCCATAAGGAAGTCATGCATAATGATCCTCTCTGCTTGGAAAACATCACAGCTACGTCAGTGTGTGCGTCAGCTGGTTAAAAAGCTGCCTTGTTGTGACCTGTCAAATTGACATAAATATGTTTTAAAGAGGGCTTTGTTTCTTACATTCAAATTTTCTGAGAGGTTTTTGGCTGAGCATTGACTGTGTTGACCACGCTTCACCATGCAGTATAATGACCACAAAAACACTGGCCTTCTTGAAGTGCACTTTGATTGGCTGTGTCTTTATGTACTCAAAGAAAAATGCTGCTATAGTCTCCATCCTATGATGCTAGGAAAACAGAATGTGTTTTAGTCCTGTGAGTCTTTTTCTGTAATTATTACCAGTTTTAGCAATGTAGGCATTCTTTACCTTTCATTTTGTTTAATTATTAATTTGTTTAATTAAACTCATGGGAGGGATTTTTTTTATATAATTGAGTTATTGTAAAGTATCTAAATCACAACAACAGATCTATATTTTATTATATTACCTGCTTTTTATTAGTAAGAAAGCTACTCTGCATTTAAAAAAAAGCTTAACCACAACCTGATGGTTTAAGCTCTTGGACTTTTTGATGATATTGATTTAAAGTGGATCCATAGTTGTAACCAAGGAGATACCTACTTCAGTATCCCTTCTAGGCATCTCTGATGTGTCGAGCATCCTCTGGATCTGTGATCACCATCCAGTGGATTCCTTGAAAGTTACCAAGGGAATCACCAATCTAGATTGCTTTCGTGCAATGGGGGCTGGTGAGAGACGTGAAAATGATTTCAAAGAGTCCAGGATGAATCACGCTCCCTCTGCTGCCATTTAATAGCACATTTTCCACCGTTTAATTTTTCTGCTACAGCTACCTACATTTTGAGGTACATGGATTTAAAGGCTTTATTGGTAAAACATTTACCAGATGTATTTGTAATCTATCTCAATGTGTTGGCTCTTTCACATAATTAGTCATGATATTGTATCTTAAAAATACTAAGGCCACTTAGAACAGCATGTACCTCATTAATTAATATGAAATTTGTTTTTTGTTTAAAGATGTGATACACTTTGATAACTTGTTTGACCTGAAAGTTCAACTTTTAATTGGTTGAAGCGCTCCGTTTAGTAGGTTTGTTTAGTCTTTTCAGGGTCAGTCTTTTGATATCCAGGAAATTACTTCACAGAATGTATCATATCAACACTCATGAACCCACACTATTACTATTATGCTCCAATTCATTCAAGAAACACACTAATTGCCAGCCGTGCCTCTATGGAGAAAAGTGTTCAAAGAATGAAGCATTCTATAAGACCCAGCTTGACAGGTGCTCTTTCAAAAGCACTCTTGTTATACTTGCTGTGCTGCTGATTTTTTACCATTTCTTGCCTGTCACGGTGATGAAAAGAGAAACCATAAGAAATTGACAGCCTGCATTGCTCAAGGCCAAACATATCTGAAGATTGCTTGTTTCTTGATGCGGCCAATGGGGCTAAAAGAGTGGAGGTAATCCTTTAAGACTCCAGTCGGGGGGTTGCAGATTTTTTTGAGAGGTAATCAGAACAGGCCATTTGTAGAACTGGTGCTGAATAGCAGAGCCTTTATTTTGTAGGATGACAGGTGAAAGACTTTGCACTTTTGTGTTCTGTGTTAAAAAAAGTGGACAGCATGCTGATAGTTGAGCATTTAGCATCTGGGGTTTTAAAGGAGGAGTGATTTATGAGGTGATGGTGAAAGTGTGATGTTAAAAGGTACAAGAAAGTTGACAGATCATCTTATTTAGAAAATCCCCTGCACAGAACCAGTACGCTATAAAATGTTTTATTTAAGACTGTTGTGTCTTCATCATTTCCTGAAGCTGTTATATTCAAAGAACAAGAGTACATGCCCAAAAGAAAATGTGCTATGTCTGTAGAAAGCCTTTTATTGGTAAGAGATTTCGCCTTGATATGTTGTTTGCCAGTTACCACTCAAAAGATAATCCAATACAGGAATCAAATGTCTACAAAGAAGCTACTCATTTGCTTGGCTTCAAATGTTAGCCAGTCGTGCCTCTATGTGGCTCTTGTGATATCAATATCAATACACATATGAAACTCTTTAAGCTGCCATTAGCGACTAATGCTGTGGGATTGATTTGTGGTACAACAAAATTACAAGGAGCACTATCAGCCATGCTACTTTAGCCAGATAATTGTTAGCCAAGCTGCTAAACAGCTTCAGCTTTTATTGTATCTATGCCTAGCTCATTTAAAGCCTGGTATACCTTTTGTTAGCTTAACCAGGCTGTTTAGCAGCACTAGCAGTCATCACATTTACAGAGGGTTAGTTTCAGACAACTATTTAACACAATTATATTTTTGTCATGTTGTAATCAAAGGATAACGATATACTCCATAGCAAAATAATCTTTGTCCAATTGTTGCTAAATCTGATCTTCTTGTTTATGTTGTCTGTTTGAGAGTTTTGGCTTGATGTTTATTGAATGGTACCATTGTGACAACATGCTCAAGGACTTAAATTAAAAAATAATTTTGGTGCTTTAAATTGACATATTTCTCAAATACAGGAGCTTGAATTATTCTCTTCTTTGTCTTATCTGAGAGCTTAAGACAATTTTGAGCTCAGGTTATAAGAGTGAACCTTTATAACTGGACTGATTTGGGGGCTCAATCTGTCCTCATTTTTGTCTTAGCTGAGATTCAAGAATATGTAACCATAAGACGATTCCAGGAACACAGACTGTGAGACCAACCTGTGATAATGAGACAAATTTTAGAACCTGCACTAGTCTCATTTTTCTTTCCGCTGAGGTATCAGAACGAGACAACAGTAAGAACTCCCACAGAGCTCACTGTGAGACTGAACTATGTTTATTTCTCAGGAGTCACAAATAAGACGAGCAAGAAAATGGAACACATTTCCTTGCGGTCTTGATCATTGCTGATTTTTGTTGCGGAGACATAGACAAGGCTTAAATAAGATCTCATCTTCTATTTTACTTTGCTGTGCTATTCTAGCTGGGATGACAGAAAGAGGAAAGAACAATGGCTACATATCTGTCTGGACTTTTGTGAGAGCATAGCCCCTTGTGATTAAATAGCAGCTGGCTTCATACATCATCATCCAATCCCAAAGTGCTGTGTCACAAGTAGCATCATGACCTTGTGTCGTACACATCCTATCCCTCTGTGCTGTCAGCGCCATATGACGAATGAAATGAAGCAGCAGTTGAACCTCTTCTTATCCAGAGAAGTGTGGTAAAATCTTCCTTAGCTGCTTTTTTGACATAAGATAAGGTGACAAGTGGAACCATAAAGTTTAAGAAGAGATAAGATGACTTGCAATGCAAGTACTAAATAGGTGTTTGGTATCTGCATGACCTTGGCTTTTCTGATACTTATTTATCAATGCTTGGGCTCACAGCGCAAAATCAATTTCCTCCTTAGTCAGAAAAGATTTGCATCATGTGCTCAGACCTTATCTGCTGACCTAACATAGATTGCATTGTCTTTGTTCTTCTAGTGCCATGTTCCTAACTTGGTCACTTGCTGCTGTTTTTAAAAGAACATTCAAGAGACTTAAAACACCATGATAATTATTACCAGGAACATAAGCACCACAGGGGAACCTTGTGTTCTACTTTCCAGTATTGAAGTTGCAGCTTAGAATAGATAACCTTAGCAAGTCTACTGAAGGAATTTGTGGAGTTAATAATACGAAATGCAGCTAATCTAGTGTCTGTCATAGCAGATAGAGTCAATGAGTCAGGGTGGGTTTGAGACCCCCTTTAGTATGCAAATTCTCCTGTGACTAAAAGACTAAGATGTGACAAATTATTCTAACTGGAAATAACAAATAACAAAAGTCATGGGGAAATATTAAGAGAGTTCAAGATTTTGGAGATACAGCACATGTCTTTTGTCTTAAAGATATAAATGGAAATACACACCTTGCCACTCTGTTTTACTTTTTTTTATTTGAATGTAACTATAATATAAACCTTAATAATATTTTAAACTATAGGAGTATAAGTGGGGAAACCTCAAACAGATTATAATGAGGAGGGTATGTACATAGATGTCACTACTGCATAAATCAGGACCAAAGATGTGCCACCTCAGACCAAAAGTTAAGACGCACTCCTGCTGGTTTGCCCGTGGAGCACCACATATCTCTTTTGTGTTCCCTCTGATCTCCCATCATCTCCTGGGTCTTACATCAGGAGCCCAGGATTTATCGATCAATGGCCATAAACAAAACATAGATTGAACTGGACACAGGGGCGCAGCAAATAGATTTACCAAGCTTTTTTGTGTTTTGGTTTGTTTTGTTTTTTTGTTTTGTTTGTTTGTTCACTTGAGCCCTAAGCTCAGACTGGAAAAGGACACTGGGCAACAGAAGAGCAGACACACGAGCAGATGGCAACAAAGATGTGTCAGACGCTCCACAAAAAGGATAAAAGAAATAGACTCAGAGTGACAATTAGCAGACTATGGTGTGTGAAAGTGCATGCGTGTGCATAACATAAATGGATGAAAGCAGTCTCAGATGTGTAATCCAATTGTATTGGCAAGGTATTGCGTGTAATTCTAGTCAATCCAATTTTCAAAGCTTGACAACATGATGGAGTGAAAAAGCTTCTCAGACAATTTGTGTGTGTTTGTCAACACGCTTGTGTGGTTGTATGTTGATGATCTTTCTGTATGCACTCACGTACAGTGGCACATATTAGCACACGGTGTCTAAACATCTCCCATCTGACAGCTGTGCATATTTCACAGGGTGGGGAGCCCTGCATTGCAGTGCTGCTACATGGCAGCCATGCTTTTTATGAGAGAGACGCTCAGGGTCAGATTAGAGGAGGAGAGTCTAAGCGACATCACTGGCCACATTTTTCTAACAGCTCTGCCTAAGTTCTACATAGCAGTCATACCTTCAGAGTTTGTCTCTTTGTGTTTATCTATGTGAAATAAAGCAGCAGACCAGGTCATCTGGAACACTTAGTATGAATGTTTACACAAGGTATCAAGCTGAACAGATGCACCAAAGGCTGTAAAGTACTTCATGCAGACTTTAAAGTGAGCAGAATGTGATGGATTCAACCTGTCACTTTTACTTTTGCATCATGTTTGTCTGAAACGTTCAAACCTGAAATACAAATTTTATGCTACAGTTGATGTACAGTTGGTCTGCCTTAATCCTATGTGCTGTGCTTACTAATCTGAAATGACCAAGAGTAAAGTCTTCTTTCCCAGCCTGAGAAATGTTGCTGCAAAAAATAGTCACACTACAGGAAAAACTATACTGTTGAAACCATGATGGCACAACATTTGCCGGCGTACATCAAAGAAATTAATGGATTGGGAAATGTTCCTCTTTGAATTAGCCGTCTTTGCCAAGAGGCAAAGATGAAAGGTACATAACTGAAATTTTCAACCTTTTCTGCTCAACTGTGACTAAAACTGTGTTTGTATCTGTCATGCCTGCAGCCGTGGCCCCAACCCTTCCAAGTCTACGATCAGAGGTCTTCAAGCCGTGTGTGGAGGACAAGGACCTGGCCTTTTGTCTGAACGAGGGAGAGTGCTCCATCATTGAAACCGTTGCTGGTGTTCACAGACACTGCAGGTTAGTGTTTGTGTGTGTATGTATGTATGTGTGTGTGTGTGTCTGTGTGTGTGTGTGTGTGTGTATGTGTGTGTGCGTGTGTGTGTGTGTTTGAGAGAGGAAATTTGGTTTCTCTTTCAGCATTGATGTTTCTTCGCTTTGCCCTTTCATCCGACCGCCAACCTTGCGGTCATTTCCATTCACTTTCCTTTTTTTCCCCTCAAGCCTGTTAGGCTCTGTTGTTTGGCTGATGAAACACGAGAAAATCGCTTTGCAAATGCATCTTAAATGCAGGGAAAATCTATAATAACTGACGGCACTAACTGAGGGATCAGGGTTGCTTTTGCCACACTGGATGCAGCTGACTCTCTTTTCACACAAAAGCAAAGGAATACTAACTAGAGCAGGGTAGATGTGATCTAACTGAGTCGCTAATGTGGTGAGACAAACTTTTAGTTAAAATGAAATTCAATAAAAATTCTTCCCTTCATGTTTAAAACCCTGGCATTAATGTTGTCTGATTTGACCTTTTCGGTATGAGACTAGTTTTAATGGTAGGTGTAAAGACGAGGCGTTCGCAGCATTCTTCTTTGATCTATCTTAAAAGCAACTGACTTTTTTCAGACCTTCCATTTCCTTTATCTCATTTTCTCATTTCCTTTGTTTCACCCCAGAGGTTACTCAAGGCCCAAAAAACAGACAGAGATAACCACTTCAAATTCACTCCTATCTAGCTTTGACACAACAAGTAATGAGGATTGGAAACCTGAAATGCTGTCAATAAGCAGGATGAAATTTATAGAGACCTCCCTGGCTGGTTTGACAGCTTACATGCCAGCTGTAGCAAGCCTTTTCCTACTATTTGCTATTGAAGCAGACTTTTCTTGTCAAACAAATACAAAGTGATGGTGAAGAGGTATGGACATTCAAAGCTGTACAGGACACAATTTTAAGCCCATTTTTTACTTCAGGAGCATTTCTTGGTGCTTATTTTCATATTGAACATTTCAACTTTTAAAATAGCAAATACTGACACCAGATCTGTATCCAACTGTTCACACTCCATTGTGATTTGATCCTCCCTCTTCTGCCAACAACCATCAGTTTTGCTGAGTCTTGAGCAAAAAGTTGATAAAGCACTTATTCCCAACCTTGGCTGACCCCGGCTACAACCTTGCGTGCTGCTGCCACTCAAACCAGCTTGTTTAATTCCTCCATTCATTCAATACTTTAGAGAAGGGTTACATGATAAAATTCAGCTTTGGTTTGATTTCCAAGAACAGTAATCCCAACATGGAAAGGATCTGAGTTTAGCTAACATTAGCCTCAGAGAATGTCCCGTGTTGCTGGAGAGTTACAGCTCTGTTCAATTGAGTTAAGAATACCATTACCTGTGCTCGCGCCACATCAGTGTTGTTTGCCATCACATGATGAATTACCTGAAATCTTTTTCTTTCTTTCACTGCTCTTAACAGAAGTTGCCTGTGGCAGCCATAACACTTTAATGGTTACTGCACAGTCTGCTTGTAGAGGCTGCTGTTGCTTCTGTGTTTGAAGAAAAACTGATTCTTCTTTTAAGAAGTGGACTTTTTTCATGGCTTATAAATTATAGCATTGGATTGGATTGTGGACTGACATACTCACTGATGCAAGAGTGAAGCACCACTGCAGGTGTTTCTTTGACTGATGTTGGTTGTACATCAACTTTAGCATACAACCACATTTCCAAAAGGTCCTGCTCAAAAAGTAGTGACATTACTGTTATTTTGTGTATTCTGTATTTTAACATGCTATGTATATGTATTTGTATGCTCATATTGGGTGCAAGTTCACGGTTAGGCATCCGTTTTTGTATGTTCCCACATGTCCTCCTTTTTTGCTTCCCACTGCACTATCCACTCCCATCTGCAATAACTCTGGTGTATCCCTTTAAAAATATATCACTTTAAAAATACATGATAAGAAATTTTCTCTGAGGGAAGAGTTGTGCTGAATGGTGCTGAATTGAAAAACAGCTCATTAGTACACCTACCTGGAATTAAAAGGCCCAAATCTTCATCTAAAAAGGAGAAGTGGTGCATTATAAATGAGCTCATGAGCAAAAGTAAAGCTTCTTAAAAAAGTAAATGTTGGCTAGAAAAGTTAAAAAAAAAAAAAAAAACGTCAGGAAATTGAAGCAGGATGACCTACCAAACATGTTTTTTGTCACTGAAACAGTCATTATCAATTACAAGACAATAACTAGAAAACAACATGGCTTGATAATACTTTGAAATCATACTTCATAACTTGCAAACTGGACACCAACAGTGATTCAATGATAGGAGGGGCACTCTGTGTGTCATATTATGGTGGCAGGCACAATAATTTGCAATATCTCACCTGTGCAGCAGTGGCATCAAGACACCCAAAAGACTTGTGGCAGCTAGCCTCTGGGCTATAATTAGCGAAGGATGAATGACTGCGTATAGAAATCGGGAAAGATTGGAGGGCCTAACCCAGAGACACTACCTGCCCATTCCTCTTGAGCTGAGTGCCTGTTAGGAGAAAGAATGATTACAGGTTTGTGAGTACTTTGTAGAAAGGTTGGTCCTTCTACTGGAAGGAAATCCAGGAAATAAGCGGGTAAAATATGATCATTTTACACAAAAATCACCATGTTGATGTTCTCTAGTGACACATTTGTGAGGTGATCCTCCATGTAGTTTTGGCCATGAGGCCCTTTTTCAAGATAGTGATCTGAAAATGTGATTGATTTGAAGATTTTATGCAACATTACTGAATTCGAATTCATTGTTAAATCAGCATCAAATGATTTAATTATCATTATACAGTGGACAACAAACTTAGGTTTGCAGAAATTAGAGGGTTGAACCCCCTTGTCAAGAGACCTTACTTCTCAACAGAGGTCGCAAATGCTCATGGGAAACAGAGTCTTTTTCCAGAAAAACACTAGTTTTTCCCGTATAGTCCACACAGCCTCTTGAACAGCACATTGAAAATCAAACGGTCCCCTTAACAACCATAAGTGGATGGTTACTTTATGATGAGGATTTAGAAATAAGCTTTTATCGTATCTTTTCTTCATCACCTGCAAGGACAACCATTGATTGATACATTAAGTTTTGATACTCTATGACCTGCTGTTCTTTCTGTTAAACTTCTGCATTTATGTCCAAATTGAATCAGGTTTTCCTATTTCTTATCTGTTCTTCTTGCCATTGAGCTGTTTGTTTACTTATTTTTTGCCATATCATGCTGTGAAGGTCAGGATCACTCAGCTTGTGCCTTTAAAATATCTACCAATGATTTAATTTTTGAGAGGATTCAAACATACAGAAAGGCAGGCCACAGAGTTTTTCTGTAACTACTGCACCTATCCGTCACATTGTTGGATTCAGGTGAAATGGGAAAAGTAGACATTTGAAGAACTATGAGTCTGACTTCTGCTGGAGATGCAGTTGTTAATCAATCAAAGCTCCAAGCAATGCTGGATCAGTGCCCTCATGAAAATAAATGCCCATCCTCTTTTGTCCCCTTTAAAGTAGAGCAAAGTCAAGTTTATTTCAATGTTTTTTTTCTTTTCCTCCTTTGACGTCATCCCATCCTCCAGGCTATTGAGTAAAGAGCATAATAGATGGCTGGATGTTTTCCAACATCAGACCAGTTGAGATGTCAGAACAATCTTTAAACACTCTCATTGTTGGATGAGAACACAGTTTAGAACTTGGGAATCAATTTATTTTGTTATGAAACATTTCCTTTACTCTCCTCCTCCTCCTCCTCTTAGGCCCACCCACTCCAACCCCCACACTTTCCTCCCTCTCTGGCTGATGCTCGTGTTTGCCAATGCTAATAAGGCTCCCAAAATAAACATGCAAATGTGAGTTTAAGACCTACTTCCACACCAGTGCTGGGGCGTCTGTATACTCAAAGTACAATAAATGTAGAAAAATTCAAAGGCTGTATAAGGAGTAGTGCTGCACACATGACTGGTTTGTAATTACAATCACACCATAGATTACAACAGTAGAATTACATCATTATCAGTCAAGAGAGCTTAAGCAGATCTATCATTAGTGTCCTGCCAAGTCCCCCCTGTCTCTTGAAGGAAAAAGCAGAAAAACAGCTCAAATGTCAAATTATTCAACCTATTTCCTCCTTAACCAGGGCACAGACGAATGAACCCAGCGTTCAAATTTAAATTTGACAGCATGTATTATTAGAAGAGAGCTAACATTAATACATTTTTATTATGCTTTTTAGTATTATAAAAAAAAAGTTGCATTAAAATGCTACTTTTCATACTACTTATGGCCCATGTTTCAGATTGTGGACATGTGTTGAAGTTATACCAGCATCAGAATGCAGTCTGCTCCGAGCTGCGAGTTCAAA
This sequence comes from Thalassoma bifasciatum, assembly GCA_008086565.1. NCBI lineage: Eukaryota > Metazoa > Chordata > Actinopteri > Labriformes > Labridae > Thalassoma > Thalassoma bifasciatum. The sequence goes on from RPOG01000336.1 coordinate 154,212, forward strand.
AAGTCACATGATAATTAAACAACACACAGACCCAACACTTGTTCACCTTTTGGTGGATCCTTAGGCACCAGAAAACGGCCTCAGTTTGCCTTTTTGTGCATTTTCCACAGGTGCATCTGCATGGATGAAATGAAAATCTAAATATTTTCCTTGTGATAACACCTAATCCACACTAATGGTATCTTGTTAGTTTGGTCACACTACTGATAAGCGTAAATTTTACCAAATGAAAAAAAAATCATGCTCTTTTCTCCCTAGCTTATCTATTTCTTTTGCCTAACAGACTGTCTGGGTTAGGTTCCAGATTCAAACCTTGAGACTGTATCTCAGAATTTGTCATTTTAGTTATATAATAAGTATGAAAGTGAGAAAATGTGTGAAAATAACAAACATGTTTACAACATAAACAAATACACTGAATGAAAGGACAGATATTCCTTAAGTTAACCAAAGTGTTATAAAAATGGTTCTTTTCCATGACAGTGTAACTCAGAAAAACAATCTTTTTTCATACATACAACACACTGTATATCTACGTATGGTTATTTGCATTATTTGCCACCCTAAATCTTCATGTTTTTCTGTTTCAATGCAAATCGCTATCAAGCCTGCCTTCAGCATTTCTGACACTGTTCTTATTATAAAGGAAGGACCAAGATGATGGCACACTTTCCCTTCTCTTTGAGATGTCAGACTCACTGAGTGAACAAAAGTGGAATGCATATATTAAATGAAAATATAAAAAAAAGCCAAAGGTGGAGGAATACATTATCAGGAGGTGCAGTAGAGCTGGCCGTCAAAGGCAATCTTGTCACCCTGTTTCCTATTCTTGTGTTCAGCTCCACAGCACTTAGACTTTTTTGTGGTGGTGAGCGTGGAATAAAAACGCCACTAAAGCTTCCCCCAAAGGGGAAAATATGTCCTTGTGCCAGAAGTGGAGGATTGCCACAGGACAATGTATGGCACCTTAAATTAAATTAACGGTGAAAAGAGATTACACATGTTGCTGTGAGCTAATGAGAACTCTTGCCCTGGTGTTAAATTCCCATGTTAGTATGCAGGGAAGCAAAAGCAGGCTGCAGCAGACTTTAGGGACACTTATGATTTGTCCAAGCAACTTGAATCTGCCACAGCCTAACTGTACCAAAGAGGATACATCATAACTTTACAACTACCTAAGGCTTCACAAAAAACATGCAATGTCAAAGTCATCACACTTTTAAAAATGCAGAATGGAGTTATGAAAAAGATTGCCTGCAGCACTTACACACCAAAACAAATTCCTGGTACAAGGACAAGTCAATGTCCAATCAATCAAAATGCTTTGTTTTGTTCAAATGCAAGTGATTTACAAGATATTATTTCTCTAGGAAGGTGATTTCAGTTTAAATAAGTCCAACATTTTGATGTCAAAGTCATTAAAAAGAAACAGTGGCATATATTTTACCGTAATCTTCTGATATTACCTTCACAGACAGGCAGCTACAAGAGCAACTATGGTAATTATTTGCATTTACTTGCCTGACTTATGGCTACTGTCACAACGCCATATTGCTTCTGTAATATATTAATTAAAGTTGTTTCTTTAACTAAAGCACAGCCAAGTTCATGGCAAGAATTTTAAAAATGGTGACAGTTCCTAATGGAGGTTAATCAGCAGTGCAAAGAGAATGCATTTGTTGCTAAGAATAAAGGTCTGTGGATTACAGGAAGGCTATTCAGTGATGCAGATCCAGAGACAAAGTAAGACCTTCTGGCTTCTGATAATATCTTATGGAAATGTTGTAATTGATCATTCTGCATGGATGCCCTTGGTTCAGCACAGCCTTTATTGATGGCACACCTCCCCCAGAGTAATGCTTTATCTGCATTTTCATTGCAGTCATTCCTAGCAGGTCATAGTTTTCTTAATGTTGGACCTGTTCAGTGATGCAGGCACAGCTTTTGATGTGAGGGGCCTGGCAGTATCACTCTGACATGTGTTCAGCAAACCAAAAGCCCGCAGTTAGCCACGCTTGGAAGATGTTCTAAAATATGGTGTGAATGGGAATACACTGCAGCTGTAGCCACCACCTGCAGCATTGTGTTGTATTCTGGTGACACACACAGTGCATGTTTCCCGCAAGGGCATTGAACACAGCAAACATGTGAGCACGCCAGTTTTGTCACAGCAATACCCTTCCTGCTGTGACATCATCCCCACACTACAGAATCTTTTCCCTTCACTTAAATGGAAAGAGAATTCTCCGGGAAAAATCTGTGAGGAAAACGCTTTGCCTTCAGTGTAACTACTCGCCTCCTTTAAACTGGATGTTTCCTAACTTGTATGGGCATTGTATCAACAACACACTGCACAGAGGCTAGGCTTGTGTTCGTGGATGATGCAAAGCTGCTGCAAGTTAGCTTTATAGCTTGATGCCACCTTGGCAAAGAGACACAAAGAGAAGAAAAACAAGAGTTGCATTGTGTGGATTGGCTCTGTTTGTTATACTCGGTCCATTGTTGAAGGGTCCATTTCATTCTGATTGATATGCTAATCCAAAATAATGATAATATAGGAATGCTAAATTAGTATTCAGGATGCAAGTTGAGAGCAGGGTTGCCTGAGAATTAAATAGGATGCATTTTTGGTATAAAAAGAGAATATAAACAAAGGCGGTTCAAAATCTTTATTTTGGATGGTAGGCAATTTGAACCCCTTTGTTTCTAGTCTGTGATATTGCTTGAGTCAGAAACCAAAGAGCCTGAACATTAAAGTGATGCATTGAAAGTAAAACATGGATGCTTTTAAAGCTCCTGTGAGAAACTTTCTGCTTGTGATGATCTTTTCGCCCCCTGTGCAACAATGAGTAATGTTTACCTCATGAATATTCTGAAGGACAAAATCTGACTTTAAATTGAAATGATTTAACATGTTTAATATTCAGTATTCCAGATCTTTAAGACCTTGAAGCAGCTGTAGTGACTCAAAACACTCAAAAATTATTTGGACAAATTATTGGTTACAATAGGCCCTTAATCAGGTTATACCCCCTGAATCCTTAGGGGAACAAATTGGGCCCTTGGGCCAGATGTTCAACAAACCTTAGTCCTACACTCAGTTGCCATTGGTGTTGGATATTAAATGTATCTTGTTTAACTGTTTGGCATCGGCAGAGATGATTTGACAAATTTGTTGTGGGCTTAACCCAAACACATACGCATGTTCCTTACAAATTGAGTGCCAGTTAAAGGAATGTGAGCGGCCTTTCCAAAGGTGTAGTTGTTGGTGGTTTAGTTGTCATAGCTACAACAAAGAAATAATCTACCAAATACTTTTGGTGTGAAGTGAAAAGCAAACATTCTTCAAACCACTTTCAGTTTTGGTCTCTTTCCTAACCAGCTTAAAACTCCTCACAAGAGCTTTAAAGACATATCTGATAAGATCATTTTGACATTATGATGAAAGGGGCCTCTTTGCTTTTTAACAACCACAGACCCATTTGGCTGAGAGTGGCCAGTCAATAGGATCGCTTGTTAAACCAGCCTATCAATATAGTTTTGGAAAGCACTGCAGTTTCACAATCGTGTAAACAGCATTGCAGTCTGTCATTAGAATTATTCAAAAAAAATAAAATAAAAAAAGTTCTATCTGACAAGCTATTCTGGTGCCAAGCCTCTTTGAAGTCAGAGCTCATGTGTTAATATTACAAAGGACATCAGAGCAGAAAAACACATGTGTTGTTGAGTTCAGTTAGGGGGATTACACAAGGAAAATTAAGACTTGCCCGAAGGTTTCTTTTTACTCATCCACACCTTTAGATAACCACACACACTTCAATTCGCTAGCTTTTATTCCCCTCCACATACAGGTTGAAAACACTTTCTTTGTATTTCTATGTGTGTGTGTATGTGTGTTCTTTTGCGCACATTAAAAGCCTGGCAAAGCTGAAGGTAGCTCGTGTCTACTATTACCATGGTAACTTCTTCCCTCATTAGTGAGAGGCCAGAAGCAGAAAAGAAGTAGTTGTTGACTCACTTATTCTGTGTCTGCTGTGGTGGTTACATTGAAAAGCCCTGTCATCATCCTGCGATGTGTTTTGTGCATGGTTTCGGATTGATCAGATGTTTGAATAATTGCCACCTAATGGTTAGAATGACTGCCGTCATGAATAATTCATGTCCAAATTTGCACATTTGATTGTTTCATGCAAAGCTGTGCTGACATAAGATATTAGATCATATTTAAATCAGCATTGATTTGTTTCATGCCTTCAAAACTCATGACTGCAAATACACAATTTGTAAAACAAGGGTTCTAAAATATGATTATTGATGCAATGTGTGTTTTTATGTGTGTGTATAAAAGCTTTAGGGGGCAAATTTATTCACATTGATACAGAATCACATGATGAACCAACACAAGGATGCCATTTTGTGCTCCCTATGAGAAAAGGACTTTATTTCTGTTGGTAGTTTTCTGTTGGAATAAGCTCAAGGATAGGCTCAGAGCCCCTGTGTGCATTCTTCTGTGTCTCTGTGAGCCTGTTTGTGAGTTTTTTGCGTACTCGGGACCCAGGAGACGTTTGACAGCAGTATTAACAGAATCTGATGTGACAAAATGAATCATATAAATGAAGACCACAACCTCTTAACTTTCCCTTCCTGTTTTTCTTCCTCTCATCTTCCCCTTTTCTACGGGGAGCCAGTTCAGCGATTAAATTGTCACTGCACCGTCAGACCTTGACAGGCCGCACTAATCCACGATGCTGTCGCTCCTTGGCTGATCCATCCTGCTAGGGAGGACGTTCTCCAGGCTTAAAGCCAATGGGCCATGTCCCCCCACAGCCCCACCCAGCTGCTGTATGAAAGCAACACAATTATAAACGTGGGAGCAGACTTACCTGTTGGCTGCATCCCCCTGACAGATGAGAGAAGGTTGTTATACTCACGTCACGTAGGCACAGGGCCATAAGAAGAACAGCATCAATGAGAACTGGCAGCTTCCACACACCCACTACATATTGCAAAAAAAAAAAAGAAAGAAAAGAAAGAAAAAAGTAATAACAACATTGTTCGATCCTACTTGATCTTGGGAGAATTACTTGACAAAGGTCCAAGTTATTACCAAAGAGTCAAATAGGATCGAAACCTCATTATTAAATTTTCTGTGGCGTGAAGTATCCCATGACAGACTCATCTTCTTTCTTTGGAACTGAACACTGACAAATTAAACTTCTAGTTCAAGGTACCTAATCACAAGAAAATAAAGTTACCTTATGTTCTAATCTAATGCAGCCCCTGCTTCTTTGACATGCAAACAACTGTTCATACTTTGCACCACAGCAAACATTGTTACCGTTTCAGTAACAATTATATGCATAGCACTGTTAGCACATGACTCATTCCTATATCCATGCCTTGTTCTTGGTTATTTCAGTATTTTAATTGACATTCTGCATCCTTGTCACAGAGCAGATAAAAGAACCATGTGTCCTTATTCAGCGTGTTACAAAGGCTGCTTTGTCTTTGTCAGGACTTAATGAGTGTGCAGCAGACATGTTGTCAAGGAAATCCACTGTGCCAGCGTGCAATTAAAGCTTTCAAACACTGTTGTCTTTTGTTTACTGTTAAATATATAAGCTTTTATGACATGAAAAAAAAAGAATTACTTTTTTGTTTTCTATATAGTATCAGCTGTCACGTATACAGTTTATATTAAAGTTGAACAAGGTGAGCCAATGTCAAAGTACACTGTGTACCCTCTGATAAAGCTGTTTCAAAGCTTGATGTTCTGACGACAGCATAGAATAAACCTGCTTATATTTGGCAAATGGATTTTAAGTCCTGACTTTTTGTAGAAAAGGGCATAAGGTCGAATTTTTGCTTATGCCTCTCCTCAAAAAAAAGATATTTTTTTTTCTTTCTTTTTTATGGGGCTATGATAAACAGCACCTGCAATGCTGGTAGTTATAACTTCATCCAGTCCTCTTAACACATTCTTGCAAAGCTAGCTCTGAAACGTCAGTCAGACACTGTCATGGGAGATGCTCCATAAGGGATTTGAAGCTGTTTTCACAAATACACCCAGAAACCATTTGGGGCCTTTTTTTGGATGAATGTTAAAATGTGCTGGATAGCAGCAGTATCTTTACAGGAATAAAGCCCATAAAAACAAATGACTCAAAATTCCATTGGAGGCAAAAATATCCTCCTTCTTTCTAACATTGTCACCAAATAGATTCTACAGCATGAATATTTCCCCTTAAGTGTCACACTATTTTTACATTGGGTGATAAAAGCCACAACTTCAGAGATCTGTGAGCAATTAGGTGGCAGGCTCGCCCTCACATACATTAGCACACACACTCTTCTTTCTCCTCTCCTTTAATGAATGCAAAGACTTTCTATAAAGCTATGACACAGAACTTGAATCAGAGCGATTGCATTGGATTTGAAGGCAGCAGCAACAGCCTTGGTTAGCTGCCTGCAGCACTCTACTTGTCATTTCATCGTGAGCTCAGCCGGTGAAGGATAACAGCTGCTTTCCATTACTGATGTTTAGACTAAATGATTCTCAACAGTGGACACAGAATAGAGACTCATGTCCAGCCAAATCATTACATCTGTGCACAAAAAACACTTAGAACACTTGGATATCTTCACATGCAGATGGGGTCCCTGGAGGTTTTCTCAAGGACTCGTCTCTGTGTGTGTGCCAGCTGAGGGGACCAGACAGTGGAGGAAGAGAAAAGGGGCAGGTGCTGTTTGTCTGAAATAGATTAATGCAATTTTTGGTTAATAAGACAACAATTGAAAGAAAAGAATGTGGCATACCTCAAATATTAAGTGTCTTTGGCAGCAGATGGTCTTGGATCAGGAAATCAAGTGGAGTTTTAAACATGTCTCAAACTGTTTCCAAGGTTGGAATTCTGCTCCACAAGAGGGAGCTCCACTAAATTTAACACTACAGGTTGAAACTTCATGACAATAGAGATACAATTCTAAATGCAAGACCTTTTATTTTTTGCTTTATTTCTTTAGTGTAAGGGAGCATTTTTTTGAGCAGGGCCAAAAGGCAGATTTGTTTAAACCTTTGTAGTGTATAAAGTAAAGAAAAAATCATATTCAAATGAATTGGTGTAGAATCAAAGTTAAATTTTAGTGATGAAAACACATTCTGTTGCTCCAGCTTTTATTATCTGACTCATTTCCTCTCCTCCTCAAGAATCAAACCTGCTTGGTCGCATCTTCCCAAGCTCATTCTTGGCTACAGCTTGTAAAATGTATTATAAAAACAATGTCAGACAAGATAAACGGACCAGTTAGTTTGCAAAAACAAGTCAAAAGATTGAGTTAAATCAGGAGAGAAGACCCCATCTGAACAAAAGAAACATGATAACAAAAGAAAGAAAAAAGGCACAGTAGGTGGTGCTTAACTGAAGTGATATTTCATCATCAAATGATCTGACGTGTTTCCTAATTTTTTCTGATATCTTCGTTCTACTCGATGTGTTTTCACAAGAGGGTTTTCCATGGTGTTCGCCCCCGAGATCTGTCCATGTCTATTGATAGAACACTCCTGAATTGAATTAGAATTTAATTAAGTAAAGTAGCAAATGAAAGGAGACAGAATAAGGCAGAGAGAAATCCCATTGTTCCACCTCAACCTGTCTCAGGCTGAGATCAATTACCAAGCGACTAGTTTAATCCGTGTTTCTCAGGAAAACAACAAGCAAGCTGGAGGTAAATATTCATTTGTCGATACAGATGGATGTTGACTAACGGGGGGAAGATTGAGGGGATTCGCTAACCGTTGAAGAAACTTCTGCAAACATTAAAGCTAATTTCAGCTCCACTTTAAACAAAGAGTGGTGATGTTTTCAAATGGGCTCTCCCTCTTTTAGCTGAAACTTGGCTGAGAAAAAAATCAGATTGGAGACTGTTGAAATGTTGAAAGACTAACTCTGGGTGAGCAACTACTAACAACAGCTCTTGAAATCAGTGAGCTGCATTTAAATAATAAAATTAATGTGTGTTCTATCATATCTAGTACAATAGTTTCACATCAAAATGTAACTCATCTTATTTCAGAGTTGCTTATCGTATTCTGTTAAATTGTCAAATGAACTGCTCCATATCATCCGATACTGCTGTGTTGTATAATATCATTTTGTGTCACATTTAATCACAATCCATTGTATTGCATCACACCAAATGGACATGACTTATTTTGGGGTGTCTTGATATTCTACTGTTTAGTATTGCACAGTTGCTTTTGCGTCCTTTGTGGCATTAGCATTTATTTTCTGTCTTCTTAAGTCACATGTGATTAACATTAAGAATTCTTAAAATAACAAATCTGTGCAATAACAAAGACGTCTTTTTATGCAAGGAAAAAAAACCCTCTCTATTTGTTTCTGTAAACACAACACAGAAGTGCTTAAACATTCCTTGGCGTCCTTACATGCTCGTAACCTCTGATTGAATATTTGAAACAGCTCAAACTTCAGTCCTTTTTCACTAAAACAATATGGATTTTCTATAAGTCAATAATTGCGTGGAGCACACAGCCAAGGACTGTTGATTCACAAGCATCAGATGTAACCACACGTGAATGTGAATGAATCACATCAGTCAGTCTGTCATGTGTGTTCAGACTTTGAGGCTAAGTCATCTTATCTATATGCAAATGTCAGCTCAGGGAACCCTCTTTAGAAAGCTATAGACTGTATGTGTTTGTTCTGTGTGGGTCATAACAGTACTTGACAGATGTGGTCATGTGTGCTGTGTACTCTATGTAAAAGGAGTGACAACTGAAGAGTGATTTTTTATGCTGCGCTGATGCATTCATGTGGGAAGTCAAACATGGAAAACAATTGTTCTGTAGCTTCATGCAAAGTATGCGCTACATTTAATAACCTGTGTTCCTCTTCTTGAGAACAAATCTAGAATTTAACAAACAACAGATCAGCTGTTACCGACAAGTGCTTCAAACAAATTGTTGATTTTCAGGAAAGAATAACAACAGTTTAACCTGGATGCTAAAATATTCTTCTGTAATTGCTAGGCAGCATGTCCAGATAAAATCTATCATGTCTCATATAGCAAAGTGTTAATTCTTGCAAACAATAATGAAAGTTTGTCTTGTTTGAAGCCTTTGACTCTTATTATCATACAAGCATTTTATACAAACAGCTGCTAAACAAAGCAGTGTTAGCCTTGCTCAAACACATTCTCTGTTTTTTTCTTTCCTTCTGTTTCGTCCAAAATAAGAGTTATCAGAGAATTTGTTTTTAATTTATAGCAAACACATGTTCAGATAGAAAAAGAGCAGAGTCACTGTCTGATGAAAAATATCAAAGATCTAAAGTGCTTAACAACAAAGCAGAAATGTTCTAATGGACAAACTAGTGAGTAAAAAAATTGAAATGTTTAGGAAACAAGATTGTGTCCAAATAAGTTGGTAGGCTCGCTCAATTTTTCTGATTTATATATTTTGTGATTATTGCCAACTATTTCAACAAAATCGACTCTGTAATTGATCAAAGCATGTTAAAGACTAAGCTACAAACCCATTTAGGGAACTCCTAGTTTGAAAGACTGTGCTAATAAATTTTTAGGGCATTGTGTAGAAAGAGGTACCATTTTTCTTTCTTGATTAATACATAAAGAAGTCTCTTATTATTTTGTGTTCTTTTAGTATGACAGTATGATCTATGATGTAATGGCATAGCTGCTTGTTCTCCTTGCCCTGCTTGACCTCTGCACAACCACTAGCTTGGCAGCAAGCTAATGAACCAAGAAAATGCTTCAGGCATCAGTGGGACCCTTACCCTGACCGGTGATCTGTCAATATGTTTTCGTTTTTAATTGGTGATTGTCTTACTTCCACTCAATTTAGTCTGTGCAGTAGGCCACAAATTTTTTCTCCTATTGCTATGAAAAAAAAACTGCAGCAGCATCCATCAATGTCAAAGTGAAAGCTGTGCACATTTCCTTGAGCTATATGCAGATATACTGCAGAGTCCTTGTCACTGCTTTTATGTCATCACAAGACAAAAGAGATCCCTATTGTTCTTTTAACTCATCAGAAAACATCAAGTGTTTGTCAAAGAATTTGACAAGGAGTGTTTGCACTTGGGGAAATCTAATAGAAATTGGAACATTTCTCAGCATGTACAGTGCAATGCATCTTTACAGCTTTACATCAATATAGTAATCTGACAAAATCCACAGGGATTAAGATGGTGCCTTCTTTGGGATTGCCACGGAAGAAATACATTTCTTGCATTTTAAAGAAACTAATAAATTAACTAAAAGATATTTATAGATTACTTTAAAATGCCTAACATTGAACATAAAGACAAGTCATATATATATAACAAGTAGAACAAAATGTAAGAGAGAGTGTTTTTTTTCTCTCTCTCCCACTAGATAAAGCCTCTGATTGATGTCACCAGTCACTGCTGTATTCTCTTTTTGTCTGCATCAAGAAGTTTTTTCAGTTGAAGAAGCTGTCTAAACTTGATGGGAAGCAGAGCGATGTTGTCGAACTCTGCAGTTTTCTGAGCAGTTCAGTGGAAATGAACATCTTACAGGCAAAACATGACAGTGATTACATGTTTTGAAATGCCTTTGAGCTTTCGGATGTTGATGGCATCGAGGCTTTGTTGATATTTTTTTGCAAAAGTGTGCCAGTTTGCTGCTTGTCACTACTGCTTCTGTTCATTTCAGCAGTACTCAGTTTATGAAAGGTCCTGCCATCTCTAATTAACTGTTGTCATTGTGTTTAAAACCAAAGTTGTATAATATTATGATATTTGGAAAAAAAAGGGAGCATTGCAGAGCGGCTCCTTGTGGAGTCCTAAGTTGTATAATTAATCAAACTATAGTGTGTCTGACCTGATTTCACATGTAATGCCGTCCAAAGTTGTTTCTGTTTTTGATATTTTGTTGAATAATTGAATCGGTTAATTAAATTTGTATTGCATTAACATTGTTGAAGGAGTTAATCAGAGTTGTATGAGCCTGCTGGATACCAGAAATTACAAGTAATTAGGCGGCCTGGAATGCTTGATTGTGGAAGTGATACTACAATGCCTCTCTGACACACACATGCACAAACACAGGAAGACAGAAAAGGAAAGATAATTTAAAAGCCATCTTGAAAAAAATCTTTGAATCTTATCTGTTGAGCTAATTTGCATGGTAGATTAAGAAAACTAATTAAAACAACATTAACTTTTACAGGAAAGTAACACAAAAGCACAAAAACAGCCTTCTGATGAACAACAGGATGGCATGCATTTAGAGCAACTGCTGAAGAGATCACACTACACCAACACTGTTATTTCCTTAATTTATTTTGGATTTGTTTTCATCAGCCACACTGGGTTACATCAGCTAAAAATGTGAGGCCTAACACTCAAATATGATTTCACTATCAATTTTAGGGCTACAACAGCTGCACTAGCTGAGGTGGTTTAAGAATGACATCATAAGGCCCATTTATGCTCCCATTACGCATGGAAAGCTGAACTTCCTTTTCAAATGATGATGCTGTCACTTGATCACATACTTCCATGCGTCCTCTCCATTGCTTTTAACTCATACATCCACCAGGGGAACAGCCCAGCATCCAAAGTTCATGACAGCAACAACTCACAAGCAGTCATGGCAACAATGGGGGGGGGGGTATTGCAAATCTGTCCTTTGCAGAAAAGACAAAAATTAAGGCAGCATTGTTGGACGCGGTGGTTCATGAAACCATTAAACACATTCTGGTTTTCTCCAAATCGATCCACTATTGTTATTTCGAGGTAGTAACAGCGACACTGCTCTCACAGTTTTCAGTGGTACACCTACGTTAGGTCTGTACATGTAAGTTTTATTGGAAAGTGCAAAAATGCAGATGAAACTAATGCAGATCACGGACAGAAGCATAAATGGGTCTTTATAGGTGCAGTGTTCAGAATTCAGTGTTATTTGGCAGAACAGACTTGGTTGAAAAATGGAATATAATGTCCACAGATACGTAATGTATTGCCTCAGTATTAAACCTTCTTAATTCAGAGTAAACATTTTGTATCTATTTAGCTGTAGGTCCCTTTTCATGGTGGCCGCAGTGTTGCATCACCATGTACCTTTAAATCTTACGTCTCGTTCTGAATAAGTAAGGTTCCCTCTGAAACACGTTGCATCACTTTGAAAGATGAGACAGCTTAAAGGATGAGGAGAAGCAGGTGATTTTACCAGCTGTTTGGTATCTGGAGTGTGTTCTCTGTGTACAATGAATTTGATTTTTACTCCTCTTTTTGTTTACCTGGAGCTGAGGTTTAATCAGTTCCACCTCAGCTGTACACTAGAAACTCAAACACATACTCAAATATATGTAGGGATAAAAATTATACACCAGGAAATTATTTTAATTTTATATCAAGACTTGATATTTGTTTTGCGTTTGATCACGTGTAAATTGTGATGAGTGGTACTTTTACTCAGTTCAACTCAGAGTCCTTGGACCTAGCCGAAACAAAAATTTAATTCCTCTCACTTGGATTACGCAACCATTTCGTCTGTGAAATCACAAGAAAACTCACAATGGCAAAAAGTCAAGATTCAAACTCCTGTTTTGTGAGTTTTCTCTAATGTGCATGTCCCAGCAAGTTCCTGCAAATTTTTTCTCCATGAGTTGTACGCTCAAATATGCTACATAATAGATTCCAGTACCCCCAGAAGCTGTCATAAGTCTGTGCAGGAGGTTAAACTTTCTAATTGATGTCCTGAGCCTCCTTAATCACCACTCGTGTGAGAGAGCACAGACCTGGGAAAGAGTAGGACAGAGCGAGAAGAGAGGAAGACAGAGAGAGTACGAGAGAGAGAGGAAGATTAGAGTGTCCTGACAAGGAAAGCCTTTCAAGTTTGTAGGTTTGAAGTGCTAATGACATGCAAATGTGTGCAAATGAGTGTGCACCCACCCCTAAAACTCTCGCTGAATGCTTGAGCCGAGTGGAATTCTGGGCTGGTGTTTGTCTATAAATAGTGAAAGTTTGGGGAAGTTTGGGTGTTTTTAACTCATAGTAACTTGTGAGGAGGAGAATAATAAGTATTAAGATGTACCAAGTTATGCTGATGGTTAGTATGTGAGGTGAACTTGATGAGGCTGAACTTCATTACGCGAAACACCAACTGTATAATGCACCTTTTGGAGAGGGAGCGGTTTTACTACGTTTGAGAAGATGAATAAAAGGATGAAAGAACAAATCAATGATCCAATTACTTCAGCTGACACACAAATCCATAGGCAGCATGGAGAAAAATGGCATACTAATCCATTTTGTAGCAGTTAATAGTTTTCATAAAAGTTTTCTAGTAAAACAGAACAATTAGTGACTGTGACAGAAAGACAGATGAGGTGAATAATAGTCTGAGACAAGAAGAGAGAGAGATGAGTGCCATGCTAGATTAAGACCAGCAGTTTCTTTTCACACTGAAAGGCCACAGGAGGAAACTTTTTAAATCCATTAACTTCTCCTAAAAGACTCACGTGACAAAATTAGCAAATAGTTTTGTCTGATTCCTTCATACATGATCAGAAGAAGTCTACCTAAGCTGATACCCTGTTACACCTGATATGTCGCTGACATAAGAATTGGTAATCTTTCAGTATCCTGTGTTCACGTGTGCATTAGTATGCATGTTGGTGCAGCACACATTAATATGCTGCGATATAACACAAAACCTGCAGAGCAAGATCTGCTGTAGCAGGTGAGAAGCATTGATCCTCTTTAAAGGATTCGTGCTTCTGCTGATATCCAACGTTTCTGGTTTATCAGGATGGCTCAGACCAGTCCACAAGTCAATTAGAGTGATTAAGATGGATGGATAAATGTGTATAGCCCTCACAGTACCAGATAATCTGCCCTGACTGTCAATCCCAACCAGGCTTTTAATAAGCAATTCACAGCTGATTGTCGCTTTGATACATCTGATGGAAGCAAAGTAATACGGGCTGAGTTTACTCGAACTGAAGTAGTTATTCAGACATGTTGTCCTACCTTGTTCAACATCACGTTTTCAGTGTTTCCTGAACTGCAAAGAAAAGTGAGAAGCATACCATTATACAGAGATGGGTCTTGTCCAATCTTTTGGCCCTTTCCCTCTTGGTGTGCATTTATTTGTCCTATCTATACAATCATATTGTCAATAAACTTCTCAAGATGTTACCTAAACATTCCCACCTTCTCAAGATGGCTAAGAACGTTAAGCTTGTAAATTCACGCCCAAAGGGACAATAATAATTGTATTAATAATTGTGTGACAAGAAAAGACTAGTGTTATAGAAAGGGTTTTATCCTGACTCCTTTCTCACCTTGGCACAACCAGTCCATCACTGTTCAAAGTGTGTGAAAATGACCAGAATGTGTCAGAAAGAAAATGTCAAGTCTTGCCCTATTTACCCAGATGTGGAAAAGCTTTAAAGGAAGAGAGCTTTCAGAGAAAATAAACATCCAAAAAGCACTGATCATGAAGTGTACTGTAAGTTTATTGTATGAAAGGGTAGGTGAATTATACTTGCCTTCTCCAAGTAGCAACTCCAAGGGCTGAGAGATACTCTTTGCCAGAAGATGTACTTTTCTTACTGGCCACTGGAGGCAGGCTTCATCAGTGAATGAATATTTTTTTAATAAACAGGTCTGGTTGACTTGGGTGCCCTGTGGTTAAAACACCTGCCTTTCACAAGTACCTCTTCAAACCCCATGGAAATTGAACTAGCTTCCCTTTAACTCAGCTAAATTCACAGTGAATATTATTTCTAGTTTACAACTACATCCACTTCTATACATTCTGTTTTCTCCTGTTGTATAAATGTAATAACTGTATATATCTCAATTCATGTATTTATCTTTGTCTGAATACTAACAGTCACAACTGGGAAATATAGTAAAACATGAATGTCAGAGTCTTGACATACATCACAACCAATGATGGTAGTTAGCAAACATTTTGAAAAGTTGACCTTCAACTTTTTTTACCAGTAACTTCTCTGCTTTGGCCAACTGCCATAGCAAACTACACAAGCAGCATGCAGTTAACTCATATTACTGTAGAAGGAGTTGGCCACAGTGTTACATAGTATGCTATCCACAGAATGTGTGGGGGAGTTGATGAGAACCGCTGGGAATCACTGAAAGAACAACGAGCTGGAGAATCAACTCTGCAACAGTTACAGAGTCTGAGGTGGACTCTCAGTGGAAGCAAGAGTGAGAGAAAAAGATTTTTCATTTGACTTGTATGTAAGCATCAGATATGCTGTTTAAAGCTTTATCCGATAAAACATTTTGTCTTGTTTGTTATATCTATAGTCTATATCTATAACATTTCCCATTAGCTTTCTATTTAGTATGAATGAAATGTCAAAACTAAGAATGAACTTTGTTGTTCCTCTCATGAAAGCTTATTAAGCAAAGAATAGTTTGCAATGACAGAAAAGTAATAGAATGCTATTCTCCGTTTGATTTGTCTGATCATTTCTGTATGCAAGAAAGAAGACCTTATTAAAGCTCCCAGAAGCTCAATAGAGCTGTCTGTCCCTCACAAAGGTCACTGCTAAACTCAAGTTTGCCCCTGTAATTGAAGATTGAATTGATTCACATTATGGAGAATTTGGCAGTTATTACATTTTCAGCATTTAAGAAGAAAATACTGTTTCTTCCTCTAAGAAGATTGATATTAAAAACAGATTTTCTGAAAAAATCTAATTTTAACACGATTGGCTGATTCATGCACCAGGACTGGACCTCTCTTGCCAAGGAAATTGGAATCAAAGTAAACAACAAATGGCAGGACAGCTGCAGGATCTTTGGTTTGTGTGGTGCTGCTGACATATAATCTCTGGCTTACTAATTGATGGTACTTGATTTTATTATATTGCTGTCAAGAGTTGTGTCAATTTGATTCTAATATTACGTTATTTCTATGTACACTCCAGTGGGGATGAGTTAATGTCTGCTCCCTAATGAAACATGCTAAACACACATGGGCTGATAAACACTTCGACATGCACAAAACAGATGAGAAAGGAAGCTTGTACCGCAAGCAACTGGAGATTCAGTGCCTTGCTTAAGGACACACTTGCAGTAGCCAGAATGTATGCTGGCCCCTACCCAACTACCAACGTGATTAAGAATTTGATCCCTTCGAGGACTTGAACCGGTGACTCACTGCCCCTCACCATGATTTTAAAGTGATATATCAGCACTTACAGACACATTTCTGAAACCTTGCCAAAAGATTAAGTCAATAAAAATGCATACATTACAGTTTTGCAAGTTTTCAAAATGAGAGTTACAATTTCAAGTGTGCTTATCAAAAGTTCCTTTGCAGGGCTGAATTCCTATAAAGTACAGACCAGTTTGCAATCTCCAGTCCTTACTCTCCCTCCATCTATCAGCCTCATGAATCTGCCTCAGACTGCAGAGTACAGTGACAGTAAGACAGCTCTAATGAAAGTAACAAACGACCTGCTATTCTGACCAGGGCTCTGCATTAGTCCTTGTTTTCTTTGACCCAGGTGTTGCCCGTGATGCTGTTGGACTCAGTATCCTTCAACTCATAGGCATCTGTCCTCTGCTGGGTTTGCTAATGACTGGCTGGTAAATCTATTTTATAGACTTGCGTCAGAATGAGGTTTGAAGTTAGTTCAGTTGGATAATATAAGGCAGGATATGATCCTTCCCTTGTAGTTTCACAGGCTGCATGATAGCAGTAACATGGTGAATAACAGCAGTTAAGAATCCTGCAGAACAAACTGAAGTATGGCATCATTGTTGAGTGAGCCAGGCCCTTGAACCATGCACACTCTATTAACTCTTGAGATAAAAACTTGAGACCAAAATAAATCTAAAAACCAGAGACAGTGTTTGTGGGGTAACATGGCGCAAATAGATAATCCATTATTTTACATTTAGCATTATCTTAAACAACACAGCAAGTGGCATAGAAATGTTTAAATCCTAACATAAAAGAGAATTTCTTGATTAAAAATGACCTACAGTGCTCTCCGGAGTTATTAGAGGGCTGCACTCGTTTTCAGCATGCAATCATTTTCACTTGGTCCCCGCTTGGCTGAAGTCATTTGAAATGGGATTGCTGGTTCAGCTGAGTGGCTAAGTATGCAACCTATATTTACAGGCTGTCCTCATTCCAGTGGTTACTTGTTAAAACCCATGACACTTTGCTGCATGTTATCTTTCACCCTCCACATCCCATAACTCCAGTCTCATGTGTCTCATTTCATGTGTCTTGTCAATAAAGGCAAAAATTGTAGTGGTTGACAAGAGGCAGACTATCTGCATTAGACTCACTGATATTCATAGGGAGAATGTGCTGCAAATGCTCAAACTGTGCAATTTCAAAACAAGTGTAAATTTTAAAAACAAATATAATTGGTTGATAAAACAAATGCAAACTCCATAACACAATGCACTGATACTCACAACAGAAACGAAAGAGTTCAAATTTAGCGATTTCTTCATGCATCGTTATCACGTTATCCAGTGCAAAAGTAGCGTGGGAAAGCAATACTTTTTTTTTTATTATAAATATTTGCCAATAAATATAATGCAGGACAGTGCAATACAAAACAGTGTAATAACAACAGCATACGCAAGCACTTAGATATATTCAGAGGTCGTATATTAAACAAATAAATTAAAAGCACATAAGTCTTAATGGCTTTCATATTGGTGGGATACTTAATTCTTTTGATATATAGTTTGACCCATTATAAAAAAATAACTACAGTTCTGAAAAATATTGCTTTTCTGTGTCTGTTGCATAGACTGGTCCTTTGGTCCAGTCCATGAGAAAACTGCTAAAAGCTGAACTCCATTAATTTATGTTTTAGTTATATTTCTATCGTGTTGTGGCATTTGTATATATGTCATTCCATTTGCATCACTGTTATGGCTTTGCAAACTGTCTGACTCCTACTGGCCACCATACAAAGCCATCAAGTCAAAAGTGTTCTAAAAGTTAACAAAATAAATAAATACAAAAATAAACAAAGACAAGAATTATCCAACCTCTCCTCCCTGTCTATCTGTAAATGTATATATTGATTACAGACCTGAAGGATTACTCATAGATGCTTTGGAGAGGAAAAAGCAGCCTGGGAACAAAACCCTTTGACAAAAGGAACCCTTCCATGTGGACAAGCTTCCTACGATTGCTGAGGCACCAGACACTGTCTCAGTATTTAAGCCCAGACTCCATTTATTCAGCACAGCACTCTACCCACCTTCACTCCCACCTTGTCAGCCAGTCTCTTTTATCTACTGCCTTACTGCGTAGCTCTCACTTCCTTCTACAGATGGCCCCAGCACTGCACAGTGCAGTGTGCACATACAGTTTCCATGGTTATATGCACAGTCACTCGCTCTGGCCCAATTTGTCTCTGCTTGTTATACATTTGTCTCTTTTTCTGCATGCCTGACCATCAGATTTGTTGAAAGGCGGACATGAATCATTAAAATTTAGTACATGGATGTTGTTTGGTAACATTTTAAGCATAAGTTATGTGCACATCGAAGTTGGAGCTGATTTTGTCTAAAAGTACAGGGATCACAGGAAAAAAAAAAGCAAAATGTGGGAGAAAAATAAGCTGTTTTAAACCTGTTGACATCATGTAATTACTGACATAAATCATATAAAAAATGAAAAGAAGCTGGCCATGATGACTAAAATGATGTCATTATTATCGCCGCAACTATTGTCAAACTAAAAATACCTAATCAAATTCATCAGACCCTGACAGGAGTGACTGTTTACACAGGAAACAAATATCACCAAAGAATGAAAGTGTTTAAGACATTAAAGGGACAGCTGCTATGTTTGTATGAAAGTGAGTCTCTGAGAAGAGAGGATGAGGCAGGAAGGAAATAAGCATAAAGCAGTAAAAAAAAAATATTGTCATTTGTCATGAGGTGATACAACCTTACAGTCCAATTAAAGCTGTGCAGTGCTGTTCGTAGCTTTGGAAAGTGATTGGAAATGTTGACAAAGTGTTTTCTCTGTGAGCTTTTTGAGGTAGTTTCACAGTTTTACATGACAAGCATTAAGCAATGTGACAGAGAGCTGATAGTGTGATATTACCACCATGTATTCAGCCTTTCAACAGTATGAAATTACTACTTTTGAAAGAACCAATTAAAAATGTAAAGCATTGTGCAAAGTTGATACCAAAATTGTCAGTGTAATTTAAAAGACTAACTTGGCACATATACAAAACAAGTATTCATGACATGATTTAGTCATCCTGAATATAAATACAAAGCTACCAGACTTACTAAGACTAGTTGCTCCTGGTGTTTACTGCAGGGTTGGTTGGTTAGGGTTTGTCAGAGTTGGTTGGTTATAGTTTTATGCTCTTTTACCACAGGGTACTGACCTTCCCTGCAAACTTCTGCTTGGATGGGTGTGTGATTTGCTTATCAAGTCTTATGTAAGGAAAGCTTCTCCTTCTTTCTTTCAGTGCACCTCTTTTCTCACACGTCTAAAGACTTTAACTATGAAGTTAAGTCATACATGATGGGAAACTAGTTGATTCAAACACTCTGAAATAGTGTTCTATTGGCTGAGTTGTTGAATTCTTTGAAAAAGATCCGTATAGTAGCCTTTGGAATCTTCTTATTTTCATATTGTCGTTATCTCCAGTGATAGCTTTTGCAAATATTGTCTCCTTGGTCAAGAAAATAGAAGTAAGTTGCTACTATTACATATCTCTTAAAAAATAAATAAATAAACTAATTGTGCTTAAACTAAAATGACAAATCATTTCTTTCATCATTCTTGCAGAACATTAGCACCTAATGTAATCTAATGCAACAGCCGTGGAAAGAGTTCTACCTTTACAGTGCTTCAAAGATTGTGACTTGACAAATCTCTGTGATGATGTCTGAGGTGCTTTGTAATGTAGATGTGGGGCCTTATTAAAATGGATGAAGTTTTGAGACACAACGCCTTACAATGGACAACAAATTGATCAAACATCTATATCTGGCCACATTCAAAGTTATATTTTTTAAAAAGAGGTATTATGCTCTCTTGTATTTTACAGATTGATTTTAAACAACAATGTTGGCTGTCCACTGTAAAAGTGCTGACTCTCAAACTCCTACATATTCATAAAAGTCCCAAATCTGCCAGTAAACCACCTAAAAACTCTGTTCTAAAGAAAAGCGCAAGGTCCTCATAATATATTCATGAAACTCGCAGAAATGATGAGGTCATTGAGCTATGATTAACTTGACTAGTTCATGACATGCTGGAGGGAAAGGCCTCAAACACCAAGGTCTGCTCAAAGCTCTGCCCCCATCAGGCCTCTGGAGTGCTGGCCAGTTTAAGTGAAGGGGGTTTGAGGAGCAGCGACCCTTGAAGAAACAAAGTGTTTAAGACAGCAGCAGTAAAAAAGGTTTTCAAAAACAAAAGTTTTAGTGTGAGAAAACTAGATTGCTTTCAGTTCTAATCCATGTAACACTACTACAGGGATACCATTGGGACAGCATAAACCCTTAACAAAGGCACAATACCCTTTCTTTTAGTCATTTTCTCCAATATGAGCAGAGTAAATCAAAACAGCTGTAGCTCCAGTTAAAGTTGTTGGACCAAAAACCAAAAAATTAGCTGAAGGATGCTAGAATGTTCTGTAAAAAATGGGTAAGCCACAGAAGCAATCTGCTTGCAGTCAACCCTGATAATCAAAGGTAAGCATTCTGATTTCAATATTTGGCCTGTTTCAAATCAAAATATTTTATGCTGCTGGCTGCACCATGAAATACACCGGAAAACGTAATAATTTATGAAGAATTTAATCTGCAATAAATAGGGCTGAGTATTTCTAGCCAAAAATCATCAATGCAGGGTATGATTTACGTGCACAGTGAATTTTTTTCATGTTATTCCTTTGGATTCATGGGTCCAGTCATCTGACAGCCACTCTCACAAGAAAATGGTTGCACAGAACACTTTGCCATGTGTGCTGCTGGTGTGGACACTAAAAGTAAACACTCTGTGGGACACCTGTCCCATTAAGGGTCTGTTTGTATTGCAGCAGCATTAATCATGACTAGTCCGAGGCGCTGGTGGAAGTGGTAAGTGGCATAATGAAGTGTTTTCCTCAAGCTGCATACTGGTGTGTTCATAACCGGGCAGCATTGTGTGCTTACACTTCACTGTCATGTAGAATGTACATGCTTAGGCATTTTTCTCCAGAGCTGCAATTATCTTCCAAATTACTGTCTCTAAGATTCACTACAACTACTGTTTGTCTGGATTGCCACAATACAAATCAAGAAATAGTAAAAATAGACAGGAAAGGTGGCTTTAATATTAGACTTTATCAGTATGAGCTAATCCTTTTTTCAATTAAAATATGAACGCTTGAAATCTTGAAATCCATCACTCACCCCTACAAAACTTATGTGGCCAACTACCAACTATGATTGGAATCTGTGCATATCAAATTCTAATTGTAGTAATTTTTTGTTCTCATCAATTGTCAAAATGTTGGATATGGTCCTCGAACCTCATGTGATTAAACACTGTGGTCCTCTTGCTTTTAAAGCCAAATAACCCTGAGTTATGGGAAAACAGTCTCTTTGGTAAATAATTTAAAGAGGTACCATTACATAAGTTATGAGAACCACTTTTATTTCAGTCTCAGGTATTGTTAGGCATATTTTTAGTCATTTATCACCTTATTCCTTTGAAAACAATTTCCATGACATGGTGTCAAAAATAATAAGCTTCACATGCGTATTGGCATCCATCCATTATTCATATGTCCCTCCATCTATAAGATTTCAATCAAGTGAAACTCTGTAACCAGGAGACTTTACGTAAAAAGGTAAGTATTAAGCATAGAAGACATTAAGCAGAAAAAAATCATGTATAGAAAGCAGTAGAGAGCAGCTACATTTTATATTTAATGGGATTGCATTTTTTGTAAAATTGAATTCAGTAGATCATTCTTATTTATTTAAAGAGGAGGTATTATTCTTCCCTCTACTTTAAACATGGATAAAAAGTGACAATCCTGGGTGTTCATACTTAACATGCAGATTTTTCAACTGTTAAATATTCATATCATGTAGAGATCCCTGAAGGGGTGGTCCTCAAACACTAAGGTCAGATTTGTCCCAAACAGTCTTCCAGAGGCCTGCCAATCAGAGGGAAGAGCCTTTAAAAAATTATGGTGAGCAGTAAATAGTCAAATAATTGAATAAAATATTACTACAGGATTGCCATGAAGACCGTGCAAAGTTGTCAAAAGCACAACAGCCTCTCCTTGACCATGTTAGCATCCATACATTTACACAGCTCATGCTACAAGCTAACACAAAAGGGTGATGTCAAAACTTATTAGGAATTGGTTCTTTTGTTTCGACTGGGTGACAGTTTTGTGTGAATAACAATATTCCAATGCAGTAATATAGTTTTGTTTGCTAACAACAGCACCCACCAATGGTATCATCACTGCTGCACGTTACATCGTTTGATGTGTTTATTAAGGAAAGTGTGTTGGTTTAAAGTTGCACGGGGTCATAATTACAAAATGACTGACAGTATAATTTAAGTAAAGGTGCTTTTTTGTTTTTTGACTCATACAAACTGATGATTGACTTCCAAAAATGTTACATTATGAGGATATTATTGATGTTGATTAACTTTTTAGAGCCTGTAAACTTTCATCAGTGTTAAGTGTTCCCCTAGTAGCACTTCACCTGACTTGACGGTAGATTGTAATCGCTCTGCTGTCAGAGAAGTACTGATGATAGCAATCAGGAAAAGTGGCAAGCCTGTGGATCAGTTTCTGGACCTCATCTGTGAAAGGAGAAGAGAGATAGATAATTTAAACCAAAGTCAGTAGGGTCAGCAAAGGAAGTGGAGGGGGAATTGAGGATGGAGCCGGTGAGTTGTTACGTGAAAGAGCTTCAAATGCTTTCCAAGTTCTCGTCAAGAAATAGTGACAGAACCCTCAGAGGAAGAGGAGTAGAAGGCATGAGAGGATTGGGGTGAGGTGAGATATACAAGGAATTATTTACTGAGGTTGGGAGCACAGGATTGGAATTAGACGAGGAGGGGTTTGGGTAGCAGCTGAAATAAATGTTGATAAGGAGGTCAGGAGCAAGTGAAAGTGAGAGAGGTCATCAGACAAGCTAGGATCGAGCCACTTTCTTTCAGGGACCTGTACTCGTGTTCACTCAATTTGCAAGGCTTTAGACAGCAAAGAGGCAGGCAGATTGACAGGGAAGTCTGCAAGAAAGTGCAAGGAGAAGGTCAAAAGAGGTGGCTGGGCAGATAGACGTATGGATTTAGTCGAGTCAGTTCACAGAGCGAAGGTGTCAAGTGTGAAGAGGAAGTGAGAGAAAGATGGACGAGAGGCTCGACGGATAGAAAGATGGCTATTTTGCCAGGTGGTGATAGTGTGAAGCATGAGATACACTGAACATGAGCATCTTGGGAGTTAAATGGAGCACAAAATGGGCCTTATATTGAATGTTACGATGCTGTGAAAGAGTCTGACAGAACAGTTTAGAGGAAAAATAAAATTTGCTACACCATCTTAATAGAAATCTATATCAACCATCCATTTACCACTGCAGAAAATCTACCGAAGAAGAGACTCATCGATAAGAGCAGAAAAAAGGAGGGGAGTGGCAGCCATTTTAAGGGTTCATACGTTATTTCTATACCCAAGAACAGCTCAATCAGTGTTTGAGTATCAGAAGCTTTTGCAGCTGCATCATTTTGTTGTGCAACCCTGTTCCTTGAAAGGAAAACTATGAGGTACTTATGCAAAAAAAAGTTCTTCTGAAATGACTCCAGGCTTGATTCATGGAAGGATTGCTGGGCTTTTGTGCCTGTAAAACCTATTTGGCTATCATGAAAAAAAAATACCAATCTACATCACTGTTATTACAATCATGGGTCTACCAGTCTGGGGCCTTCAGGAGGCTTTAACCATCTCACATACTGTCTGGGGTTATAAGGCTCAATACATTGGTTTTAGTCTTTAATCTCAATGAGCTGCTCTTGTTCAAGGAAATCAGTGAGATTAAATGGTGAAAAATGTATCACATCCTGAGTGGATTCTAAAATAAACTGGTATGGAGTGAGTTCAGTAGAAAGCCTATCAGGATTACAGAACCCATTGCAGCTCTGCATGGCAGAGTGTTACTGCTGATAACTTATATCCACAACCAGATGCAAAACAAAAGGAAACTGCACTGTGCTGCCACACTTTGAAAGCATCCAGAGCTACATGAGCATTTTTTACACACTGATTTCATTTGGACCAGTATGCTTTCTAATTTCGGCCTTGAGATTCAGTAGATACTGATGCCTTTATTCCAGGTGTTACTTGTGGCAGCAAACTAGCCTTAGTAAATTCCTCCCTCTGTCTCATAATATCGACAGATACATTCTTTATCTATGAGCACCCTTATGCTTTGTTTTTTGTGCATTATGTATAAGAAACGTATGTCTCAGTCAGATGTGTTCGTCATTCTTAACAGAGCTCTGAATGGTTAAGTCTCATATCAAAGCTCTCTTGAATCTTCTGTCTTTGACCCATAACAGCATCCCTTAGTCCCTTCAAATGTCACTCAATATCATGAAAACGCTTGCTCCACGACATCTTTTCCAACAAACTATGCAGCAAGGACACCATGGGTTTTGTTGCATGAATACTACATGATTGGCGGTAACTGGAAGTACCCTTGCACTCAGAGATGAGCTCTTGTAAAATGAAATCCTGCTCACAACAAAGTTAGAAATGCAGCTGTTTGTCTGCATCATTTGGATACACACTGGAAAACCAACATTGTGATGTCACCACTTCTTGTTTGGAATAATTGCTTGATTGCCCATTATCCTACTCAATGTAAGCACTAAAACACATTGTCATTGCCCTCTTAATTCAAAGCATCTGTAGCTGTGATGATACTATTGTGAACAAGTCCCCTGACACATAAACAGTACGTACCTGCTGATGTGGTGTAATTATCCCTGAGTAATAACCTTGTACCAGTCCTTACACAACAGTTGTGCTACTTTAGGATTATGCTGCAATATATATTGTTGGGATAAAAGGGTAATTTAACATTTTGCATTAAGCTCATTTGTCATGTACTGGAACTGAAATGTAATGGAACTTAAGGGAGCATAAGGTCACCATAATGATGTTGTCAGGGCCAAGGCCTGCACTCGAGACTGCCCCTTGTGTTTGGAAAGTTTGTTTTAAATATCACTTTGTGGGATTACAGAGAAATTGATAGTTCAATTAACCTCACTCTTATGGTGGCCATTTAGCTTAAAGAAAAATACTTTTAAAGAGTGTTTTTAGGCCTAATACGATCCCTCTGGTCTGCCCATAGTAGCTTTACACGATTTACAGATCATAAAATCCCCCTATTTTCCTCCCTATTGTTTAAGGAAACACTTAGGAAACCATCTCCCTCTGATTGGCTAGTCCTCTGGAAGCTTGCCCTCCAATGTGCCATGAACTATAGTTTGAAGGTCCTTAATCAATGATCTCATCATTTTTAGAGTTAGCATTTAATACATTTACAGATAGATTCAAAGGTTCTTACAAACATATGAATGAGTAGTGGTTTAAAAGTCTGCATGTTAACTATGAACATGAGCGTTGTTACTTAATATCCATTTTTTTTATATATATGAGAAAGCACAACAACCCCTCTTTAAATAGAAAAGCCTTTGAGCTCCATGATGGAAAGTAAAGGATTTAGCTTTTTTGGGAATTGACCCATACACATGACTGACTGTAGGGACATATTGGCCTCTCCTGTTTCATTATCCGCCTTTAAACTGTCTCTGGTACTTGATGGAAGCATTTTCTCTTACATAGATCTCTCCTACAGCCATGGTCATAAAAGCAGTAAATATGTGATGACATTTATATAAGGCAGCCAGAGGGTAAGCTTGGGATCGTTCAACTGGATAAACCTAGACTGAGGTGTCCTCAAGCAAGACTTGACCCTGCAGCAAGAGAGTAAATCTGAAATTTAAATTCCATCATGCTGATCAATAATTGCAACACTCCTATTTCACAGGTAATATGTTTGATGCAGGGGCTGGTAACTGGGCCCTTGCAGCATTATGATTTAATGATGAAAGATCTGTACATAAAACAGTGTTGTTTGATACTACTGGGTATGTGTACCACCCATGTTTGGAGGTTTTTACTCTAAAGGGACCAGGTTACTGAAATCTGATGAGAAAATCACACATCCAATGGCACGTGGTGTAATTGCAGGAAGTTACATGCATCCGAATGTGAAAGGTTATGTGTAACAGAAAAGGCAATTAGCTTTTTTCAGCTATTTTCAAAAATCCCCCAGAGACATGGTAAACAAACAAAAAGGCCAACTATTTTTCTCCTACCATGCCTTCAGTGCATGCATATTTAAGGCCAGAGTGGAAAGCAAACAGAGCACCGAGCTTGCAGTCTCAAAAGACTGTAAAAGACCCCCAAATTGTTCACTTAACATTTGTTGCTCTCTGTGGTGAGATGCTTGTGTACTGTCATCCCCACAAAGAATCCATAAAAGATCTGTTTGGGTTTACAGAGAAATAAAATAATGTAGAAATCCTATTTGTTAGTTTTGTTGCCTCTGCAGCCCCTCTCCCGTTTGCTGCTATCAGTCTTTACAGTGTTGCACTGGCGACTTGCACTGGGTTTTATAGTTACTTTATCACCCTCCATTAGCACCAGTGTCCTGCATTACAGCCATGTCAGTGATGGATCAATACAATGCAGGGGAGTTTGAGCTGGCAAAGGAGTGCTCCACAAGCCTCCCGATAAAATTTGTGTGACATGGGGAGGTTGATGCTGCTCACTTAGCCCCACTCAAATCCACTGAATGATATTTCACACCACAAAATGAGCCACCAAAGAAGCATCAGTGTTGCCTATCTTTTTTGGGAACTACTGATACTGCATACACATATTATTGTACAAAAGTGCAGTCAATTTTAGTCCATTTAATTCCATTTTAGCCACTATTAGATGGATGATCACAGGTTATGTAGGGCAGCGGAGTCTGTAGAGGTATTTGACCATATTTTTACCACTGACCTACAAATATAT
The DNA here is from genome assembly GCA_008086565.1 of Thalassoma bifasciatum. NCBI lineage: Eukaryota > Metazoa > Chordata > Actinopteri > Labriformes > Labridae > Thalassoma > Thalassoma bifasciatum. Next base: position 181,369 of record RPOG01000336.1, read on the forward strand.
TTGTAGCTGTTATAAAACAAAGGGATAAAAATGTAGACATAAACAAAAACAACCTACAAACATGAGCTATAGTACAGTTGCATTACTGGCTTCCTGCTCTATCTACTTTCTTCTCATTATCTCCTGACAAGTGCAGACAAAAGCTAACCGCATTATATGCAAATTTCATACCTCATTCATGTTGGTACTTACAAAAATAGTCAAGACTTTACATGGAAAATATTCACAATATCTCATCACTCCTGCCTGTGTATTGTTCCTGGCTTGAAGCAGACAATACATAGTTCTAAACACAATGCCAGCTTGCCAACATTCATTTCTGGTATTGACAGTGCAGTAAAACTGCAAGCAAAATCAGATTTTTATGTGTCCATATATCAACAAGCGTATCCTAGACTGACTCTGAGAAAAAAGCTGTATTGAAAAGAACTGCCGGCTAACCAGAGCCATGTGAAAACACTTCCAGTCATCCTAATTATTCACATCCTTTGTGAGGTTATTCAGCAGGGTTTTCTTCTCCGTGCTTGAAAGTCTGGGATTGAGGTTAGGCACAGCTAAGTCTGACCCAGGTCAAACGTATTGAAAATTCAGCACAAGTTTGCTTAAGAAAGACATATCACAGGCCAGATTTCCTCTCCTGTCAGAATCAGGGGCACAGTAGGGGTTGTCATTTCATTGAATTTAGGACAGGAAGAGAGATACTTATCTTAATCTCCTCCCAGGAAGTATTAAAGTAGAGCCAAATTTCTGACTGCATTGAAAATTGACCCAAAAATCTATGGCACCAAAGTCACATTTGTGACAGGATCCCTTTATAGTACAACCCAGCGGAGTTACTTAGTGACACTTTGCAACAACAGCAATGCTCCGCTTGTTTCCCTTGACTGGTAATGATGGGACTTAAACACCAAAGTTGTGCTTGAGGGTGATGTGCAAAAACAAAGGAAAACTCTTCACAATGTGCCAGAGAAAATACTCATCAGGGGCATATCTCCTCACATAACGCCCTTGCCAGAGTTCATCCTCTACTGTTATGTAATCTGGCAGGAGCCGTCCTCCTGGAACCCACTTATCCTTGTCCTATAGTCTGAGCCAGGGAATGAGACTGACGAGACTCTCTGCTGTTAATGTTGCATGGAGTGCAGACTGCTGCTGGAAGTGTTATTCACAGACGAAGGAGTCCTCTTAAGTGAATGTGTCACAGGAGAGATTTGTCAGGTTTACAGTGGGGTATCCCATTGCTTTGCTGTCCCTTCTTAACAATAGCTAAGCAACAGTGGAGGCTCCTATCAGAAAATGGGCTTATGTTTCATTCACACAGTAAAATAATGAATGATTTTCTTATGTTGTTTGTTAAATCAGCGCATTTCCAAAAAAAGAGCACCATGAGGATCTTGATTTAGCACAAGCTCTGTAAATTTCTGAAGCCACCTCCAGTTGTCTGCTGTTTGGATTCTATCAAGCATCCCTCTGAAATTGTCTCTGCATGACTTCTTTTTTTCTTGACCCACTTTCTGTCGAAACTAAGGTTTCAAGATTTTCATAACCACACAGGAAATAGTACCCTTTGGTTGACAGCTTGTTGGCCTTTCCTTTGACCATCAAAACATGTTTTTGGACCAGGTAGTGGGAAGCAGATGGTCGTCTCTGCACTTTTCAACCTAGTATTAATGCATGAGGCAAGATGCGCACTGATGAGGAGAGACTAATCAACATTTTAGTTTGATGAAAAGGTGTAGTAGGATTATTCATAAGCACCCTTTAAAGATTTGAATTATTACTGGAGTTAATCAAAATTTTTATTTTGAAAGTTTTAAGTGTTTGTCTTCTTTTATTGTTATTCTAATAGCATCCTTTAGACTCTCATTACCTTATTAAGGTTAGCATACTCACAGGTCTGTATGAGGAGAAACTGGTTTACTTTTGTTTGTGTGGTCATGGAGGTAAACATGTTTTAAAGTAAGTTGTGAGTTGGTGGAGTTGGCAAGCTTAGCCAGCAATGGTGTTTCAACAGTCAAAGGAAGCATTCTTCAAAGCTCCTGTGAGGAAATTTTCATTGAATTTGTTCAGAATGAGCACAAAAAACTTCAGTCTCCTTTTTAATTTTAGCCTGAAAATTTATTGCTTGGGAATAAACAAACATCTAGTTCTACTTTCTTTAAAAGTCAAACCTGTCACTCACCCAGAATCTATCTGGAGCTGATTTAGTTGTGTGAAGTTAATTACTTCTGCCGACACCTTCGCCGTGGCAGTGGTTTGAAACATTGAAAGCAATTGTACATAATCTAGATGCTGCTTGATTTGTTTGTGTGGGCTATAGCATCAAATTTAAAGTACAGTTGGCCCCATAACCAAGTAAAGTTTCTTTTCTTTTTATTTTTTTGCATGACCAAAAAATAAAAGTCAGACTTTCTTAATGGAAATATTGAATAAACTTGAGCCTTTTGAGCAATGTTTTATAGGCTATAAAGAGACTAAAATTAGAACCGATGCCTCTATATGATCTCTTCAATTGTACAAAATCATCAGTAACAAGATGAGTCAGTACTCCAATTTAATACCTGATAGTTTTCATGGGGGGGGAGGGGGCTGAAAATTATTAATAGGTAGCCACAGTGCTTTTGTTTTCAATAAAAATGACCGGATAAGTGACTCATTTGACTGTCAAAGGAAAGAAGGATGATTTCTTTTTTTGGTCACAAATATTAAGTATTCATGTGTGACATAAAATCAGTGGTGTGCAAGATGTGCCACTTATCCCTCAGGGGGCATGAAATCAATAATTTTTTTGATCCTGTAACAATGGTACATAAACTGTATTTCATTGTGTGCCTTTGAGTGACACAATTACATCTGAAAGCAAGTTATTGAAAACAATAAACTAAAATAGTCTGTTCATCAGCTCTTCAAAAGTTTGAGACCACAGCCTCCAAAAGCTGGAATCTGTTCAAAAAAGTGAATTACACATAATTTTCTCAGGTATTCACAATGTCACGACCTCTTGATGGAAAAGGCAAAAAAAAAAGCTTTTTTTATGTTGAACATGGTTGGATTCTTGAGCTGCACAAGCAAGGCCTTCCGCAAAGTACCATCGCTACTGAGGTTGGACGCAGTGAGAGTCATTTTGAATTTCTGAGAAGACCCTGATGGTGGCATCTGCAAGAGAAGGGCTTCAAGAACAAAATACCTCATCCAAGGCCTTGTCTCCTTCAACACCACTAAATTGTCCATTTGGACTTTGCAAGAGAGCTCCGAACATGGGATGCTAAAAGGTGGAAAAAAAGTTTTATTTTCTGTTGATGTTTTCTATGAAGAACAGTGGAGCCGTGGTGCTTCAGGCTGTGCTATGTATGCTGTAGCTATGTGGAGGTGTTGCACAGGGCATCCTTCATGACTGAGGGCCCTGGTCTGTGTGATAGTGACAGGGTTTTTCAACAGGACAATGCTGCAGTTCACAATGCCCTGACAAAAAACTTCTACCACAGAAATAAATTCACTCTTTTGGATCATCCAGCATGTTCCCCTGGTCTAAACCAGATTGAGAATATTTTGCAATCAACATGAACGGTTAAAGTACCTCAGGCCTTTACAGGTATTTTTCAGCTATTGTCTTGAATGTTTTATCAGTTGATGAACAACCTACTTCAGTTTCAGTGTTGTTTGCAATTAACTGCTCACTCAATTTTGTTTTTGGTCTCACTCCTGTTTCTTCTTTTGCATTTTAAAACTACTCAGAACCCTTATAAAATACATTGGAAGACTTGTGCAAATTTTCAACTGGTCTAAAGATTTGAATCAGGAGTGTGTTGTGTTGCATTGTGTCCTATACAATTATATTGTAAAGCATCGTATCACGTTGTATCATGTGGTAGTGTTGTACTGCATCATATCATCATACTATGTCATGTGTTGTATTGTGAGTCACCTAGTTGTTCCATAGAGTTACATGGGACCCATAAGACTATTTAACATGAAAAACACATTATTTTCCTGTTGTATGTTCATGAACAACAAAGAGCATGTACTGTATAGTGGGACACATTTTTGATTTGTTATACATCCCTATATCTAAGACAGAAAATTATATTCAAATGTCAGTTATCATGCATTATGCAGCCTTTCTGTAAATCTGCTCTGTTCTTCCATTTGACATATGCATCCCACGTTGCATTCACAGTACCACCTCTGCAGTCTGCAAACATAAGAACCATGTTATCCGTGTGTTGGTTGAGCACAGCTCTTTGTGTCGAAAGTAAAGAAATGGGCCCAGGTCTGGAGCAGTGCCTTGCTTGTACACAATATGATATAAAGACAGATGAACAGGAATGATAATGAAGTGTGCAGTGTGTCAACAGTCTTTCTTTCTGGTGGAAAAAAAGGATGTAACCAGTTTTCTATTATATAACATGCGCTTAGTAAACAAACCTTGAACCAATCATTGCAAGAATTTCACTGTTTAACCAGCAGAATGCAGCTCGACATCAATGCACTCATTAAAACTTTGTTCCTCTACCTTGAATGAAGATTTTGAAGATATGGTATTCTCAGAAGGGTCTGCAGTAAAATGTTAGAAAGGAATCAATTCCAGAGTAAGAAAACAGCATTATTGGAAGACAAAGATGTGAAGAAATTCATGAACATGCCACCACTCCAGATGAGTAAAGAGTCACCCTGACGTGATGATTGCTGTTTAACCGTCACTTTAGGCGAAATTTTCCAATCAATTTATTTTCTGAGCAGCTTTTAAATTTTAAAGGGCCAAGTTGTCTAGATGGCAGATTGATAGACCCATCATTAATACTTCAACTGTAATGTGCTGATAGAGTTTCTGATGAGTTAAACACTAATTGTCCTAAAGTGACAGCTTTTAGAGGATTGTGCTTTATCAAAAAATGGATTCATGTATTGTGACTAATTCCAGTCTAGTTTTCTTTAGATTCCTTTCCATATCATACAACTTTCTTTGTACTGCTACAGGAAAACTGAACTGCTCTTTTTCACCTAGTGCATTCTACATGCTTTATTCAGCCAAATTAGTTTGTTTTTGTGGAATAGCAGGCAATTTTGAAAAATGGTGTCACTGGTGTTTTTTCCTCGCTGTTTCTGATTTGCTTGTGTGATGTGAGCTACACACACATGTACACTATGGGCTACAACAGCAACAGTGACAATTTTTTTCTTTTCCGGACTCTTCTCATTTTGGCCCAGTGAGTATGCTTGTTTTGAAAGCTCAGAAGCAGGGGTCATGAAGACTTAAATGTGAAAAACACTTGTTGGATGCACAGGAGTTCTTAGGTTGAGAGCTGTTTTTTGTTATGTTGTTGTTATGTTGATGTTCGTGTGTGTGTTTGTTGGCAAGAGTGATTTCAGCCTTATGTGGATTTTGTATTCTGTAGCTCGCAGCCTTTCTTACCCTTAGGTCTGAATAAACGATACATCTTAAAATACAAAAATATAAAAATACAGATCTCTTATCTCAGCAGGGTCAGCCATCTGGATCAGGTTATCAGCAGCAGCCTGAAAAAAATCCCTATCTTGACAGTATTATGAATCCCATGAAGTGAAGTGGTTGGAATATCCAAGTCCCAGTGCTGCTGTACTAAATATCAGTGCTTCAAAAATGTCTCTTGCTTTACAAGATGTCTCAATCAAATCACTTGGCTGGATCCATTTGTTGTTTAAATTCAAACACATGCATAGTCTCCCAAATGATCCTGCAAAGAGACTTCTCTGATTTATTTAAGTTGACTATTACTCCAACACTGGAGTCAGAAAACTGTCATTAAGGCGTGCTTTCATTGTGAATATTTGTGCTAATACAAACTGGAATACAGAGTTGAAACGATCTGGCCAGATGGATTTACTTTGCATCATTGTTTTTGGACAAGACAACAGCAGAGCACACAGTGTTACAGCTGAGAATTTAGTAATCCTTTGTAGAAAGAAGGAAAATATTTGGCTTCAATGCTCCATTCTTGGAATAAAGACAGAACAACAAAATCAATCAGTACACGTGTACTCATAAAATATAACAATAGATATGAAGGGTAGGAAGGTGTAGCTATTAAATGGTTCTGGAGTCGGGGCGTATTTCTAAAAGCTGTGGAGTTAAGAAAAGAAAATAGATTTTTTAGATCAATACGAATTTGTGTTCAAGCTTTTGCATTTCCTCTTACAATATAATACATTAAATGTTGCAAATAATGAGAATAAGTTAGGTTTGCAAGGAAATTAAACTGCATGAAATGAACTCACACTCACAGTTACACTCCCCTGACTCCATCACACATGCCAAACACAGGGTCACATTGTTTCTTGACTTAAAAGAAGTATGTAAAGACAAAGTCAAACTGGAAAACTGCGCTATAGTTTTAGCACCGATAAATGCTAGTGTTTTTTTTTTTTTTTTAATCATTCCCACCTGGTTACAATTGTGCCAAGTCAAAAGAAAAATAGCAGGGGTGCACCAGAAGGAGAAACACTCACAGCTGAGAAGTGGTGCCCTGCAGCCCTTTTATATTAGACCAATAAAGGTTGATCTGTGAGGTCCAGAGTGGAGATGTCAAGAATGTTTCCGAAAGCTTTTCAATGAATGCTCTTAGCGGGGTTAGGGTTACAGTGAGTGAGAAAAACAACTACAGGCACTATGAAAGAGAGGAGGAAGAGAAGCGTGGACAGATGATGAAGGAAAAGCTTCGTTTTAGACAGGCGATTGAGTACCTCAAGGCAGAGACTGTACAATGACAAAACATTTAAATTTACAAAATTGCATTTAGTCCGGCGTTTTAACTCTCCTTTTATCAAAGTGCTATGCAGTCATTACCGGAAAGAAATTATAGTGTTCAGAAATGAACTCAAACACAAAAACTTTCCAAACATAAATTGTAGTCTTTAGTGACTTCTGCAGGAGTTTAGGGTGTTAGTATGAAATTCTAAACCTCCTTTGAGGTGATAGGAGACTCTCCTGAAAGCGCCCTGACAATATAAGAAGATGTGAAGGGATTTATTATTATCTAAGCTTCAGAAAAGCTTTCAGGAAAGGAGGCTCTGCCGTAGTTTGGGATACTTCACAGTTTGGAAAATTGCCCAAAACTCCTTAGTTAAGATTTTGCAAAGCATGAAAGCTGAAATATTTTGATGGATTTAGAGACGGATGGGCGAATTAGTTGGGCCCCTATGACCAAACTGTTGGAAATAGGATAAGACTGGTTGGGAAAAAAATGCTGTTGTAGATGAGGTAATGTTGTGCATGGTTTTAAAACGTGTGGTTACAGTGTTTTTAGGAATAAAAGGGATGGTGTAAGATGTAAAGTGATTCAGCAGAGGTGTTTGATGGAGCTGTAAGAGCAGAGTAAAACACTTCAGTGAGAGCTTCCCTCTCTCCCAAAAGTCAGACACACTACAGCTCCAAAAAGTGAACCTCAGCTGCCGGAAATAGATCCTTATCAAGTCTAATTTAGCAGTGCAAGGCTGCCTCCCTTCGCAAACCAAATGTATCATGTGTGGAAACATTTTCAGAACCATTGTCACATCATGCGCAGCAGGATTTTAGTTCCAAAGCATTCCAACAGGCTTGTATTTCCTTATTTCATTTTGCATTTCATTAACTTCTGACGTAAAGTCACAGAAAAGGGGGCAGAGATGAGAGTCTGTGTGTACATGCCCAGTGATTCTCTGTATTCTCAGAGCTTAACGGGGCATATAGCCAAAACATGCGGACACACTGCCAACAATGCTAAGAGATGGCTTAAAAATTCACCCACCCACCCTTCCTCCATCCAAATATGACAGCAGCCGCAACGTTTTGCACTGACTTGAAAAGCTTCTTGCTCTTTTGTATCAGTCCAGAGAAGAATAAGCTCAGAAACAAATGATTCCCCACATAAAGTCAAAGGTTTTTCCTGCTGAATTTGCATGGAGCCTCACACTGTCGCCTCAGCCCTCTGGTTGCAGTTTGGGCACAAATTAATGACACCAGCAAGTCCCCCTTCTCTAGACGTCGCGGAGGTTCAGTTACTCGTCTTTAAACATTCATGTGTTCCCGAAACAATTTTCTCTGTCTAATCTAAGGACGTTAGCAGCGGCGTAAATTATTTATCAGCAGGTTTGTGTGCCAGAGGAAGGAAGGTTGAGGAAGAAGGAGAGATCTGTGGTGATGGGCATGGACACATCAAAACAGACATGAACATGCACAAAATCACTAGCATGTATACATTTCCAGTCAAGTGAAATGTGGTCAAACTGAAAATCTTTGGCGCATTATAAAACACAAAATAAGATAATGGAGACAACTTGAGCAACTGAGGTTGTACATCAAGCAAAAATGGAAGAATTACCTCTTCAAAACTTCAACAATATCTTCCCTCAGTTCCCAAACACCTATTGAGTGTTTTTGAAAGGAAAGGTGATGTAACACAGTGGTAAACATGCCCACCCACCCCCCACCCCCCACCCCCCTGCTTTTTTGGAATGAGTTTCAGGCATCAAATTCAAAATGAGTGAATATAATCTGTTTCTTTTAGTGTTTCCAGAGATTTAGAGATTTCCTATCAAAATGATAAAAGAAGCATAAATTTATTATGAAATCATGTTTCAGCAGAGCATGCACAGTAGATTCCTTGATGTTTTTGATAGCTCAATAATATGCGTTTTTCTTACACCAGTGTTTTCGAAACCCCTGTATACCCCATTTTGTTTTAGCTGCTGTCTCTTTAAGGCTCCCTGCTCCACAAACCCCCTTCCCTCTGATTGGCCAACCCTCCTCTAACATGTCATGAACCTGTTAGGAGGTTCTCATGATTTGATTTGGTCTTATGATTTCTGCTAGTCTCATCTAGATCTCCAGAGGATCTCATGCTATTTCTAGGATGAATTATTATGAGCAGTTAACAGCCAGATTAAGGGATTTGAACAACATAAGAACATAATGGTTGGAAAATATACATGTTTAGAATGGAAAGTCAGCCTTTGTTGATATCCATATTCAAAATATAAGGGAACATAATACCCCACCTTTAAGTAAAAGATTTTTATAATTACCATAATGATACAAAGTGGAATAATAACTTTTGGTACATCTTGTCATACAGTCAATGTTACAAAGAGGCCTTTGATCACAGAATAAAGCTTAAAGTTAATTTTGTGAACTTGATAACTAGTATTCCTATTCTTTAGGTCTTTTTTTCTCTCCATAAGAGCTCTAACTCTTTCCCTCATTGGTGAGTTTCACGAAGAATTTCCTAACTAGTCTAAATCAAATTGGATGATTGTTATTTGGCTTTCCATGTTGATTTGCTCTCCAGGTTGCAGCTCTTCAGGTCCCTCGCTGACACTTCGGGCAGTGTGCCATGTGTGTTGAGGTGACTGAGGGGGTTTGCCTCTGTAGTGAATGCTGGCGAGGAGGATGTGTTTCTGTGCTGATAAGCCGAACCTGGGACATCCTCTGAACGTTGACTTGATGGAGGGGGCATTTGTGTCGCCTGCGGGATGAGATGAGCTATCTTGGGGCTTGTTTGTGCTCACAGCAGGTCCAAATTTGGAGAATAAATCAGTACCCCTTCTGAATATGGACATCACATCAATGTTATCACTCTGTCGGGATGAAACAAAACATTTACAAGCTTCAAGCCGGAGGAGTGGAACAAATATTTTGCAGAGATAGCACACAACCCCCTGACATTTTCAAATGGTGTTGTACTTAATAAGGTTCGTCTTATCTCATTAATTTCCCTTTACATCCCACAGCCTATGTGTGGAGAGGGTTCTGATAAGACTTGGAGGGATTTTAATTTCCATTGCTGTCTTCCTGTTGCCAAGCAGAAATGTGTGTTTGGGTTTATTTATTAATTTATTTACCTTAAAATATGTTTTACTCAACTGCACTGCATTCAGTGTCATTTTCAAATAGTTACCTTGGCACCTGTTCAACAAACAAATTGCATTGCAGGCAAGCTTATTCCCCACCTCTGGTTGCCATGGCTCTAATGCAGTCCGCCCGACTTGCGTGTTCAGGTGCATAGGCAATCAGTTCACTGGGTGTTGAATATTCAACAGCAAATTTGCATAATTGTCTCATTGCCCATCACCTGTGTGGTGCATCTGAATAGGTACCTGGTATGGATGATAGATTATCATGTGAGGTAACTTCACGGATCAGCTCTGATAATTGGGTCACACATTTTTAGAGACGGGACTCTGTTATTGTTGTGATTCAGTAATTGTTCCCCTTCTGCATACTAAATGAAACATGTCTAAAATGTAGATTGGCTAAAATTTGACTAGAGGAGTTCAACTGAAAAACACAAATCACTGATAAAGACGGAAATAGTTGGAATCAACTGCTATGGCTAACATGTTGGCAAACAATTGCATGTGAATACATCAAATGGGAATGGACCAATATTTGCTCAGTAATGAGTGTCATGCCACCTTGAAATGATGAGTCTCTGTTTTTGCGTAGTTTTGATCTCCACCCTCCTGAAAAAAAAAACAACTCAGACAAAAAAGACAAATAAGACAAAAAGCATAACCTTTTAGTTTTATTGTATTTTCCAGCTGCTTATTACCCCAGCTTAACCTGCAAAATTGCTGCATGGCACATGGTGTAATAGACTTAGGAGCAGTCATAATGAAAAACAGCTGCCTGCTAAAAACGTGATTGTATACAGAATGTTAAATATAACTGTAAAGTTCAGTTCCGGATGAGAAAAGTACATATTTCACAATAGATAAATAAAAAAATTGTAGTGTGTGGCATCTTTGGCTAAGACAATGTACTTCCTAGTATACTTAGCTTCGTCTAAATAAGGACATGTGCCTTCACCTTCTTTAACTGAAGGAAAACGAGGCCAAAACACCATCCCCTGTCGGTGCTGAATTTCATCTCAAAATGTCAAAGATCCTTCATGAAGAGCATAACTGATCACTGTGTTTGTCATCATTGTTGTCATGTTCATCATGTTTTCACACAGATCTCACATTCTACTTTGCTTATCTGGTGAAGTTTGCTGCAGGAGTTAACAGAGCTGTCAATCATGATGTCGCATCTACTGTTTTCAGTGTCAAATAACAAATCAAAACTTCATCTCTTGGAAAAATGAGCAACTTCACATACCCCAGCTTAATGATAACTGTCATGAAAGAAAGTGTGTCTAAGGACAATTTACTCAACATGTGGCTTAATGTTCTACTTTTACTGAAGTCCTGTCTGTTACAATGGAGGAGGCAGACTAAAAGGCCTCCCTACAGCCAGACACCTGGGAAGGTTCAACAAGTCTGATCTTTTTTTCATTTTTTTCAGCTGTTGTGCTTTTTTGTTTTGTTTTGTTATGTTTTGTTTTGTTTTTAGGTCATTTGTTAGGCCCTCTTGAAACCTTGGTGATTCTTTTTCTGTCCTACCTCTTTAACCCCGAACTGCATGCCTTCATCATGCCAAAGATCCAAACAAAACATGCCACAAAATTCAGACACAGCAAAACAATTTATGAATTCAGTGTTTTCATGTGGATACGTGCTCCATAATGCCCCCTAGGTGAGAAAAATACAGCTCCCAAAGCTGCTCCCAGCTAAAGGCCAAAGATATTTTTGTGCATAAATATCATGCCTAGAATAACAAAAAAGTGTCTTACGACCATAATGAATTCCAAACAGGAACTTCAGAAATTTGAGTTAAATGCCAGATTTTGACAATTTCTAAGGTACTTATTTAAACAAACTGGTCCCCCACTTTTTATTTTTCCATTTATTTTGGATCATCTTAAAATTCCACACGTGTATACTACACACATTGACAATGAAAAATTAATATGTGATTTTTCTGTGACTCAATGGGTGCAGCCAGGGGAGACAACCAAAATTGCAGCTTGGATCTTACATGTTTTTGTTTCTTTATTTTTAATAGTTAAGATGTCAGATTTTGTTGTGTATTGCTTGTTTCCTCACTTGAATAAACCATGATACTGCACAAGCTTTGTACAGAGTTTGGAGAAAATCTGAGCTGCTTGAGTGAGACACTTGCTGGCTTGTTCTAAAAGAAAAAGGCCTTTATAATGTGTTTTTCCCCCATAGTAATGAGATCATGAAACACAATAAAGGTTATGGCAGTAATGGCAGTGACATCTTTTTCCTCTGTTTCTAAGTTTTAACCCAGTTTGTTTGATCTCTGACATCCCCTTGTGGATATAGGATACTTTGGGTCAACTGAAATAGCTTGATGTAGGAACATTATTTCCCTGCATTAAATTAAGTTAACCCACGAGTAATTGCCTCTCTGCTTAACTGAGCAATATTCTGCTTTCATGCCACCAATGCTGAGCTTTGGAGCCATGCCGGAGGGATACCCAGTTCGCATCTATTAATCTAATCATTAGCAGCTGGAAAAACGTCACATTTCTAATTTGCACAAAGCACATTTGCATTTCCCTGACATGTGATTCTGATCAAGCTTTTCAACTTTAGCAGTTACTAACCTGCTCAAAATCGTTGGTGTTCCCAGGTCAGATTTAATTAGTGTTGACTTAACATGCTACAGTAGAAAAAAGAGTCTTTAGAATGATTATTGGCACAGAGATATAGTAAATTTGTCAATTCTTTTTTCTTTTGGGCACAAGATGTTTTTCAACCACAAAAACTTTCCCAAAGAATTGGGGCTTTTTGAGGACCCTTTGACAACAGGAACTGGGGACCTAAGGCCATCAATCTCCTCCTGCAGTGCTTCAGTTTTTGAGTGATAGAGTACCTGCATTGTTTTTATTTCACCAACTGTTCACAAAAACATCACACAGCAGTGATTCACTTGGGTTTAATTACTCCTAAACATTTGTCTTCTTGGGGCCCAATTGCAAATGCATCTCTTCAACTCCCAGTGCTGAGAAAGTGACTTGCAAAGTAGCTTTTAGCTGAATGTGTCACTATCTTTCCCATTTGCAACAGCTGTTGAAACACAGAAGGAATGTACCCTAATTTAACATCAAAATATCATCATCAGATTAGAATTTAATGATTATCTAAAGCTATTTGTGGAGTATTCTTCATGCTGGAATCCACTAATTCGCTGGGTCACTTGTTTGAGATGAAACACTGGTCGGTCTCTGACATGGCTTTTAAAATCCATCTTTGTGGAAGAGTAGATTAGTTCCTGGAACTTCAAACTGAAAAGCACCTTGCATGATTCGGCAAGGTGTTATTTTAGCACCTTTAGATTCATGAACTAAAACAGAGGTACTTAATGTGGGGTGACTCATAAGTTAAATGCATGTAAATCACAGAAAAACAAAGAAATTTAGTGATTTGATATCTTTAACACCACCAATACAGGGAAAATTATCACTGATCCATCAAATAACCACTTGGAAAGCTTTGTAATCTTAGTTTTGCTTATTATCCTTTTGTTTATTTGTTTTGTTTTGTTTTCTCTGCTTAACAAAGGAAGATGCAGAACTGTATCAACAAACTCCTCTATAATTATCACACTGGCACACAGAAGAAGGGTACCTGCCTCCATAACACAACACAAATCTATTTATACTTACTGACCAATTAGGCTTTGAAACTGTTTCTCTTGGACAGTGAAGGCAGGTTTAGGTGCCTCTGGGATTTACGTATTAGCTGTGTAAACAGTGTTGCAGTCAATCTATTAGCAGCCTGGCACTGTTAATGATGTGTGGGGCCCATGAATGTGTATGTGTTTGTGAATTATCTGTGACTGTGTTGGAGTAAGTGAAGGCGGAAAAGGTGAGGCATGTGCATGTCTGTGCTTTCAATGACCAATAAATAATTCAGGCTAAGCCGATATGTAATTTTAATGCAGAGAAGCATATACAGCCCATCTTTAATAAGTAAACTGAAGATTCTGTGGCTTGGTTGGTCTATATACCCTGTGTGTATTTGGTGTTTGCTGCAATGTTGTTTTAGCACCAACACTGTGGCTACATGCTCCTGTATTTCCAGCTAACGCCATGCCTCTCCTTTCACGGGTTTTTCTGACCTCTTGGCTGGAAACACAATGATTAGAGAGGCTTGTTCACACTATGAAGCTGGCTGCTGTTATACATGTGAAGACATGGTCTGTAGGTGGGAGACAGGAATGTGTGAGTTTTCAGTCCCCTGCTTGAGCAAAGCATTAGTACTGCAGTAACTGTAGGCAGTTGTGTGGTAACAGCAAAGCTCTGTGATTGTGGCTGTGGTTATATAAACTTACACTGCTTATGTGTGGCTTGAAATCTCAGTTTGAATGTATTTCTTTACTTCCAATTCCATGTTACTTTTAGCCTTGTAAATTGGCAGATAGTTCTATAAAAAAAACCAAACCATTTCACCCCAAAGTTCCACATCATGCCATGATATTTCTGTCTTTTAAGGGCAAGGGAGCTCAGTCAAAAGCAAAAGAGGTTCTGACGCAAAATGAATGAATCACTGAAAATGCTCAGACAACCAGGCACCAACCCAAATATGATGTCTTTCATTTCCCTCCCAGCTGTAGTCAAAGTAGCAACCCTGAACAAAACATCATCAGCCTACGAGTTCTAATGCAACCAATCTCAGTATGCTGTTTTAAGCCTTCAGTACGCCAGTATTCAAGCATAAGTATTTCTCAAAGCAGATTTCAAAAGGGGGACTATAATGACTCAAGCCAAGAAGCTCACTTTGACCGTGAACACTATGGGGTTTTTTTTCTTTCTCTAACAGCCTTTTACAATTTGAACATCTTCATCCTTCAATTATGCAATTTGACCTGGAATAGGACACTTGACTTTATCAATGCAACTGCTTTAAGGAACGCTAACATGTAAAATCAATTACGAGGACAAAGTGAGCCTAATTACCTGTTTTGGCTGCTGCTTTAAGCAGCACTTGGGTTTTATTTTGAAGTGGACATGAAGGAAATAGATGAAAGGTTTCTGATTGGCATCTTCAATTGATTTTGATTCAGCTCCAATAGACAGAGATAATGTCTGAGAAGATGATGCACTTACTTTATGTGACTATAACACACAGGCAGGGGTTGTGTCTATACTGGCCTTCCAAAGAGTTTCTGTGAAGTGGATTTTCAGGAACAGGTTTTTTAGCTTGTACTTCATCTTAAATGTTCAAGCTGTTATGTTTTGTCCTCAGGGATTGAGGTATTCAAGTGAGGCCAGACCACCCTCTTAACAGTACACTTGAGCTAAGCTTATTGTGTGCTTTTTACATTCCTTTCCACAAATAGAATGGTGATTTCAAAGTAAAAGCGGTGGGGGAAAACACATACCACTACAACTCTTCAAATTGAAAATGTTTGCCAAAGCACAGATTTTTCTGTAAATCAGGGGTGGATGGAGCATTAAGGAGGTTTAATAATTAAAAAATTGATTGAACAGTCAAATGTATTTTATTAACGGAAGAAATAGCAAAGCAGTTGGTTTATGGATAATCTTTTCGGAGAGTTGATTCTTTTTCCAATGGATAGATATGACTTTTGGTTTATGCATTTCGATCTTCAATGAGGTGTGGCATAAAAACTGTCATAATTTGCCTTTAGCAAATTAGCATTCCCATTTAAGATGGGCTGCATCTTAGCATTTATTTGAAGTGTTTGCTGTTAAACCATGGTTTTCATGTCGTCTAAACATGTCATACCTATCTATTTATGTCCCACATGGGATGAGTCATAACATCACCATCAGCATATTTGCATGGGATTCTATTAGCTTGCTGACAATTGGGTTTAGCCATAAGCAGAGCTGATAGTGAATGCTTTGACAGCCTCTGACAAGCAGTCCTGTGTCTCTGTAAGTTTGGTCTACTTCCATATCCTTGTCTCTTCCATCTAACTTATCATCATCCTAAGCATGCTAGCATGTCATTGTGAACACACTGGCTTGCAAGCAAGCTTGTAGTGACTTTTTGAACAACCTCTGGTGAATGGCCTTTTATAATATCTGTACTCTCAAGTGATTGCACTTAAAATAACTATTCATGCACATTTCTGTCAGTGTTTTAGTCTTTCAAATCTCCTATGACGTTATCTGCACAAAAGTGGCAGCACATCAGTCCCCAAATCACTTTGACAATGTGCATGTTTCTAAACAATTAAATAAATACTTTCAATATCTTATAAAGTCATACTTCATAAACAGCTGTATGAGGCTGTCACTTTGTATTTAGGCCACCTATCCCCCCACTGCGCAGGCACTGTGCAATACAGAAAGAGAATTTAGTTGAGGTTTGAAGCTCAGTGAAGGCTGCTTCTTTTGGGTAATCTCCACCCGGATACATATCTGCTTGAGTGGTGCTTAACAACAGCTTTGGTGCATTGACTCAGTGGAAGTTAAGTGCTTATCTCAATTCTGAATACAAGCTAATGAAGTAGAAAGAAATCAGTTAGACTGCGGGAGAAGTGGGTACACCAAAAGACCAAATGATTACATTTCACCACACATTAACTTCTGAAAAGCGATGAACAGGAATCACAAATTAGTGACACAATGTAAGTAGCCATTAATCAATTAACACATATTATCCAACTAATTTGCTAAGCATCCAAGAGTAGGCAGCTTTTTATCTCAGGGCTTGACCTTTCTGAAAAGATGTGCTCAAAGTCACTCAGAGCTCTTTTCAAGTCTCTCACATAAAGAAGTGGAAAATGTGGAATATAACCTCATTATATCAAATATATCCCAAACCCCCACTTGTAAACAAGGAGCTGGTTGAAGCAAATCAACCGAGAGAGGATGCATGTTTATGTAATCACAGCACACCAACACACAACCTAAGTTGTGTTGCACGATTCCCTAGTGCTTGTTGCATGCGCAAGCTTAAATATATGAGGGTTTTTTTCTTTTTTACTGCTGGCACTGTGTTATCACATATTTTTAAACCATCTCAGGAAGGTCAGTATGGAGTAAAATCAATGTGTTATGCACTGGAGAAAAATCAGTTGTTCTATGTTGCTGTCGGTGTTAAATTGAGGCTGTCGTACGAGGTAGCGGTTGAATATTGGGCATAATAATGTTTTCAGGGATAAAGGTTCTTCTTTGTTTGCTTTTTGTAAAAGTGGCCTTGTTTCTAATATTCTTTTTCATTTAAGTGCCATGTTCTGTTTCTTTGGTCTTTTCAACAATTCAAAAATAAACTTTTTTTTTTACAGGAGTTTGAAACTTTAGTATTTCAAAATTGGACTTGATTAGCTTGATAATAAAACATATTTTAAACCAATTTTTCAGAAGTCTGGTGCAGACTGCATTTTAGAGATTGCACGATGCTTCGATATTCTGATAAATATTGTTTGGGGGGTTTTGGTATCCATAGTTATGGTCATAAAAGTATTTGTGTGATTAAACATGGTCCTGAAGTGTCATGTATATATCGTATCTTGCCACATGAATGAAACAGGGGGATAAACATAACTTTTGTAGTCCTCAGCATGTTTGCATGGGCGTTGTTTGCATGTTAGCAGTTAGCTAATTACCAATGTGTTTCAGTCTGTTTTCATCATCTTCTGACCCATGGGTCTTTTTTTTATGTGAAAAATGATATATTGAATTTTTGTGAAGGAGGAAACTGGGACTTGCTTTGACATCATTACACAGTTGGAAAAGTTTAAACATCACGTTGTTAATCCTGCAGAGATCTCTTGATCCTGTCTACAGACAACACATACAGACAGCTCACAAAATCTACTTTAAAATGTGTTTTCACACGCTGGAGGCTACAGCCACCTCAGCATGCTAGTATGCAGTACATAACAGAGATTTTAGAGAAAAATATCTATTCCTTATTTAATCTTTTAATTTCAGCTTTGAGGAAGAAAGCTTGTTGGTATCATTCTTTGATGGCACGTGCTACTATTTTATTTATGGTTGAGATGCTAATTACAGTCATATGAGATCATCCAAGATAGAAAAGATCAGAATATACATAAAAGAGCCCCTAATGTATAGATTAAAGAAGCAGAACAGTGCCCACAAGGCTAGCCTGCAGTCCAATTTACCACATCTTACTCAAAGTGTGCGCTTGCTCTTTTCCCTCAATTTGACGAGAACAGCAGTCATGATAGCGCAGCTGAATGTCAACGAGTGGGGGAAAACCGTGTTCTTTTAGTTCCCAAGCGGCTGGCGCCGTCGGGGTACAGATGGGCCACGTGACAAGGTGCTGTGACTCATTTCCAGCTCACTGGCATTAACAAGCGGTGCCCTTTCTGCTGGCTGGCGCAGTGTGGGAGCAGGCGGACTGGATGACAACGCGATAAGAAGGAGGGAGTGAGAAGGCTCCTGCTGCTTTCATCAAAGAGAAGTCAAGAGTGGAATATAGTCAGTGGCGCAGTTCTGCTCAGATAATTGCCTTGATAAAACACGTTCTTTGTTATTTTGCTTACCTGTTTCACTGAGGCTGTCATGCAAGGAATTACATGGTTGGGTACTCTCAGAGATAATCATGCAGGGATGGAGCTTGTTGTTGTGTTGCTTATTCCTCAAGGATGGCCTTACTTTAGATTCCTTTTTATTTAAATTTCATGTTGTGTTTCTTTGCCCCCTTAAACATCTCAAAAACATTCCTGAATATATTTTGCAGTCTACTGCTTAAAAAAAACATTTTACCATGAAAATGTATTTCTCTAAAGTTCCTTGCAGGAAAAACGAATTACTTTAATACAAAAATTAGAGTTTGTACCTACTTCAGGTCATCAAACACCACCACAGTTCGTAACATTTTCCCTGGTTGCCTGGTTTTCTTCCTGTCTGATGGAGGGTTCATGCTATATGGGTGTGTTTGGCCCATAAATTGCTGGGGAACTGGGAACATAACAGTTAGTTGAAAGCCAGGTTAGCTAACCCTTGGGGATTCTGATGCATTTATATTCAACACAGAAGGCTCAGACGACTCATCTGTATTTAACTCCCTGGGAATAAAAATGAGCTGGCATGCCTGCAATTAGTTGTGCTGTTCTAAGTATACATCACCTCACCTTTTCAATCCCAGATGATTCTAGTATGATTTATGCTGCTGAGATATCAAAAAATGCTTGTGTATAAAAAAAAGTCTAATAGAGAGTTTGGCTCTGTCTGACTGGTGTTTCCAATAAAGTCAGTGGTTGGAAACAAAAGACTCCTGAACATAGTCTTCCTTTCCCCATGTTTTGCTTTTATGTGCAGACTAGCAGCTCCAGAGGCCACAAAAGAATCAGGATACAACATTCATTAGCAGAGAATTAGCTTTACCTGAATGAGAATATCTGTTTTAAGCAAGCGGCAACCTCTGGTGTGAATATATGAGACAATGCAAAAGTGCTAAAATCTGCTGTTTATCAAGTGTCCACCTGAGGCTGGCTAAGTACCAGAAGTCTAACACACCGAGCCAGTAAAAGCTGTTTCAGAGCAGAAATGAAGATGTTTACAGCCTGGTACAAAAACTGTCTCTTGTCTGAGTTGCTGATTTCGCTGACAGCGCACACTGTACTGAGGGTGAATTTTTTTTCTAACTCTGCAGTTTAGAGGATATTAAGATCGCAAGCTTGCCCAGAGGCACAGCTCAGGTCACGTGACTGGAAGGTGCCCAATAGCTGTGAATTTAGGCACTTTGGGCTATTTCAGTATGGCCGCACGGGCCGATTAAACCAAAAACTCAGCTTCAGAAACAGGTGGGGTGATGTCATGGAGACTATGTCCATGTATTATACAGTCTATTATTTCAAGACATTATAGTGAATCACCCTGAGGTGTTTTTTATTCACCTTGGTACCCATTCCCTATACATCAGCCTGCTTATTACCCAGCTCCTGAGGAAAAACATCAACAAGGTGAAGTAAAGTATAGCTGTAGAGAAAATTTCACCAATTTAAAGAAATGATAGTTTGAGCTTAAGAAAATAGTCCTTCAGTTTCAAAGACTGGTAGATGTCATAGCAATAACGTTTCTGTGTGTGTTTAATGATGAACTGCTTAAGGGTGTGTAGGTGAAGCCACTTTCAACCATATACCTTAGGCACTACATCTATATTTCAAAACGTGACAAATTTCTCAAGTAGCAGACATGAAAGGTAAAAGACATGAAAGCATAACATGAAATGAAAAAGCTCTGATCCCTTCATGTTTGTTAATTTAACTGACATAACTGGACTAGCAGCCCTTATCCAAACCTCTACACGTTTGAAATAAAGTTCAATTTTCCAGGATTCCATCAAGCTTTCACAGCCACCATTTCCCAAAAAAACTCCTTCAGCAATTTCACTCCCCCAGAAGTGATATTTGGCTTCTCTCCAGGCAAACAAGTTAGCCTTCAAGGACTTTGTAATCTGCTTGACTCCTCTTCAATTTATACCCGGCTGTAGCAAACACACTGCTGGTTACAAAGCCCAGAAAGTCCTCTACTTTCAACAAGACACATAAAAAAACATCTAATACAAAAGGAACAAAGGGAGGGATGTCTCTTCTAAAAGAGTTTGGGTGCTAATAAGCTCAGACATCTGGCAGCGCTGTGTTCCAGGTGAACATGGCGGTGCCAGAGATGTGGACAAACAGCTGGATGTGTGGAGATAAAACACTGAAGGTTATCCTTGATCGCTCCACGATGTAATCTCATCATCAGCACCACTTCAAAGTGAAAGGACAGGGCGAGGGATCCTGAGCCACCTCTTGCTAATTCAGCAGATGCGTAATCAGTTGCGCTTAAAAAAAAAATTCAACATGGTTGCTCGTGCATGGAAGAAAGCTGCAAATAAGCCTGGGCACTTCTTCATGAAAATGCTCATTTGCTGGTTGCAATCAAATTGATTTTGCAGAGTTGTTATTTTAGTGGCAACAGAAGTGATTAGGATTCTTGTATGCACATGCACACACACACATACACACACACAAGGAGCTTTGGGATGCAGGCAGGCTAATCAGTAGTGCATACGAAAGTAATTAGTAGCCATAGCAGCATGTCACGTGTGAGATGAACCAGTTGGAGGAGAAAATATGTGCATAATATTGACAGCAATGAGTGAGAGAAATGAAAAGTGAAAGTTACCCGTGCTTCCCTTCACCACTTCAAAATACATTCAGCTGTGAAACAAAAATCTGTGTTTAAAAGTGTGAGATCTCATTTGGCGTGTTTGAGTTTCAGCGCCTTTGTTATTTATATTTGTCCTCATTAATGTAACTACAAAGAGAGAGCCAAGTTTGTGCTTTGAATAGCAGCATCTTGGATTCCACATAAGAGTTTGGTCGATGCCAACAGGACTACCATTGGAGCCTTTTAGCACGACACAATGCAGCACTGGTGATTGGCTGGAAGGCTGTGGGAGAGGCGGTGAGCGGTGAGCAACAGCATGTAATTGCATCCAAGACGACAGATTATTGAAGGCTTTACAGCTCATTTGTAACTAAATTCCTTCAGAACACTCGGAAGTCTGTCTCTTGGTCACACAAGGACATAAGGAGATGGAAATGAGAAGGAAGCGGTTATGAAAAATTGAGGCCAAAACCAAGGTAAATACCCTCTAAGGCGAAATCTGCATCAGAATAATCTTGATTCAGCAATACTTCAAAATCCGTGGAAGTCTATTCGTGAAAGGAGGTCACAGATGGCACCGTGTTGGTCCTGTCCTCCTCCCAGCTACAGGTCAGAGAAAGAGCATCACTCCACTCACACAAACACTACTATGAGTGGGGGA
The DNA here is from genome assembly GCA_008086565.1 of Thalassoma bifasciatum. Taxonomy (NCBI): domain Eukaryota; kingdom Metazoa; phylum Chordata; class Actinopteri; order Labriformes; family Labridae; genus Thalassoma; species Thalassoma bifasciatum. Next base: position 202,999 of record RPOG01000336.1, read on the forward strand.
GATCAGGGCGATAATTGCACACTATCAAAGTCCCAAAACACATGTGGAGAAAGAGAGCGAGGTCACTAAATTCACTGAGACACAACAATACAACAACAGGAAGATGTCACATGATCTGTGATTTGTTCAGAGATGTTCACACTTTGAAATATCTGCACCAAAATTGAGTTGTTTCAGCCTGTTTATTAAAATAAAGTTACAGTAAAAATGGTTTTAGGGCAGCACACAAACGCACTAAGTAAGTGGGGGTTGAGTTGATCCCTAATTTGATTCAAGTGATTATTTTGGTTCGTTAGGGTTTTTTTTTTCTTTTTTTTTTGTTTATTGTAGAAGCCTCAGTCACAGTAATAGATTTAAAAACTTTTGTTGGGACTGAAAGTTGAAAGTCTTGTTTTTGGAATGCTTTGTGATTTGTCAAGAATTAACATACAACCTTAGACATGGATAAGAAAGCTTCTTGGTTTGTCCCCTACCTCTTTCTTTTTGTCTCCCTTTTCTTTATTTCTTGTCAATCTTTTTTATCTTCCTCTTTTCTTGCCTCCCTCATCTACCCTACTGTCTTTCACTCCCCTCCTTTTCTCTATTCCTTTCCCCAACTTTCCTCTGTGTTTTTTCTTTCCCCTTATTCTTTGTTTTTCTCTCTTCCTCTTGCTCTGACCCATTCTCTGTCTTTCTCCCCTTCACCTGTCTTTCATTTTACCTCAACACCCCCCCACCCTTTTCTTGTATTCTTTGCTCATCCCTTACACATCTTCCTCTTTTCTTTTCTCTCAAAGTCTCTCAATCTCTCATGTATGCATACTGACTAACTTCATTATTTTCATTAACCCCATTTCTCTTTCTTGCCTCGATTACTTCCCTCTGTCTCTGTCTCTCTCTTTCTATCTTATCCCTACCTTTTTCTTCCTGTACGCCTTTTCCCTCCCCATTACTTTCTTCCAACTTACCCCTTCTTATTCCTCTCTCTTTCTCTTCCCCATACCTCACTTTCCATCTGTATTTCTTTTTGTTAATGTTGTTGCTAATATAAAAAAATAAACTAAAGTTTGACCTCTGATTGATGGATCAAACCTTGGATTTTGTCATCTTTTGCTTTCACATTAATAATATCTTTTGGCTGTCATCATAATGAGGTAAATCCTTTTGACTCATATTCCCAGTCTTGAGTGAAAGTTCAATCGCTTTAGGTTGTAATGAACAAAATTACTTTGTAACATTTACATTTACAGTGACTTCTCAGAAGTTGCTGTTATTTACCATTTTTTAGCACAGGCAAATTTATCTTGATTTGCCTTCTTTTGCTAAAAAACCTTTCACTCATTATAATCAGCCAATTCATGATTTTTGGCTTCTGAAATCTTGAAATGCTATTCATACAGTAGCAGCATGGCTTGAGAATTACTGAAAAAAATACTTGTTAGTTGAAGATTTTTGTTCATTTATTCCCTGAATGTTCCCTTCACAATGTCACCATCATACAAGATGCTGGAAATGTCATTTCTGTAGTGTTGTGTCTGCAAATCAGGTGCAGCAATCAAGTCAGGAGTTCAGTAACTGCACAGAGATTAAAATCAGGTAATCAAGAGACACATTGTTGTCCTTTGCAGTCTGATTCTGCTGGATATGATGCTTGTTGTCAACCAGGTAGAACATCCCCAAAAGGCACTGACCCACAACAACCAGATAAAGTACTTTCAAATGAAAAAGGCACATTTTTAGTCGCAGTGATAGAAAATGCAGCTTATTTCCAAACAAACAAACAGTCCTTTAGCTGCTTGTTTTTTCGGGGTACATCAAATACAAGAGCAACTGGTGCGTCTGATTACAGCGCAGCCAAACAAACTGAGGCTTTTTCTCTGAGTTGTCAGTCAAAAATAATGGCATCAACAATCAGATTTCATGCTGCACAATACCATGAAGTACTTTTTTACACTTCAGCAGCAAACAGCAGAGACGGATACCTTGATGAGGAGCTTGCTGCCTGCAGTTCTTAATGTAGCTGCTCTATGAAAAGGTAAAGCTAAACATCCATTTACCACAGGGTATTGGATATGATGAGTTGAAGTCCGAAATAACGTGTTTTTTAATAGATGTAATTTTTACCACAGTATGTAATATAACACAAATGCATCACAGGCTCTTAGTGTTTAACTCTGGAGGAGGCATTCACGTAAAAAACTTCTGTATGGGTTATTGAGATGACTCAGACATGAACAATCACTACTTCATGATCTCAAGCTGTTTATAGAAAAAAACAGCAGGAGAAATTCACATTTTTTATTTCACATGGTTATTTTCAAGCACTTTTGTGCATAAACTAATTTTGCACCAGACTCTCTCTCCTCCAAAGCCCTCAAGATACTTGACTTTACTGACAATCAGCTCCATTTGCTCCTTATTTTCTAGTTGCATGAAATATTTAATTCTGACTGCTCCAAAACTCATAGCAATTGTATCAATGCTCAAAACCAAAAGCAATCAGGTCAGCAGAAAAGAGTTGTTATATAGTAATGGCATATTTAACCTTTTCCTGTTTACAATGTGGTAAAGGTCATTTTCTATCTGAGGCTGCTCTTGAGAGTTAGGAGATTGTGTGGCAGCCTGTGGAGCTATTTGGTACCCAATCATCCTTTGCTGGGCTAAAGTGTAGCAATCCAGGCAATGGCGGCCAATCTGATTGCTGATTTCTACAGGATAACCTAAACATTAAGTAGTTATATGACTCCTCGTCTTTGAGGATTTAATAGAGCGTGTGTGAATTGATGTTTTGCGAGAGTTTTCATCGGAACGTTTGAGATGCTGCTTGAGTCCAGCTTTATAAACTTTTATGTTTGACAAAGCAGATCACACACCCCACTGTTGGAACATGTTTCTTGAAATATGTTCACCTTAACTTCTCTCTGAACATCTGTGCATTCATTTACAAATTTAATGCAAGGTCGTACGTTCATTTCTTTATTAATTCGTTTGTAATCACAGGCGATTTTCTCCGCCACACTACCTTTCACAGAATGTAAACAGAACATTCCTCCATACTATCATCCATAATTCCCCGCTTGAACTGTGTTAGCAGGCAGAACAGCTAACACTGTTGACAATGCTATCAGTGCATGTCAGCTGGCTATTGAGTTGCAATATGTTCCTCCCTATCAGCATGATTTGTTGAGCATGGGAAAATCTAATTAGCCACCATCATTGGGGATGGAGCCTGACTGACATTGATGCACTCCACGTTGACGTTTTCCATCGTATAATTCCCAGGCTGCACCCACCCTTCATTTTCATTTCTTTAGCCCATCACTTTCATGTTCATCCTTTTAGCTTTGATTTGGAAGTGTAACACAGATTTAACCAAAGGCTAAACGTGGAAGCGAATCCACTGACGACTGCAAAGCTGGAGCTCAGCTTGCACCAAACTCCTGTGTTTATTTTTATTTGCTCTTTTTGACAGTGAGACTAAATGGGTGGGAATGTTCCGTTTGCAGCTTTAACACTTTTCAAATGTGTAATTTTAACAGCTCTCCCCAAAAAATAAAATAAAATAAAATTAAGAACAGAGTGTAGAGAAGTGAAATTTCTCATACTTTTATTTGTCTTATTTTTTAATTAAATTTCAACTGCAAAAAACTGAAGCCAAAGAGAGTGTGTATGTCTATTTATGGGCCACATTTACCTTTCCAGTCCAAAAACATGACTTTTTCAAGACATCAAAAGACAAAAATTATGGCTGAATTGCTTGTAATAATTTTTAAAAAATCAGCCAATGGGATAAGAAAATTTTCTCATCAAGTTTCTTGAAATAAAAATAATGTCTCGATAAAAGATATTTTTTGTTATCCCACTGGCAGAATTTTTCCCTAGTTGCAAGGAATTTAGATGCCATTTTTGTGTTCAAATAACTTGAAACAAGACATTTTTCTGGACTGGCCTGGTAAATGTTATTAAGTCTAAAAAGATATTTCCGTGAAACATTACACATTGCTTTTTTTTCAGTGTAAATCATTTAAAGTGAACCCCAGTATTTTCGACAAAATAATGTCATTAAAAAAAGTTTGTTGAATTTGAGCTGTGTCTCAAGCCAGTTAGATAACCAATCACAGATCACATTGTGTGATCTCAGGTGATAAATCTGCTTTCAAAGGGGCCCATCTCTCCACCGACCACCTCCTGTGAACACCCCTACTGTACACTAATTAAAGTTAAAAATAAAGTCCATGAAGTCAGAAAAAGACCACACTGACCAAGCAGCAAGGGATCAAGGGTAATTAAAGCCACAGAGGTCACCTGTTTCTGTGCAGGAGCTGCATCCTCCAGGACAGGCAGTACTTCTCCGCTGCTGCTGGTAATAACAGCAAAACAAGGAGAACTGAATTAGAATTTAATCAATACCAATTCATAGCTGTCCAAGAGTTTAAAAAATAGCCTTTGCTTGTATGAAAAACGCCCCGATGGGTAAATCATAAAATATTGGTGTATTTGCTGAGCGTATAGTAAATATAGATCACTGTCCATGCAGAAAATCCATAAAGTTGATATCTGCTGTGTGACTGTGAGGTTATTTCTCTGGCTCGATTCTCTTCCAATTAGCATCTCGGCTATAAGTTTGCTCTGCTGCCTCATTTTTCATTTCTAAATGTGAAATCTATTCTTTAAATCTTTTAGGGGGGGATTATGTTTTCCCTCTGCCTGAGAACTACATCTGTTTGTGTTCCAGCTGGATCAGGAGGACCTGATTCACGCCATGTCAAAGTCTTGAGTGGCTGCTGTAGTTTGCATCTACTGTGCAACTATGTTTACACCACAGCTGTAAAATGTTTAAAGAAAAGCCTGGTATTACAAACAAAGCTCACAGGGCTGACAGGTTTCACAGTGTGATTGTCAGGCCGGCAAAACAAATGTAAAATAGTGTGAGTGAAATGTGTCTGACAGCCAGTATTAATCAGTGTGTTAAATGGGGTCATTAGCACAGCATTACAGCTACTCACTCATTTTAAATGTGCTGACTTGTGAGTGTTCAAATTGTTATAATTAGATCCAGTTTGTAGCTGCAACATGTTTAACAACATTAACAACATTGCTACCCAATGGGGAGAACTGCGCGTTGCATTGTTTACGTTGATTTGTGTGTAGTTTTATTCACTGTGACCATGGGGGATCTGATATCATTGTAGCTTGTTCAGAATCGAAAATCTGATTGGACATGGTTTTATGAGTATTAATGTTGAGTATAACTGTGCTGGGACTTTTCACTAGGTTTACAAATCCCTCAGCTGTCTTAATTCTGATTGGTTAAAGCCCCTCTATAACTTCTTGACAGTGGTGTCTAATTCTGCATAACAATAGCGGCATCAGAATAACAAGAGCAGCTCACACACATTATACCAACTCTGGCATATAAATTCATATTTGTTGACACTGAGGCAAAAACAATTATTTCCATTAGCATGCTACTTCCATAAGCTAAACAACACTGGTATTAAATAATACCTCCTGCTCTGCAATCCAAGCAAGGGAGGCAGAGCTTGTTAGTGCATTTCTAAGTCACTGATCCCTTCACAGGTGAAAAAATGAGGTGGTAGTGATAAAGGCAACTGTTAAAAGTTGTCACTATTGCCTCATTTATTTTTAAAGGTGTGTCATCTGCAAAGCTTTGAGGGGGAGAGCTGAAAGACAAAAGGTCATTGTTTATTTTCTTGTAGAAAAGCTGTTTACAATGGGAATCTTCAATTTGATGTAACTAATAACAAATAGCAGGGCCAGAAAGATTCCTGCAGAAGTCTCTTTCTCATCTGTTGTGATAAGTCTTTCATTTTTAAAACGTCTTGCCTCACCCCATCAGGGCTTCTAATTTACATAACTACCCAATCACCATGCTCATCCCTTTCCTTATCTCCACCACAGGTGTTCAAACATCCAGTTTGTCCATGTTTTCATCACAGTGCTGTGATTTTCTTTTTCAAAATGGCAGAAATCTTCTTGCCAGCAAAGCTCATAAAACTCCTGTGATGGTCTTAAAGGTCACCCTTTGTGCAAACAACAGCTCTTACTGTAAGGTTGCTGACTTCAGTCTCATGAGTTTGACAGAGCTTACCATTTGAACTCAAGGGTCTGACGCGATAAACAGGATAACCAGATTTGGATTTTATGAACAAAATATTCTTGATCATATATGTATGTATATATAAATTTGCAGGGGAGCATTTATGACACATTCAGCCAGCATTGTACTGACACAATGTACAGACATAATCATGAAGACACGGGGCACAATGTGAATGTAGATGTCATTCATTGGTTTGACAGTATGTTGCATAGCAGCATCTGCCTGCAAGGGGGAGAAATGCGACCATCTATTCCAGGCTGCTTGGCGGAGGCAGTCAGATTGATCACAATGGGAGCAATCTCTTTTTTCCCCCCAGACGCTTGTTTGGGTTGTGTGTAAGCTGTTCCAGCCGTCTCTGTCAGAGCACGCTCCTCTAAACCTCTCACACTCTGCTTGCAGGAGTAAACATAGCACATTGGATGCACAGGCCACTCACTTTAAGAGGTGCCCTTTTTTTTGAACACACACACACCTTATTACTGTGTGAGGGGAGTTATAGAGGACCCTAATCCATCTTTTATAGCTGATACTGTAGCTGAGCCAAAGGGTTTGGCAGTTCATCTCAGGACAAAGCTCTTTTTTTTCTCTGTATTTGTGTTTGATTGTGCGTGTCAGTGTGTGCATTTGTGATTGTGTATGCATAGGTCCTTTTGGAAACCATTAGCATTTGCAATGATTTGAACTCAATCATGCTGAATGTTGCGCACTGGATTAAGGTTGTTGAGGCAGATGTCAGGAGCATCCAAAACATTGGACACAAAAGGTGACTCAGTTTACAGAATGTAAATTTTAAAAAAGGTAAAAAAGAAAAATAAAGAACAGAAAAAAAAGGAAAATTCGGCATCCTCTCATCCTCTAGCACTGGGTGTGCCTCCATGCACAACAACAAACAGACAGAGTTCAGTGATTGGAAGACAGAAAGTTAACCCAACTCGACCTCTTTGATGAGCTCCTGATACGAATGCAGATCAGTTAAAACACCTGAAGCTATGTAGTGCTGTGGCTTTCGCTCTCTGTCATGCATCGCAGAGCACGATGATCCTCCAGATGCATAAAAACCAGAGCCAGATTTGTCCTATGTAGGGCAAGACAAGAAGCAGGGAAATGGGCGTGACTAATGTCATTGATGTTTGTGTGCATAATCCTGCACACATGATAGTAGTATTTGTTTGTTGTTCTTCCAGATATGAGTACTTGCAGTGTTTCCCCCATTTCTGATGTATAAGTAGCTATTATATCATTGTGTCTATACTACTGACTGAAAAGAGATGTGCTTGTATGTACTAATTTCTTTATATCAGTCTAAACATGTAATCACAAACTGGCACACTGACTACCATGTGCCTATTTCCCTGTTTGTAGTCATTTTTAATGCATATTACCTCCGTCACATGAAGAGTCAATAGGGACCATGCTTAGGAGCTGTTGTGGGCCCTATAATAAATAAACAGAACATTTGATTTTAAGTATCTAACACTTTGGTAACTTTGATTGATTGATTGATCGTTAAAGAGGAGGTATGAAGCCATCCCATATTTCAGATATTCATAAGCAGTAATGGTGCTGAATGTCCATGTTAAATATCTGCACATTCTGGAAGTGTGATCTTGAAACACCAAGGTCTGCCAGTAGTTCTGTTCCCAACTGGCCTCTAGGGGGCTGGCCAATCTGAGGGAAGAGGGTCTGTGGAGCAAGAAGCCTTAAAGAGACAGCAGTCAAAATTAAGTGCTTCAGACAAAGGCTAAAATTTGGAATTTTTTTTCTGTAAATCATGCAAAGGTGTTACCAAATTAGACAGACAGTATATATCCTAATTAAAAAAAAGAAAAGAAAAGAAAAGAAAAAAGTATTATACCCCTTCTTTACAATGCAACTGAACCACATTCCATGTTTTTTTGAGGCTGCCTTGTGGGTACTCCCAGTAAGATACACGTCATCAATAATAAAAATAATAATAATAACCGTTTGGTGCTTTTAACTCATTTAAATTTGCTTTTCATGTATTACTAGGTGATTCAAGCAAGTAGTAAATGCATTAGTATGAGTGGGATCATTGAAGTTAAGTTTATTCATGTGTCACTTTTTGTCAGTTGTCAGTAATGACTCAATGTAAGATCAGCTTGTTAGCGATAGAATTGCAGTTCAAAGTCCTTGCATTTGCAGGATTATATGCAAGGGAAAGGATTGTCTTACCCACATAGGGTTACCTTGCCACCATCCATGATACAGCGCAGGCTGGGTCAATCGACCTTACTTTTGATCAACACAGTCAGGGACAAGTAGGCGGAGACGTGGTGGGCCTGTAGCCTCCTTGCAAAGCGCCCCAGTGTTCCCTTATGCCACTCAAACTTACCAGTAATTATGCAAAACATCAACATTATGTTATCCCCAGAACAGTGTGAAAAAAGAAGAATGCTCAGTCTCAAGTGGGCACCTGAACTGCAGGTTCTACATCAGCTTCATATTTTAACATCAGAGGTTGCTGCTTGTTAGGGAAGTTCTTTTAAAGTTTTCTAAAAGTTAATGAATCTGAATATATTAGTTTATGTCTTCAGCTCTTTTTAAAAACATTAATTTGGTGTCAATTTTGGAAAACACTGTGGAAAGAGCTCAGCCTCCAATCTTCTCCCTTTTTTTTCCAAAAAAGTCATCTGCAATTAACAACCAAATGTATCATTTCGCAGAAAAGATAAGAAAAAAAACTGTCCCATCAGTATGCTATCACTTTGTCTGACACCTACCCTGTGACAGCTGTTTTAGACATCAAAATAGCACTTTTGATATAGCTGATATCCTAATGCTCTGATTTGTCTTTGCAGCACACAAATAACCATCAATTGAAATTTGGGGTCATTTTAGTTAAAGTCTGGTTTGGTCCAACAGTTAAAGTTTTTTCACCAACCTTTCAGGGGTATTGATCAGACATCTTTTCAGACCAGATTGCTCTGTTAAACCCCTTCATTTTTCATCCTTCAAAGTCATATCACATATAGCTGCTGCAATGATTTTAGAAGTGCATCCCAGTAAGCATCCCTGAGTTAAGCTTCATGCATAGTGTAGAATCAAATCCCCTTATGTTCAAGGCAAGCGTTAAACACCAAGCCCTAGGGAATCCAATGTTGAGTGTTTTTGTCCATCAGCTGCACCAGCATCCAGGGTGCATCCACAGCCCAAAATGCTCTACTGTCGTATTTTTAAGACAGATAGAATACACCGAAATTCACTTCTTGCATGGGCAGAATTTCCCTTCACCCTTGGAGAATTACTTTTTCAGAGAAAGGCCAGCAAAGAATGATTTCAGCCCTCTTTCCACCCCTAAAATTAACATTTTGTTGATATTATACCCAAAAATCCTGAGATGTTGTCATTGCAATCAGTTTTTAAGGCAGCTGAAAACTTGTTAACAGCAAAACACAATTTCACCAGATTCCCAATCAAACTGAATATCGAATGCCAGGTAAATCCTCCCTGAAATAGAAATTTTAAGAAAAGTATGTTGTGGTGATTTAGAAAAATTCCAGCATGCTATTTTCCATGCATTTAATAACAAGTTGGTTCACTTTTATATTTGGCTGGCCATGTTAACCAACTTTTAGATGTTAACACATGAGGACATTATTGACCTGTTTGACGTCACCATCTTTTGGCTTTTGGATACAGTTTTGTTAACATTCACTTCCTTGTCCATGAGCTATAACATCCAGTAATGACTTTTCTTGGTCTGTTCCTCTCATTGGTTAGGACGATTGTTCTGCCAGAATTAGTCCAACTAGAGGTTGCACAGACACATTCCACATTGGGAGGGCTCAAACAAGAGCAGGAGCAGTAAAATAGTCACACTGACACCATAAATACTGAAGTCATCTTGTGTGCAGCCAGCTTTGGATACCAGAAGTCAAAATATTCCGGTTGTTATTGTGGTTTGTGTCTGAAATACAACCTGTGGAGTTCTTCTGTTTTTCTGACTGTGAAATGTAAGATGTATCAGATGACTGATATGTCTTTTAATCCAGCCAGCACAAAGCCCAATGTATCCACAGTAATTTACAGACAAAAACAAACCGAGGCGGCGCTCCGTGTATCTGAAGGAAGATAAGAAGCAAGTCTCTGCATCTCATAAAAAGCCAAGGTAAAATCTTCAATAAGGTGACATGCAGTGGGATGTTTTTCCTCTGCTGGCAAGCCGACAGATAATGACAGTGTTTGCTGGAATGTTGATACCTTGTGTCAAGTGTTAGTCAAGTGTACAGTAACAAAGAAATGATTTCACTTTGCCTCCCTACAGGCCCCCATCCTATAATCAAAGTATAATCATGTTTAAATGGCAGTAGCTTCTTCTTTAAGACTAAATTACCAGTCTGCAGCAAAAGCATCCTTTTCACTTTATGATATAAAAGAGATGACTAAATGCTGGGCTTGTTTACAAAGTGAAGCACTTTCAAGATTGCATGGTCCAGCTAAGCATTCATTTGAAATAACAAAGTAAACAAAGTTTGTGAAAAGCTTGCATAGAGGCTGAGGTTTCATAAGCAAATGATAAATGAAGGAACACGCTGATGCTTTTTGGAGCCTTAATACTGTATATATTTAAGAATGTATAATGCAAGTGCAAGTTGAATGTTCCCTCTTAGCTCCATAACAAGTAATACTTAAAAATTCCATTCAAGATTTAAAGGCACTCAGGTCACGTTTTCTCTGTCGTACATGCAACTGATCTGCAATACAGGGTCCCCATCTCAAAGACAAAAGTCCCTCTTTTCTACAATATGTCCTGACAAGACTGTGATGTTACATACATCTTCACTTAACCCGTCACCAGGAGGAGGTGAATTATTCAGGTCACTCTCTCTCCTGCTGTGGTGATGTAATCTGCAGCATCGAGGATTCTTCACACCTTAAAGTTAAGTTCAAACCAGGCTGCTAGCAAATAAAAAAATTATACACCCCTCTCCTTCTCTCGCTCCCTCTCCTGTGCAATCTTTCTTCATTACTGTTTGATAATCACATTATATTCTCTCCAGGTAGAGTTCAAACAGCCCTGCTAAATTTGTAATGTGCTGCATCATGAAGGAGGCAGCCAACTGTCTGTGTCATGGCTGTCTGGCACCTGCACTTGCTTGCAGGAAAAGGACAAAAAAAAAAGTGTAATGAATAATAAAAGTCACAGAAAGGTCTCTTGTGATTCAGGTATGCTGTATTTTGATGACACTTATAAAACTCTTCGGTGTTTGTGCAAAAAGTCAGCTCAAGTATTCAGTCAGTTTTTTTCTGTTTTATATGCTCAGTGCCTCAGCCTTCAGCTTATATTGCTTTGATGGCCACCAGGGGGTGGATCAAGTGGTTAAAAAGAGGGGAACCAAAGGAAAATAAAACAAATTCTCAATTGTTTTTTTAATGTTTCTTGAGTAACCCTCCAAGTAGAGCTTTTTTCTTATTATCGTCAGAGATGTTTGTTTCTTGCATTAGTACTTTAAGATATACATTTTGTAAACAATGATCCAAATTATAGTAAAACTGATGATCAAACTGAATATACTGCAAGAATTCATTCCCCAAGTTTAAGCAGCAGCATCCTAGTGGTCTTTGAATGTACTGCAGCCGAAGGCAGCTGGAGGCTGTTAAAAATCAAGTCAAATGTTTCCATTTTAAAACCATCAGATTTAAATTTGCTGCGTAATTGTTGTTGAAAAATTTGTGATGTCTCCAAAACTACCAGCTACAATATGTTTTTCCCCTCTGTCTATCAAAAGTCCCTGCTCTATCTACTGTCCTGTCAAAGGCACAAAAGTCCACCCAGACACTCTGTGTTGTTGCACCAATAAACCTGTGCCTTAACACTGTCTTTAAATCTTCACAATATGATGATATATGATTAAGTCTCTAAAATACAGACAATGGAAGAGCAAAATACAATGCAAAATGTGGACAAGAATAAGTGCATATTAGTCGGATGGGGTGATGAAATGTGGATTTTCAACAGCCGTGTAGTCATAAAGCATTCATCATACAAAGATAAAGAAGCATTAAGGAACAGTAAAAAAGAAAAAAAAGTGTTACAAAGACCAAAATATTGCACAAGAGCAAATAGAAAAAGTGGGTTTATGGAGTAATGAAACAAGAATAAATTAATCAGTAAATAATTGAATTTATAAATCGTTGAATTGTACTTGTTAATCTAAATGAGATCAATGAAAGGGATGTCTTGGGGACAAATTAAGAAACTACAAGCATAAGGATAATAAATGAAATGGAGAATAATAATAAAATCATGAATAAATTAAACCAAATGAATTACTTAGAATTAAAATGCATTTGAAAGGGTGATAACATAATAAGCAAGTCACTGCTCAGTTTTAAGGAGGGATCTAATGTTATTAAGATGCACCATGAGACACAATGAGTTACTACACAAACTATACCAGCTATTTTGCCAAAATTGGGACAGCACTTAAAAAAAATCCTTATTCTTACACGACAAAATGAGTGCAGTCCGTGATTCTTGGCACAATGTTATATACCAAGATACAACAAACAGCATTCCAAAAACAATCTTTTTGCATTATTGAAGCTATATTATATTCGAAGCATTAAATCCACTGAAGAGCGTATTGAAATTCAGCTGAAGTGGCAATGGTTAGCCTGAGATCAGATCAATCAACACAAATTACCATTATTACAGACTGTTAAACTGCTTCACAGGATGGAACTGCTTCCATTGTGTGGACTCAAAGAGTTAATTTGCTAATCAACACAAGATTTCGAGCCGGGTGCTGAAAATCTGCCATTCTCCTCTGCAGCTCATTGAAAATAGGAAAGAAAGATAAAAAATAATTCAGTTTGAGGTAATGCTCCCTAATGGCATCACTTCATTGGGAAATTTTTCATCCTCATTTTCAGGTATCTCTCATGGCTTTTATTGTTGTCATAGTTGATATAAAAGGTAAGATTTCCCTCTACTTCCCTGTTGCCTCTTGTGCCTAGGGGCAGCCATGAATTGATGCAACATTCGTGTTTAAAAGCCAGTCTGCCGTAAATAAATACACACATGCATCATTTACCCACAAAAAGCCTGGAAACTCAATCAAAGGCTCTTGTGAACATTTTGTATGACCATCAAACACCAAGCAATCGAAACATCAGGGAATAAAATATAGCATCAGCATAAACAAAAAGAAACAAAACCAGTTGGGCAGCCATGTCCAGGAAACAGACCCAACAGGTCTCTCTGAAATTAAAGCACTCAATCCATTAAACTGGGGGAAGGCACTTGTCCATCAATTTTATACTCACTCTTTCTGGGTCGTTATTGGTGTGATTGATTTTCACGGCCTCTGGACCTCGGTTCTTTTGGTTCTGACGGTAAAAGGTGTCAGTCCTCCAAATTGACCAATGGAGAGCAGAGCTGCTGCTTAAGAAGCGCAGCCACCAGCTGAGCGTCAAAACAAAGTGCACAGGAAGGAAACGTTTTGATTCCTGTGAATCTGCTGAGCAGAAAACAGGTTTAACACCAAGAGGAAGTTTTAGTCATGATTATTGCTTTCAATCAACCTTTTCCGTCTTCATGGAACCAGCTGATTTAATAATTCAAATCAAGGTCATTTTTTTTTTCTTCTGAGTGCAGTGACAGTGAAAATGGCTATCAAGCCCCAACAGCTCAGTTTGACTGGGTATAATGATAAAAGATGAACTTTTAGCAGGGTTTGGTGTGTTATTGCCATCTGTAGCTTTTGCTGATGAATACTAGAAACACAAAGTAAACTGGTGAGTGTAGTAATAGAACATAAGCATCCTGTTGCCAAAGCAGAAGCATCTATGAAAATAGATCTTACACCATTCATCACCACTACAGCTGACATTTGATAAAACATATGTAAAACAAAAGGAAATTCTGAAAGTGATAAAAAAATAAAAATATATAGCTTTAATTTAATATTTCTTTTGTTATCGATTTTTTAAAAAACATCTTTTTCTAGACCCATAGTGGTGTTCAAATGGAATATACTGATATTTACAACTTGAAAATTTAGTAAATCCTAAATGGCATAACTACCAATTCATGCCAAAAAAATGCCAAACTTGAGGACACATAGACTTTTCAATTCAAACCACTGTAATTTTACTCTGCTTGACTTTGACAGCCAGGAACTCCATGATTTATTTGAGTCTTAAGACTTCTTTTGAAATTTTTAAAAGGGGATATTTATTATTCAGTGTCAATTTTTGTACAAGGAGAGGACTCCGTCATTTACGCTTTTCTGTCTGCATTTACTCTGGCACACTTGTACCTATAGCGGTACTTACGCTGCTAAAATCTTACACAAAGCTTGTAATTTCAGAGATATATGCTATTTATTTTGAAGCATGTCATTTTCCAGTAGGAGCTTCAAAAGTAGAACAGGGGAGAACAGGTTAAATTATATTACAACCTGGGCAGGTCATATTTGTTAAAAACTTCCATCAAACACATTCTTACCTCATAACAGTTTTGCGGTCTACATGCAACATAAGTGCTGATAACTTTGAACAAGGATGTGAGACAGTATTCACACCACCACCACTACTCCTATAGATGAGAGTTAATGCCCTGTAACATGACTGGTATAACAGTGTGAACACAAACATACTGCAAATTAAAAACACAGCTGGTGGCAAACAAAGGTGATAGCTGCTTATCTTCGTGGTTTCACTCTATGGAATAGAAGCTGTTGATTCTCTTTGCCACAGCGCCTCTGAGCAGACCACGTTAATTGATGGTGTTTTGCGAGTCTTGTGTAAACACGCCAAATGATCATAGTAAACAGGGCTGATGGATGATAACGTTATCTCCTGCCATATGTGCTTTGTTTGACTTCCTCTGTGTCTCTATTTACAGATAAGTCGACAAAAGACGTTAGAAAATACAGGAGACAAACCTGAAATTTTCACTTTTCTGAATCAGAAATTCCCCCAAAAGAGTAGGCACAGATAAACCTGTAAGAAGACTGTTTCCTGAAAGGAGTGTAGTACAAAAGGGAGCTTTCTAGTGTTATATTTGGCTGTAAATGTACATCTCATAAATATTTAACCTATATGGACTGCCTGTAGCATCCATCTTCATTCTTTGAAAAGCTTAATGTGTTATTCTCTTCAAAAACAGAGAGCTGGTTTTTAAGGCTACCAGAGTTTCTTTGCAATTGTGCTCACGTGCATCCAGAAAGAGAGTGCGAAAAAGGAATCTCTGAAGATGAAAAAGAGAAATATTTCCCCCTCCAGCAGCCTCTTTCACCCCTCTCTTACTCCTTTTCTCTTACTGGGTCCGTCTCCACTCTCTGCCCCCACCTTTTCTTCCCCTGTTATCTCCGCTCTTTTGAAACAGCACCTGTTACAGAGTCACAGCTTGGGGAGCTCCGTCATGATGTAGTGTGCACCCCCGTGTGATACAGTGCCGGCTACCGCTCTCACATTCAGCTCTGCAAACAAGCCAGGATGTTCTCATCCTCCTAGAGCTTAATGACTTGGAGGGTTGTAGATAGGGAACACCAGAGCAGAACACTATGTGCTGTGTCGCTTTTTGTGCCATGAGCTGCCGTCAGCCTATTGAAATGTCTTATTTTGGCAGTTAGCTGGGCTGACACTTGATAGTACAATGGTATAAGTGTTTATCTTGATGAATGAAATGGATCCTGTAGCAGCCTTGTTTACCGTCCTTGCTGATGAAAATGTAATGATCCCTTCAGCAAAATGGGGACATTGGAGCGCCAATTATAAAAGAAAATTCAACACTGTAAACACAATGTACCAGGGAGGCGAAGTGTTCTAAGAATAAGCTCTAAAAAGAGTGAAACCTTATAAAAGAAATGAGGACGGTATAACCTTAACTTTATTCACCATGTGTTTACAACAACAGTAAAGTGGCTCATTAGTCAGAGCCTTAATGAAGCTCTAATTAACTGAGTTTGCATCTACAATATATAAGACAGCAGTTGGTTTGACGGACAAACATGATTTAAATCGTCGTTACAGAGCTTACTTCTATACATCATACTTTTCATTTGCAATGCTTTGTTGTGCCAAAGTATTTGCTTCATTATTGTCAATAATTTAAATCAAAATATATTCTCTTTTCACCATAAAGGCAGGGTTAGAGCTAGAGGTACAGTATAATTAACAGAAGGGGGAGGGGTATAAACAAAAACAGTGAACACTCGAATAGTGTGTCAGCTTTATTGTGCTAACACAATTTTAAGCTTCATTAAGGATATTTATGGATAAAAAAAGTTATCCTTACAGCAACTTTCTCAGGGGGAACCTTGAAATAGAGTGTGATATTATCTGAAACATGAGCAGAGATAAAAGCAGGGGAAATAAAGCTCCTGTGGGGAATTTTCAGCATGGTTTTGAAACAGTAATGCTGAAGACAGAGTGGCTCTTTGTGACTTAATACCTCAAAATTGCTGCAAGCAAGTAGGTATCACAGAACATCCCCAGAGAGCACCAAAATCAACATGAAAAGTCCCGGATAGTAGCTTTAAAACAAGTGCAGATACTTCATCAAATAACAGAATTTGTTAGAATTTGACTACCTTAATTGTAAGACAGGACTATTTTTCCAAGAAGACCAAATTTAGTTTTTATGCATGAAAAAATCCAATAAAACTACAAAGGTTGATGGTTGTTTTAATCTCATGGAATAAAAAAACATCTTCTTTTAGAATTGCATTTGTCACATTCAAGTTTGGGTATGTAATAATACTGCAAATGGAGGGTATCTTGGAGCCAACTTTTGGTCACTTGGTATATGCATTTCAACAATTGTGCCACTTGAAGAAATGACAGTTATTTCCCTGCACTAATCATAAAAGTTTTCTTACAAATGGCGTTATAACCCCCAGATTATTTTAGTAATAACAGACACTTGCTTTACAGATGTTTTTCAATAAGTATTTAATTAGTATTTTATTTAATTTAATTCCAGCCACTATGGTCACACTTCTTAGGCCAAGTAATCATATAAGTTACCAAGTGACGTAAAACCACTTGATGGTGTCATTAACTGCCATATCATGTCATAAGATCCCAGTTAAAACAATCAATCAATGATTATTTATTGTCTCAAATGACAACCACAGTAATCTCATAACAGAGTCAACAGTAGAGAATCTTGACTGCATTCTGTCTAGTTTCAAACACTGCTACTGAGCTAGAATATGACAGAACCCAACAGATCATAGCAGGACAGCTGACTGCTGTGACCAGATGGTCCAAGAAAGTGGGATAAAAAAAAAGAGGCAGAGAGCAATAACTGATAATCATTGCTGGAGCAAAAAGAGTTGGAGCAGCCATCAGACACTTCTACAGCTGCCCTGCCTTAAACTATCCTGCGTCACACTGCCCTCAGTTTTTATCACCCTGCTCCACTTCCATCACTTTCTTTCCTCAATGTCACATTGGGACTCAATTTCCAAAAGAATACAGCCAGTCATGCATCCCCAAACCCTTACACTAGCCTTGACTCATACCCTTCCCCTAACTCTGAACCAATCAGAGTGGCAGTAAATGATAAGAATGGGATGTGGTGGGGGGTGCGTGGGTGGGATGGGGTGGGGCCTTTTAACATGTGAAGCACTTTGTGCTACATCTTATTGTATGAAAAGTGCTATATAAATAAAGTTTGATTTGATTTGATTTGGCAATACTGAGGGGGATAAAGCAGAGTGCATCTGTGTAGCCTCTTCTCTTTGTACCATTAAGGTTTGAACACAGCCACAACCTGGCAGCTGCATATCACTCTTGTATGTGCCCACTGTGTAATAGACATCCGTCAAACTGTTCAAAGGTGTAAATCATGTCCGCCCAACTGCCACTGCTGCACTGCAGAGAAATGCTGATAGAAAAATGTATGGCGTCTGTGATAAGGCTGAAGATCCTCTTTATTGCAGTAATTTGGCTCTTTTTTTGTGAGTGTGTTTTTTACCTAGGAAGAAAAATTCAGGTGCATCGCAGTCGACTCATAGCGTATTCTTCCCTCATACCCCATCAATAACAATGAGAGAAGTGTCAGGCAGTGATTAGGCTTTGATATTGAGAGTGAAGCAAAAATGGCTGGGTGCGCGTCAATGCAAGTCCCCGTGTGTGTATGAGTGCCATGTTTGTGTGTGTGTTTCCCATCATAAAAGAAATGAGTCCAATGAATGTTCACTTTTTTCCTCCTCATACGAAAAAGGATTCCAGTCAGTCTTTTTGTGAAATTAGTCTGCCGTGGAAGGCAAATGCATCTTAAATCAACTGTGAGAGCTCCTACTCTGTATTTATTCACTTGACAATACACATGTTTAAAATGGACTGATGCAGGTGCCATCACTCTGAAACATGCAAATTAAAATACCACAGCGTTTGCTAACCTCGCACAGTGAATGAGTTTATGATCATTTATTTCAGTATTTAGCACTTTTCATAATACTATACTGCATCTGTGCTGTCTATGCATATGCAAATCTCAATTTTATTATGCATGACTTGTAGGTCAAGTTATGGAAATAGAGGGTAACGCCCAATCCAGTACCACTTAACAACATCAACCGCACCAGTTGGTGTGCAAAATGAAATGTGGCAGTGAGTCAAAAGACTTGGTGCAGTGCGATAAATGTGTCTATTGAGAAGGACCCCTGCTGCCAAATAATGATTGCCTTTGATAGTGAGAGTGGAGAAAGTCATTTCCAAGAAGCCAGGTAATTAAGGCAACGCTGATTCGGTCCAACAATGTCTGTGTCAAACCACCAGCAGATACTGTCTGTAAACCTCCCAATCATCATGTTGCTTTAGATCAACTGCCAAGTATTTGGAGTGTGCAGCATCTCCTCCTTACAACTTTACAGTAATTTAAAGACATGCTCCCGTTGCGGTGTCTTCATTTAGCTTTGGCAAACAGAGCCGACGTATAAAAAGCTGGTGAAAGTTATAGGTTAGGGAGCTCAGGGTGAGTCAGCGTTTGTCATAAAAACGAAGCTAAAAAAAAAGGTAATGAAGAAGTTGTTGAAAGGCTTTTCATGGCAGTAGTCTTCAAGGAAATTAACAGTAGAGAAATTGGCAGACACTCATTTATTTTCTGGTGGGAGGTAGATAGTCTAAAGAAGCCTTTAGTCTGTGTAAACACAAAGCTACAGCCTAAAGCCATTAAGGTACATCCCCATTTGATCCAGAAACCAGAGGAATGTGCTAGTTAGCTTAGTCTCAAAGGCTAAACGTAGCTTGGCTCAAACTGACCATAAAACTAGAACTGCCTGACTGAGCATAGAATTTAATCCCAGTTGGCCGTCTGTAGCTAAACTAACATGATGCTAAGCTAAGCCTATAATGAGATCATATGGCTTAGATACGCAAACACATGAACTGGGATGTTTTTCCCATCTTCTACTGTGTAAGAAGGAAAAATGTCTATTCACAAGCACGTTTACACAACACAATTTGTACACTGAATATAAATCAACAAGTGTTACTCTTTATAGACACAGCACTTAACTTTAATATTTAGCCTGGATATTGGATGTCCCTCATAAAACTTTGAGCCTAAGCTGTGCAACAACATTCTCCTAACTGTTGTAATGGACTGTTCAACAAATGCCAGAAGTACTACAGAACTGATCCACTTTTTAAACTCGAGATTCAACAAATAATCCAGTTAATACAATGAGCAACAACCAGATATTGTTCCAGTAAAGTAGAAGACTCAATTTAGTCAGCAAGTGCTCAACCCTGGGGGAGCAGTTCTGGCTTCCAATAAGCTCCCTCCCCTTTGCCTCATCAGTGAAAGCTCATATGCTGTTACTTTATAGGACATGTGGAAGCTAATATGCTCAGGCGTCAGCGGCTAAATGAAAACTTTGGTTGACATGCTCACATCCGCGCCTCTTCCCCTCCTCATGTAACCTCTTTTCCCTCCCCTTGGGCTCAAACTATCCTCCATTTTTCTTAGCGGTAATTAGCAGGCAGACAGGATGGTGATTAGCCATGAGGCAGTGCTTCCCACCCCTCAGTCATCCTCCAGACTCAGAGGTGTGTTTTCTCTGTGACTGGAACATGTGTTAAAAGCAGCTGGGTAGTTACAGACAGCTATAGAGTGAGGGAGAAAAACATGTTCTGAGTCTGTGTCTGATGAGCGTACACACCAGCTACTGCAGGGTATAAACACACTCAAAATAGCTGTCATATGTTCCCCGGTTGTAACACAAAAACACACATCTGTGTTCTTTTGAGATATTTCTCCTTTTTGTTCTCTCGTTTCTCTCATTTGGGATCTACACCCAAACACAAACTCAAAAGCGCATCATTATCTCACATTGTTTGTCACCCATTCAGGCATTCCACGTCATGTTCGCACACTCTTACAAAGCATTGTTTGCATCTCATTGAGGGAAAGCTGAGCTTATTTCACTGTGCTACAAAGATGCAAGGAAAAGGGGAGAGATGGAGATGTAGACAAACAAAAAGCAAGCCCAGACATAAACAGATAGCCAGACAGGCTTTCTGCCTGGGGCTTGTGATTCAGAATACTAACAAGGCAACTGAGCTCACACCCAGGGAGGGAAGGTGTGATGTAGGCCAGAGCCAAGCAATGGGAGGGGAGGGATGATTTACCCTTGAAATCTGAGTGGTTGTCTGAAGTTCCTCCCTGAAATCTGCAGTGCATGATTGGCTGTTTAACCCAGATCAGCAAACTTACAAAAATAGGACATTTCTTGCTTTTTAAACTTAATAAAAGATATAAGAAAACATGACCTGAATTCACTTTTTATCCCCATAGATACTATCAATGTAGGAGCTATTCGCTTCACCTAGAATTCTCTCTTTATTTAAACCCCTGCTACTGTGGCCTGGCTGCAATTCCCCCAGTCAAAAGCAGATTTAATTTGGTAATTAATCTGATATCTTTGCATTTGTCATCTGGACTGCCGCTTTACGCATCATATAACATACTCTTTTGCATATTTCATTCTGCTGTTCACCCTGGTTTAATGGTCTAAATCTCTGTGCTGATTAATGGAAACTTTTTAAATGGATATCCTGTTTAATTTTTCAGATCACTTAAATCATGTTCGCTTTTGCTTTTTGGCACTTGTCTTTGCTGAGATGCATAATGAGTGCATTATGAACAATGACCATGACGATCCAGCTGATTCATTTCAGCACAGAATAAGCTATAATACTGTATCATAAAGATAATTCATTTAACAATCCCGGCTTTCTCGTTCTGAATAGTCAGCAGCAGGTGTGACTTACTGACTATTCAGACGGTGTCATCTTCATAGAATTGACTGTTTGAAGCTAGTGTCTTGTTTTGTGAAGTCAGCAATAATCAGTATTTCTAATTGTGATTTTGTGTGCTACCCTTGAGGACAAGAGATAATGCCATAAACACATATGTCTGTGTATGCATATAAAAATGGTTTAAAGAGTTTAGTAAATTCCAGGATTTTGCATTCAACAAATTTCTATTTCTATCCAATTCGATTTCTATTGAGGAGGAGGGAGACTGGTTGTGGCAGAAGAATAGCAACTCCCCCCTTTATTTTGTTATAGAAGAAAAAGTGGTCAACTCTACATAAGGGGGTAGGATACTTAAGGTTGTTATTTTTTTTTTTAAGATTTTGAGCCTAATGTCTAACTTGAAAAAAAGAAAGAAAGAAAAAAGGTTACACCAAGAGAAATAATGTAAAAAATTGCTTTAAGTGTAGTGCTTTAACTCAAAAAGATACTCATACACAAATACACACAAAAAATATTTGGCTTTTTTTCCAATATGTATGGACTTGGGTGCTTGGTTAGGCCAAGAAATATTACTTAAGTTTTGGTTAAAATAAAAGCTGAAATCTGCGGAATGACAATTAGAAAATAAAAAGTAACATGATCTATTAGAGCTGATAGTTTTACCTCAGACTTAAACACCAACTTATGATCTCCTCTGCTGTTCAGTTTGTTTTAAACAGCCCTGTTATTTTTAGAACTGTTTTTTTTTTTTTCAAGCTATCAGGTCAAACCAGGCTAACTAAGACAGAATGGTCCACTTGTGTCTGTCGCCCATCGCATTCATTATAGAGCATGTGGGCTGGGTGGCACTGGTGGAAATGTGGTGGACAGATATTGATGGATAATGTGTGAGTGGAAATCCCCCCACGTTTGCCCACAATATGTCACGGGCTGGAGGAATAGAGGAAATACAGACAATACTGACATATCGGTCACTCATGTGCAAGTTTATGTTGAAACAGACACATCAAAGCAAATCCCCCCAATTGTCTCCCTTAAGCCTTGAGAGAGCAGAGGGACGGATCATCCCACTGAATGTGCTCACAGTATGGCCACTGCTGAAGATGGGAATAAAAGTGGCTAAGTCCTCATTGAGACGAAAAACTACCGAGGATTGCGCCAAATGAGGGATGAGGAACAACTCCAGAAACTTATATTTGTGAGCTGAATTTTAGAAGTTTTTGTAAAATACTCTTCAGGAGGTTCAAAGTTTTTGTTCTCTTTCTTTCATTTTTAGCTGTAAAGGCTGAAAACTGAACACATGTGATGTTCAACAACCCCAGAATTTGGCATTTATCAAATTATAGCATCCAAACTTCACATTTTGGTGATTATATTTATGACAGTTGCTGGGGGGATCTGCAGGCTTCAGGGATATTTATTTGATCATGAAGGCAAATATCCGGCTTGTGCCAGGACTTTGTTTGTATGAGTGTTCCAACTATGGCAGCTTTCACTCCTCACTGTAGATCCTGCGTTGCCTGCAGTCACGCCAAGTCCTCTCCATCCCAGTTCCCCATTTCATCCACAGGGACCTGGCATTCCTGTCAGTCATGTGCTATCAGTGAGGCTGCAGGCGCTGCTTAGGAATGCCCAAACTATCTTCCCTCTCTTTCCTCTCACAGCACCCCTCTCCACACTTTGTGTATCTCCTTTCTCCACCTCAGTTCTAGTGAGCACTTTAGCCTCCATTCAGTGGTCTTTTTATGTTTCCTGTCCTTAACTTCCCTTATCGAGACACCTCTGGGCTGATATTTTGTTCTGTACTTTTGTCTCTCTTGGTCTATCTTACTTTTGATCTAAAATCTAGTCTTTCTCTCTCTCTCCCTCTTGCAGGTGTAAAGAAGGCTACCATGGACTCCGCTGTGACCAGTTTGTACCCAAGACAGATGCTATCCTGTCAGACCCAAGTATGTTCCATTTTCCTTTTTTTATATATCGTACAGTACTGTGTGTATTGATCTGAGACATGAAAACAAATTTAAAACAAGTGTGTTGCGTACCCTCCAGCAAATCTCTGTCTGTGCTCTGTCAGTCAACAAGATAAATATAAGTCAAGTGCCTATGTTAACACATTCAGCACAGGGCTGATGTCGCCCCAGGGCCTTTAGACTGTGAGAAATTCATTTTGCGTGTTACCTTGACCAGTACTTCCATAGGTTACAGCAAGACATGGAGCCTTGTTGCAAATTACTCCTCATGTCAACCCACCATTTCCTCTTAGATCCATACTGGTGCATCGTTCTTGAAAGTAACTTAACGAGTCAATTCAAGTTTTTCAAGCCAGGGTTAAAAAGAAATGAGGTAGTATTCATACTGAGGCCAAGTTACATTCCTTCAAGGTTTTTTTTCCTCCTTTGAGTCTTCTATAGCTTGGTTTTGATTGCTATATATTGACATCCCAGTCTCTATTTTTCCTATAGCAAAGATTTTCTTTAAAGAACAGAGCTTGAGATGCAGACTCTAAACACAGACTCTGGTGGGCTAACTGTAACAATATCAGTATATCAAAGACAGGCAGCTTTGACACTGTCTCTTTGCCATGGAAAATAATAAAAGAAAGGATAACAGCAGAAAAATCAGCCCTCTATGTGGAGATGAAAATGATCATGGTACTGTTTCTAATAATTTTACACATCCTGGTGTGACGGAGCTCGCAAGCAGCTGAATATATCTAGGACCAAGGACATGGTTATAGATTTCCCATGCAAGCACTCTGCTCCTCAGATCACTTCCCTTGAAGGACATAGTGGAAGTGCTCAACATACATAAATATCACGGCAGTCTAGATCGTAAGCTCAGTTTTACTCCAAACTTGGAAGCAGCAATCCCTAATCTGTCCTTGTAAGTTAGCAAACTTCAATAACTAGTATATCTTACTGTGACACTCGTTTTTTTCAGGGACAGAGAAAGTTGCAATGATTTGAGAAAGAGGGGGAGAAATTTAGGAAGCTAAAACTTTTAGTTCTCTTAATTTCTAGAAGTCAATAGGTTTAACCAATACTATAGACACATCCCTCATCCTGACTTGTTGCTTTTATAGCAGCTGCTACAGTACGACTAGCTCGATCTATATTGTCCCTTAACAACCCACTCACTGTATGTTATGACATCTACATAGATACCTGGAGAAGTCAGTAAGATGGCTTTATTCAAAAGCAGTTCTATTCATCCAGCTTGAATATTGCTTTACCCTGCTGTTTTTGTTGTGTTGAGTGTTCCTTCAGTGGTAAAGCGAAAAAGTGTCAGGACTGCAGTGTATATTTTCTTTTTGATTAAACATTATGGCCCAGTTGCTGATAATTTTAGAGTCTTTTGTATGAAGTTTCAGGGCTGTGCATGCATCTATTATTCTGTTAAACCTAAAATATATGCTTGGTCTTTTATTCCAACTTGTATCTAAAAAAGGGGAAAAAGATAGTCAGTTTTACTTTTGTATGATTATTTTCTTGTCTGCAGTTATCACACTTCTGATAAATCTGTATCATGCAATTCCAGCCATAGAATTTGTAAAAGATTTCAAGATAAGATAAAATAATATTTTATGGATCCCCAGGGGGAAATTCATTTGTTGCAGCATCACAGATATAATAATACAAGTAAAGCCTGGTTTATACTTCTGCAAAGACCCTACGCCTTAGCGGCTGAGCTCACATGCTTGTATGTTGTTGTGCTCACACGTCTCTGCAATATTCCATCATAACCCTTTGAATCTTTGATAGTGAGATACCTGTTTTCAGAACTGTGGACCTTTGTCACAGGGTACAGTGTTGATTTGCTCTAGAAGTATAAGCCATGCAGGCTTAGAGAATACAAGAACAAAAGTAGCAAAATATCAGAGCATAAACACAACAAACATACACAACAGTTCCACACCAGTAAAAATACATTTTTCCAACTGCAGTCTGGACATCAGGTGGTTTAAGCTCAAGTTATCCACTGATTGAAAAAGTGAAGGTTTTCTGCTCTAACATGGTGGAGTGATTTTTTTCTGGTGTAATTCTTATATCTGTGGTATAAGAACTATTATGTTTTTATTGACTGCATCGTGACTTTAAACTTATTATGTTCACTTAATGTTCCTTCCACCACAACAGGTGCTCATATTTATAATAATAGAGTAATAAAGAGCTATAGTTTGTTAATTTTTATTTTAATCTTAATTTGGCCATTATTAAGGCCATAAAAAGCATTAGTCAGATACTAGACACAGACAAAATGTGTATCATGAGACCGTGTATCTTTATTGGCTTTTACAGGCAAAGTGGTACCATGCAGATATTAAAGTCAAACTTGCCCATAAAACCTCCCGGATGTTTACGAGGGTCTTTAATCTCGATCTGCTTTTGTCTGGCTGAGAGGGAAAAGAGAAATATCTGTTTCTTGTTTTCATGAAAACCCGTTTTCCATGGTCTTTAAATCTTCTCTACACTGGAGAAAGTAGTTTAAGAAATAAAGTGAAAGCCAGGAACACGAGAGGGAAGTTTCCCTTAAGACTTTGACTTTACAATTTCACTCTGTTTTATGGAGTGGTCTCGCTCTTTGCACCAAATGTTTGAAAAAAAACTTATTTGAATGTTTTTACCCAATTTTGGACACATAAGACACATAATGTTCAACATAATCCACAATGGCCTTTATGGTAGACATCACACATCACTTTAGAATAAATGAGTGAAGAAGTCAATTGGCAGGGGATACAAAACAAATGACTGAAAGTGCCTGGATTGCACCTTCACCTTGGATGGATTTCATTTGTTTCTGAGAAGAATTTAGCCAGTCGGCTATTGGACAAATGGAGTCGATGCATTACTTTAAACTGGAGTAATCCATGTCTGATAACATGTATACTGTTCTGCTCTCTGCCATATTACCCCAGATATGTCCACACCAAGTTCAGCTTCTCTCTGCCATTTAAATAGAGAGAAAACTTAGCTCTGCTTACCTTCTGTCTGATGCCTCACAGGCCCACTGTGAGCCCATTAATGGGGTCACAAGCCAGTGTCAACAAGCGTGTTTTAGCATCTACAATAGGCATCATGTTGGCTGTGAAAGGCAATAAATTTGTGTCCAGATCAAAGGCTGTTTTTTTTTTTTAAAGAAATGCTTAAACTTGTTGTATAAAGCACAAACATGGAAACAGAAGAAATAATTCCTTCAGAAAACAACAAGATAATATTTTCTATTTTCAAAACATGCATGGGACAGTCTAAAAAGAATACTTCCCTTAAGATGATTTGTTTGAAGGGCATATTTGTCATACTGTGAAGTAAAATTAAATATTACAAATTGTAACATTTTCTGTTGGGTATAAGCCTAAAACGCCGCATTTCAACAACAGTAATTCTTGGAAAGCGATCATCTCAAACATAGCAGGATGGATTCAAGCAGGAAATTAAAATCAGTGGATTTTGCCACTGGATTAAACATGCAATATACCTTTTTTTATGACTACAAAACTGTGTTTCAAAGGGCAAGCATTTTTTACTCTCCCTAACGGTAAGCTTATAAAACAGTTTCATCAACAAGGGGTAAACACAATACTCCACATTTGGAGTCTCCTCTAAAACAGTTCAACTCCTGAGTTACAAAGCTTTTGTTTGCACTTGTGCTCTGTAGCTCATAGCCACTTACAATGATAAAACACAGCTAAAGGTGTTAACAAAACAAACAGCTTCTCCTAAAAAGCAGGGTTAGTGTTTCCAGCTGAGTATATGAAACTGCTCAGTGACCAAGAAAGTTGTTTATGATGAATAAAACTGCAGAAACTAAAAACTATATGAAATGAGATTCACCATCTGTCTTAGTTATGAGTCAATGTACACTCCAGCACAATATTTGGCACTGTGATAGAGAGGGGGAACATGTAGTAGGTTGAAGATTTCCAGAGTGTCACGGAAATAAAGATGGATGGGTGCCACCTCCAGTCACAGATGTTTCCATAAATTAGTTTCCAGTTTGACCTTTTGTCCTCAGAATCCTTTCCATCACCCTCTGCTGTAAACTCTACACATACATAGACATGTTTACAGCCTGAATATCCAATTGATGACATGATTTAAGTTTATGATGACCCCTAAGACTAAATCCATCTCAAAAAAAGAATTGGTGACAGCTGTGACAAAAAACTGCATGCAAACAGTCATGTATTGCCAGTCCTGGCATGCACCTGTTTACCACTGTAAACTGTGTTTGGCCACAATCTCTCTCCCCCCTCTTTTGGAGATAAGTGTATCCTGGAAGATTTGGAAGGGGAATGAAGCCTATTTTGATGTCTGTTGATACAAAGTAATCTAAAATTTACCCAGATTACCAAGGGTTTGCGGGATTATCCTCTTTTCAGAGGCAAATCATGTAATAACATACACACAAGCATGGACATACTGACAACAGCTACGTGCTCCAGTGTATTGCAGTTCATTGTGACTTTATGACTGTCTGCATGCCGTTTGATTCCACATTTTCCTTCATTGATGTGGCAAATTTAGACTCAGATCGCACCCTGTGGTGAGGAAAAAGTTCCATCTGCTGTGCACACTTTACTCTTTTTTTCCATCTCTCTAATATTTCTTTTTTCTAAAATCAATTTCCAACAACTCACTCACACACACACACCAATCATCCATCATTCCACATCCTTTATCTTGTTATTGACTAACCGCATCGCAGCTACTCATAAGAGCAGTCCAGACTGCCTCTCAAACGTACACACACACATCTTTACAAAGGTAGAAAAGAGAAGCAAATACAAGTTGCTAACATCACAAAAGCCTAGGGACAACAGAAAAAAGAGGCCCCCCGCCAGGTACTTCAGGTGCACCGCTGTGAGCTCAGCTCTGAAAATGAGGTAGAGAGAAAGTGCAGCCTTCTCGGGTATCAGTACACAGTGGGGGATTGGTGGGGTTGTTAATTGAAGGCATGGGAGACTGGGAAAGCTTCAGGTTAGATTATAGTAGGATAGGAACCCCAATGAGTTCATGGTGAGTCACTTACAGTGGCCATATTTGTACGTGAGGTGGGAAGCTTGGGTGCTACTATGTCACCAATGTAGTCCGGAAAAGATACTTATAAGAAAATCCCCTTTGTGTGACTATGGACACTATGGCAACTCATCACCCAACAAATATCATTCAAAGAGAAACTTCCATAGGTGCTGCTGTTATTTTCTGCATCCATTAAACAAAAGATACTCATGGTAAGAATGAACAATGAATGAAGATGTTAAGTCTCGTGTTCATTTGATCTGCATGAACTGGAGTGCTATGAACTGTAATAACTGGCTATCTAAAATCAATTCTCAGTGCCAGTAAAAGCAATGCTTCTTTTTCTCTTCTATTTTTTTTCTCTTTTGCATCAGGGCCTTGTCTCACCTTGTCATATTCTACGTAACCACCTGCTAATTAAACATTATTCTTGCTTGTCTTTTTACCCACTGCCCATCGTCGAGAAAGCAGTAAATCAGCTAAGGTCAGGCAGATACCCTATATTTATCAGACACACAACATGGAGCTCAACCATAAGACAAAACATCATTTAAGTTTCCCACTCTGAATCTAAAGGTCAAGCACACCTAGCCACAGAATGAAAATGGCCAATTGTTTTCTGCTGCTGGTGTCTTTAATAATGTTTGCTGGAAGATTAAAGTGAAAGGTGAGACAGTTTTGGCTTTACCCTGCTGAATTACAAAAAGAAAGATGACAAGCCTCTAATTTGAACTATTAATCTTCTGTAGATATTAAGCCTGGAGTCAGAAGCTACACATGATATTTGGTTCAATAACATACACACACACACACACAAACACAAACACAAACATTGACTCCCCAGTTCCCTGCTCACCCAAGTGGAGGAGGGGATTAATGATTTGATTCACTCACGCCATTGTTTCTCCCACTCGCCAGATTTCTACCTCTTAATCGGGCCAAAAGCATCTGACATGATGCACAGGTATCCTTTTTGGCCTCTGGAGGCTCTGTGAAGCGAGGTGCCGCGACTTGCCAGTGTGAAAGATTGGCAGCCTGCACATATTATGATTGGTGAATGTCTCCAGACACGCCAATTTCAGAGGAAAAGGATGTGCATCAGTGCTGTAATGACATCATCCAAGGAGGCTGTGACAGCTGAGACGATTTAGAGTGGGAAAGTGTTGGCTGTTGCCACAGGCGATTACTGGAGATAGCCTGAATGGGTGATACAGATCGGGAAACATCAGTAAGATGATGATTCTGCTGCTTTGGCTCTGCCAAGTGTTTGTGCCACTGTGTGAGGAAGTATTTGGCATAATACAGTCTTAACTGTATGAATCATGCAGTCTTACCTTGAAATGGGAAAATATAATGCTGACAGGTCAGACTGGATTTACTCCCAAAGCCTCAAGAAACTGGGATTCATAAATGTCATCTGGCTTAGCAATTCTGGGTCTTTTGTATGTGATGGTTAGTATTTAAAGAACTGTTTCAATTTTCAACCTTAACAGGGATATTAAAGCTCCTTTGAGGAGTTTTTTTTGTCGATGTATTTTGAGGCATGATATGACTTACAAAGGTACCAAGAGCAACAGAGAGATTATTAATCAAAGGGGGAGTGATTAGCTTTCTTTAAGGGTTCAATCAATTTAAATGAGCCAAGTCCAAAAAAAAAAAAAATGTTAACCATTACTTGAAATTCGGCTGTGAGGTTGCAACTCTTCTGTGCCCAGTTTACAAACTAGTTCAAATCACAGATTCTTATTCAAAACATGAAAAAGAAAAGATTGTGTTTATATGTATGGAAATTTTTATCTGCCAGAAATAACACATTAGAACATTTAACCTATTTATTCATCTAAAAAGATGTAACTATGAAACACATGAGAATAGTCTGATGGATGTCTCCCAGTAGTTCAGTATCTTTAAGGCCATCTTAGCAAAAGTGACTAAAGTCTCCTGGAAACAGCACAACCCACTCACCAGTCAAAACAGCCACACTCTTGATTTTGTGAATTGATACATAATTTTTAACCTTAAGATCAAAAAGTATTAGACTTTGAATTAAAGAAATGGGGTCTCATGTGGACACATGAAGAAATACACTTTTTCTGCACATCTGCATTGGTCTTGTTTTACTGAAGGTTGCCACCTGGTATATGCTAACAGCTAGCTACATGGAAAGCAAGTAATTTATAACTTGTGTTTTTATTGTATATCTCTGAGAGCTCAACTACACTAATATTGTTGAAGGTAAAAAGAATAATTTAGCCACACAGAGGCTGTTTGCTGTTTTTGAATTAAATTTCTTCCTTCTGAAACACTTTCATTTTTTGCATGATTCGTATCACTTTCAAATTTTATATGAAGTATGAAATATATCAGTCAGAATTTCCAGAGGCTTTACCATTATTATCAGTTTAAGCAACTCAAATAAGAGTGTACTCAATGAAGACATTTGCAAAACACTCCTTGAGGCTTCCAGAGATGACTCATACTAGGAGGAACCTGATGTCTGTTTCTGCTTTTCATAAAACATGAATTATTTGTGATTTCATTGAGCAATTTGTAGATGTTTAGCCCTCTCTTTTCAAATGTATGAGCGTGTATTTGAAACCTTATTTTACATTTTCGAATTAGATTTTCTTTTTTTCTTTAATCCTGGACTCATTCAGTCTCTATGCTTGCTTTACACTGTTTTTTAAAAGTAGACCCTGCTTGTACAATTATTCTAGTCCATTTGACCAAACTTCTGTTTGTCTTTCACATGTCTGAATCTTACTTATCCCCTTGGGAGTTGATACTTTTCAAACTCATGAGGCCACAGCACTGACAAATTTCCCCATGGCACAATCAGAGTCCATGGGAGAACAGATGTTTTTTTTTCCTTTTTCTTTTTTTTTCTTTTTTTGTGTTGGCTCCGGTTTTGGAGAGTGCCCACCACATAATCTGTCAGGAGCTTGGCAAGCAGCATTCTATTTAAAACTCAGACCACCTCTGTCAGAAAAGCAATTACTAGTGAGGGTTTCATTTTAATTTAAATGAGATTACATTACAGTGACATGAAAAAAGGCCAATGTCTGGATGGAAGGAACAAGAGTGGCCGCTTTTTATCTGTTTCCCCAGCACTGGGATTGAAGGAGAAGACTTAGCTGCATGAAGAAAGACAAGAGATTGTGTTCGAGGGAGAGACAGAGAGAAAGAGAGGGTGTGTCAAAGAGTATGAGTGTGTGCAACAGACAAATTCATACAGACAAGAGTACTGTATGTCTATGGGTGAGCACGCCTGCATCTTAAAGGGGCCAGCTTGTGAATATTGAGAAGCCATGCTCAGAGAACAATTACTGCATTGCCTCGGGCTGGAAACATTATAAAAGGCCCTGTGCAGAGTAACATCAGTGACATAAAGCTATATGATATGTCATTTTCAACTTTTATTTTTTACGATCCTTCTCTAATCCTCTCAGCTCTCCTTATCTTTGTTGTTCGCTTTCTTCATTCAAAGCCTCGGCGAGCTGTGTGCACACAGAGTGGAAAGAGCAAAGCAAGCAATCCACGACAGGCTGGCTCATTACCTGGTGCACGAGAGGGGAGGGTGCATGTCAGAGGAAGCTGTCAAGCCAACTCTACAGTCTAGTAGCGGCATGTGTGTCTCCCTGAGGTGAATTTTGAGAAAGACAGAGGCGCATCATGTTGTAACCGTTTTATCTTTCTCTCTCTTTCTCCCTTTCTGTCTGTTTACCCACTTCCCCCTCCCATTTTCTTTTCCTGCTGCCTGCCTTTGAACCAAACAGCGGATGAACTTGGGATCGAGTTCATGGGTAAGACAACTTTTCATTTACTTTTTTGAGTGCTTACATTTTTATTTTTCCATACCCTTCACCTCTTTGAAAAGCTACATTCCAGAGGAAAGAAAGAAAGGAACACACAATCGCAAGCACAACAAGGCCACTCACCTTGAAAAAAATTAATACAGGTCCAGTCACCATGGAAACAGTGGTGTTGAATTAGATGTATTCTGTCTGTGTGAGACAGCGCTCTTACAGGGGGAGTGATGTAATGAGGGAAGAGCAATAAACACAGACAGCTGCAGTTGATTTTTTGAATGAACGTCATGGTAAGCTGAGTCTAAATCTTAGAGCTGCTATGAAACTGGTTTTTCAAAATATTGAAAATATCTATGAAAAAACAGTTGAACTATGAGCTATGGCACAGTCTATGAGTGTCGTAAATGAAAATTAAACCTTGAAATACTGTTACTTAAAGGAATGTTTGAATAGGTAATGAAATGTACTGAAGCTAATCCTGATGCTTTCCATAACCTAAAAAATAAAACACATCGAAATCAGAATCAATTCAGGGGTAAATTCAGTCGTTAAAGTTGCTCTGATGCACAAAACAAGTTAATAATGAATAAATACTTAATAAATAAAATAGCTAAAGAACAATTAAGAAGTGAAGAATAGTTAGAATAAGCTCTGTACAGCAGCTGATCTTGGTTGGAGGTCTACAAGTCAGCTATGGTGATCGTGAGGTCGGGACTTTGCTGATGCATCCACTAATGTAAAGGCCCACCTCTGCATTCCCAAAACCCAGTCTGACACCTGCCTAATCCTACTAACCCTCATTTGATTCATTCCAAATCTTACAGTGCCTATAGTAAGGGAGCAAAGACACTGCGTATGTCTTCTCTCCATAAGCCTTCGTCATCTTGTGCATTCTCTCTTTCCTTGTGGTTGTTTTTTTGCTCCCCATGCGTCTTAAAATATCCAGAGTTTTGCAGTAATCTTCAGCAGTTTGGCCAGTGAGCAGGCCTGGCTTCAGCACTACCAGCTGAGCACAGGTGTAGACACAGCAGGGAAACTGCACAACTGCATCAACAACAGCAACAGCAGAGTGAGTCAAACACTAAAAGTTTATGATTCCAACCTAAAAAACAATCATGGACAATCCGACAGCCCATGAAAGGGGTTAATAACTGAGTATTGGTAAGTCATATATTATTTTTGGTAAAATGAATGAGCTAGAAATGTGTAATTATCTGTAGTTTAACTAAAATTGTATTGTTATGTAAGTTCATACTAAGACGTAGCTCTTTTCTGCCAAGAAGGACCCCTTTGCTGGATGAGTATACTGCAGACTTCCAGACGAGATATATTTTTGTTCAGAAAAAGACTGAAACTTGACCAAAATAGTTTCTCAAGCTGTCATTTTATTACATAATGATGAATTCACAAAAAAATATTCCGCCCATAAGTCGGGCCTCCCTAAATCCCCTTATTGACCTTTGGCAGTCCCTGCTCCACTTTAAGAACCACTCTAATCATCCTTAAAATAGATTGCAAGATAAATCACAGGTTGAGGCTTACAAAAACAATAACAAAAAGCAAAGGATTAAAATTCCAGAAGAGATGAATGACTCACCAAGTTCACTTTGCTCATGGATTTTTCCTGCTATACTCCAGACAGCTTCAGGCAGCCTTTTGTGACCAAATAAAAGTACCCCACTATAGCTCGAACCTTTGGTAGTCACCTCCTTGTGCATCTTTGTAGAAGCATGCTGTGTTAAGTCACGCTCACCCCTGTGGCATATTGAAAATTCTCAAAGGCATAAAGTGCATAAGGCTTTTCTCCAGGCACTGCTGACCAGCTTAACCCACATTCTTTTTCTGTGTCCCATTGCTTTGTCATAGCTGCAAATTCTAATATTGTTGACGGTTTATCCCAACTTTTCACATACTCGCAGAGGACAACAGGTGCCATTTCATAAACCTGTATGTGGGATCATCAACTGGGTCTATGTCAGAACTGATCCAAGACCAGTATAGTGTGTTCTCCAATATTTAGAGAGAACATCAAAGAGGCATCTATGCACAGGGGATCATTTTAGATGAGACAACAGGATGTCACTGCTAAGCAGAACAGTTAGCAACCCTGTTGTCACTGGATGTTGCTTATTGAGGGTTGAGTAAGATCCCTCTGACTATAAACAAGACAAACACACTCTATAAATTAAAGAGAAAAAAAAAAACGAAAGGGGAGGTAGCTTTGACAGTAACATTACAGGTGCCAAACAGTCCCTTATGGTTAACCCTTGTCATTCAATTCTGGCTGGGTTTTGATCAAGAAGTGGTGACATGATACCATTTTACAGAGTATCCTACTTATAAAAGATAAAACCTAAGACCCGACAGTTTAAATATCACACTATTTGAGCTTGGTGTCAGAGGAAAATGACTGCAGTATAAAGATGATAAATGTAAATGGGTTGAAAAACTATGCAAACCATTTCTGTACATGCCTTTTCAGCTTCCACTTGAAAACATTTTCCCCAAAAATAACAAAACACAAAACCCCAAAAAGTCTTCATTCTTCAATAAAGACACTGTTCCCTTTTCCTGAGGGAATATACAGTATTACCCCAAACACACCCACACACTCAACAGACACAACATGACACATGCAGAGCTTCTATCTACCACCCTCATGATGTTTCTCATCTCTTCTTTGCCATCTTCTCAGGCTCCCTTTTGTGCATACATAAAAAAACTAACATTGCATGCTGTGAAGTATTCCATTAACATCATAGCTCATATGCTGCTGTCATGTCACACACTTGCTGCAGGGAAATCCAAGGAAGGGGGGAGGGGGGGTGGTGCTTTGGAAGGGGAAGCGCCTGCCCTACTGCACACAACATTCCTCACTCTAGTGGTTTTAATCCAGGGACTAAATTAGTTGAGAATGCTGTTGCAGGTGGGTGGATGCACTAGAGGAAATGAGAACAGGAGGGATTGATTGAATGCTGGACAGATGACTGACACAGTTTTTGGTTTCTGGTATAAGTGCATTCTCAATGGGCTTTCTCATTGTGCTCCATTAAACCTCCTACCTCTGTTTTAGCAATGAATCTTCTGATAGTTGTTATATAAGTCTAATGTTTGACAGTCTGAGCATGGGAACAGTCTGTCAGACTGCACTAAAGCAGTGTTTGAAGTGGGATTGAGTTCTCCAAGTATCGTGTCTTTTGATTTCCTTTTATTCTTTAGCCAAGTGGTTGCAGCTTTTTGCGCCTCACTAGTTTTCTCAGCATGCTTTCAAACCAAACATCCTGTTTTGTCACAGTTCCTTATAGTGCATTCTTTATTACAGCATTTTATCAAGTCATGTGACTGCTATAGCATAGTCGGCCACATGAAACTGGGTTGTCCTTGCGTCAATACGACACGGTTCTGTCTTCTGACATGATTCTGCATCTAATTTCAACAACGCCTCATAGGCTCGGGGCTTGAAAGGCTTGTAATGGTTTTATATTCTGACTCCATGTTGGTGGCTGCTCGCAGACATTCAGAAGAGCTCAGTAGACAGCCATATTTTTTACGCTGAGATTTCTGCAAAGGCCTGTTTCATCTTCCTACTAAAAAAGGCAGAAGAGCTCGTCTCAGGTGGAGGTCTGCATGAAGAGTGATGGTGCAGCAGCAGGGGAAGATGTTTCCATGTAACTGAAAAGGAGCAAGTGAGAGGTCATTTCACTAATGGTGCAGGCTGGAGACATTAAAGTGACACACTTATTTTTAATTAGAAAATAGAGGCATGTTCCTGGAGCTTTTACTCTTAGTTAATATGGTGCTTTATGTCTATCTTCAAGCTCCAGTTAGAATTTTATCTGCTGGCTATGAGAATAAATGAAATTAGATCTGATGCCCTTAACAGTCTGCAGAGGCAACTAAGGCCATCAGCAGTAAGATCAAATACTTCTGTAGTTATTTTCATAGCCTGCCGCTGCTGCTGCTGCAGGAGGGAAGGATATGTCAAACACATGGATTCTCCCAAACAGGCTTTGTTCACGTTATACATTGAGTCCATCCTTGAATATCCTGGAATATGTTTGACTAAAAAAATATATAAACTAATACACATTAAAAGAGAGCAAAGTGAGGTTGTTTGTGTGTTTGTTTTTTAGACAACAACTTTCACAAAATGAGCAAATGAGTCAATCAGCATCAAGAAAAGGTTTTTCAAGAGAGCACGTAACTTGAACATTGTTTTCATAATTTAGTAGTTTAATTTGAAAATATTTCTAAAGAGGGGGTATTTAACTTTGTTAAGGCTTCAAACTGTTAACTGGAACCCCCATGGTAGCTTCATATATATCCTGCTCCGAAACTCCCTATTTTTCTCGCACTAGTGTTTCAGAAAACCCTTACTCCAGCCTCTGTCTGAAATGCTTTGTTTCAGCTGCTGTCTCCACTCCACAAACAAACTCCATTTGCTTTTATCACCTAGCCCTCCGGATGTCAGAGCTATGGGCAGAGCCTCGCTGTTTAACTCATTGGCAGCCAGCCATTTACAGAGCAGAGAGCCCAGTACTCTGTTGTTTTAGAACATTTTAACTGATCTTTCAAGAACCACAGAATGATATGTTCTATGACAATGTTGAACTATTTGTCTCTATTTAACTATAGGAAATGGAATGAATTTTAGTTTACACAATGAACCAAAATATGAAAACAAAAACATGAACCCAAAGATTTGTGAAACCTGTTTGTTTTATACGTTATGCATCACAAAAGCAGCCATATTCAGACTCCAGTGCTCTTTAAAGGTCTAAAGTCTTAAGTAACACACTAATGTGAACCTTAAATATTATAACTCACACTCATTAGTTAACCAAAAAGAGATTACCCCTTATACATAGCAATTTGTCTGTTTAAAACTGTTTACTAATATTAAAAATGCAGTAGTGTGACACAGCTGGCCTCCCCTGCAGCTTTCATTTTAACTCTCTTCTGCCTCCTCCTCACAGGAGCTGAGTGGGCAGTATGGACCTCTGATGTTTAAATATATGCCACATACATCCACATATTCTAACTCTGGGAGTTTTTCAACAGTTATCTTTATCTTTAGCCAGAAGCACTCTAATATCTGAATCGTTTTTCCCCCTGATTGAACTCAGAAACACCACAGCATCCCTGAAAAGTGTCGATGCAGCACTGATGTAATGCAGGGGGAGGCAAATGATGCAAACAGACTTCAGTGTAAGCTTTGACCACAGGAAGCTTTCCAACAGACACAATGCCCTTACAAACAAGAGCTAGTGGAGGTTGACAAGCCTCGATGGACAAGTAGAGTTCCCAGGACAGTTCTCCGTTGACAGCATCAAAAGCCACAAACAAGTCCTCAAAGGTCACGAACAGGCTGCAGCAATGTTTTCTGCACTTTACCTTGCGGTTGTGGAGATGGTGAGATCAGACACAAGAGGATTTATGATATTTGAGTAATCGAACAGTGTCTCAGGATGTATTGTATTTAAGCTTGTGGGACAAAGAACTAGCTTAAACTTTCTTCATTAGATGTTAGCAGATCAGTTCAATATTTAGTTGAAGGCCATGAACTTTCTCAACAAAAGAAGTGACACCATTTTTGCCATCTAGGAACCAATTCAGACAGTTGTGAGTGCCACCTTGAACAAGCGTTATAATAAAAAGTTTTCACTGTAATACTCCTGAAAACATAAGACTGAAATGATTCCATCACCAAATACAAAACTGCTCTTTTTTCTAGAAGCAGTGCCAAGAAGTAACCTCTACTCAGGAACAAGCAAAACACTTGCTAGCTAAAACTCATGGCTAAAGCTATCATTGTCCTATTTTACCACTTTAAAAGGCTAATTTTGACTTTTGACCATGATTTACAAACTGTATGTTTACACCACACTTATTACACTTTGCTATTCACTTGTTTTTTTGATAGCTACACAAATTGAACCCTAACACTGAAATATGCCAATCTAATTTTACCCCTTTTGATAAGTTTCCCCGTGTTAATGATAGCGAGTGGGAAGAGCTATCCCGTGCGGCCATTACATAGAAAAAGAATGATACAATATTTGCAGGATCTCTTATTTACCTGCAGGAAGTCAGGTGTACGGCTCTTGAGTTTCTCCCACGCAATGCTGTCGAAGCTCCCTGGGCTATTTTTTAGTCTATGATGTGTTCACAATGCCACAACTGTTAGCCAGCTTTGATTGGAAGCAGTGAGTATGTGCTGCCACTGGCACTGGGCCATGGAGGAGGAGCCCACTTTGGATGATGTATGTAAACAACGAAACAAAACTTAATAAAATTCCTTTCTCTGCCTTTAAGTTGTTAACAATTTTACTTAACTGAACTGTAAAAATAACGACACTTCATTTGCTTGTTCTGATGAGCACTACACTTTGCTAGCAATGTGCTCTCCATGTCTTAGGGTTTGACTAAAAAGTGGTAGGTTGTTAATGGCAGCCATAATTTTGTGTAGTAGTATTTCTCCAAACTGTATTAAGAACATATATCATGCAGATACTTTTTACAGCTTAATAATACTGAACACTGATGTACAGTTTTTATTCGCGAAATGAAGACTGTCATGTAATGTATTTGGAACAAATGAAACATGATCCAACTTTCTCAACGGATGAAATTATTTCTGTGAAAGCTACTGTCAGGGCAAAAAAAGAAGAGGCTAAGATGAATGCTATAAAATTGGTCCATCACTCTGGGTACCTTTTAGAATTTGATCCTGCATTTGATGCTTTATCAGAGGCATTTTCAGTTCCAGTATCAGTATCTAAACAACTCTTTTGTGTGGTTAGTGATAAGCCTGTGTCCATTCACAGCCTACACCCGCGCACTTTGCTCTCTGCTAAGTAACGCCGCTCAACTACCCAGCTGCTGGGTCTGCCACATATCTGCCGGGATCAACTGCTTCTCATCCCAGCTGCTTCTGACCTTAAGCCTCTGCTGCTGATGTGCAGGGGTCTGACATGAAGCTCCAGGAGCATCCATTTGCTGCTAATTCCCTGTCGCCATCAGTCTGAGCACTGACACACATATAGTACACTCAGGCACACACACACAGAGTCAGTGTGGCCCCTGCTGTGCAGACAGTCCATTGGTGTTGCCTGCTGGGTTTGTCTGAACGAAATGATTATCACACTTCAGTTAGCACATGTCACTAAGCCCTGCCTGTGTCTGCCATGTCGCAATCCTCTGCTCAAACGCTGACATTTACTGACAGCCACACTGGTCGCTTTATGCTAATACAGATGGTGGGTGGATGTCGTTGTGTGTGGCAGTGTGTGTAAGTCCATCCATCATTCAGTGTAAGTCCTGTCTGTTAATTCGCAAAAAAAACTTTTTCATGCTCACAGCCATGGCCCATATTGTGCATGTCATAATAAAAATTCACTGGTCTGAACTGTATTCTCTCTTTCCACAGAGAGTGGCGACACCTACCAGAGGCAGGTGCTGTCCATCTTCAGCATCGCCTCAGGGATTTGCCTGCTCGGAGTGGCATGTATGGCTCTCTACCGCCGCAACAAGTGAGTGATGCCAGCCAACACCACATTAGTAGTGCATGCCCCCGGCTGTGCAGAAAGAGCACTTTACTATCATGGTGTGGGGCCCGATGAAATCCTAAGTGTGAGTCAGCTAGATGTGTTTTAGCAGGGCATCATGTCTAAATATCGGAGGATGCTTTTGGGACAGATGCTCATGTAAGATTTATTCTTAAAGTGGTTTTCGCAAAGAGGTGTGTCGCAAGATGCTTCACACAAAGCAAAATGCACTGATAAGGCCAGAGCAGGAGTCAAACACATTAGACCCTTAAGAGCATGTGTGTAAAAGCAGAATGCCAAAGTCAATTACTCACAGCAGAGAGGAAGAAAGAAGAGAACTGTACAATGAAAAGAAAGAACCAATGAAAGTTGTGCTGATTAAATTGGTCCTGATGGACAAAAATTGGTTTTATTCTAGTCCAGCAGCACTTGGTTAACCTGACCTCCTGTCCTCACTAAATGGTGGATTAAATGTTCTGGAAATTATTTGGACCATTGTTAAACTGAATGTCTTTCCCCTAAATGTTGTTTGACAGTGTTGCTCAGATAAATAGCTTAGCCTATTAATGCTTCAGTTATTTCTGCTCTTTGATAAAGACCTTAACCATCGACTGAACAAGTGCTTCAGAGGAAAGTTAGATATTTACTTGATGGTGTTTGAGTTCTGTACAATAGAGTTGAAGACCCACTCTACAAACTTGAAGACTAAAAGGTGAACTTAATTATTCATACTAGTAATTAGGCATACAAAAGTGGTACCAGCCAAATATCTTCAATGAGACACAGATTACACTAAACCTAAACTCTTTCAGGTCACAAGGACTGTGCCATACTTCGTTGCTCAGTACAGAATCATGAATTCATTTATATGATTTATTTTATTCAAAAAACTGTTTCCTTTTTTGAGGGGGTGTCCCACATATGAACATCTTTTACTATTCATTACTGCAGAAAGATTTACTGAGGATAGACCTTGGCGGCAGAGAATTTAGCAACCTTAAAAATGAACATTTAATGGTGAATTAACATTTAATCCAAAAGTCTTAAGCATCAATTAAATGCTAATCCAATCAATTTCATTTCAAAATGAAGGAACTCTCGAGCGCTTCATGATTTGCATTACTCATAGATTTCGATTTTCTTTCTGCACCATTTTTTGTGCATTAGAGTTTTTTCTTTGTGGTTTATTCAGAGCCCAGGTGACAAACTGTATTTTCACAGCAGGGAAATTGAAAAGTCAAGAGATGAACATGTATAAATTAACACGTACAGGCTCTGCTAATCTGACAAATTGGCTTTATATCTTCACATACATGAAAACCCCCCAAGAAATCTAGTTTCTCAGGAGGTATTTCAGGAAAGTCTTTCTTATCCATTTTCCCAGAATATTATTACAAAGGCATATAATGGACGCTGCATGGTACATTGCCTTGATTAAATTATCACTTCACAACACATCTTCCCTCCTAATGCTATTTTTGTGGCCGGATTGAGTGCTTTTTCACCTCCATCAAGCCTTCAGTTACATCTCGGGAGGACACTTCCCACATGTGAGCTGCAAATTGACTCAGGCTCATTGTGTCGTTCTGACCTTTCAGGTGTTCATACAAGCAACATGTGATAATGCCGTCAAATCATGCAATTCCACCATGTAGCAGTTGAGTGATTTTTCTAGTTGTGTTCTTAACATGGTGAAAAACATCTCATTTTTTTCTATGCGGTTTTCTTTCCTGAATAAAAAGTCATTACTCTTGGTTTCTATGCAATGCATGATCATCTTCCCTTTTCAGTTAAACAATTCCACATTGGACTATCAAACCCTGACAAGACCGACTAACTAATAATACAAACACATTGGCAAAAAACATGATTGAAAGTGATTTTGAATACAGTGTTTAAAAGTGGTCCCACTTGTTCCAGGGCAGTAAGCATTCTGAGGCAATGGATTATTATCTACCTTTTGTGGTTGAGTTAACACTGAACTTTCCTCATTCAGTTCTCCCTTGTCTCTGAGCTCTGTGATTGTAACATTTTCAAAAGTGGACAAGGCAAATGACTTAACTTTGTACACTGCCGCTATCATTACCACCACTCACAAGTACACAAGTTTAGCCTGCAAAATTAGCAAGCTTACTGAAAATAACCTTTGACCGTATTGTTTACCAATACAGTGCTAGCAGAAATGAATGATTTCATCTCACCTTATGGTCTATGATGTCAACAAAAGGAAGCTAAAAAAACAGAACTTTTGATGACACTACTTGTCCGCAGGGAAGGCCAAATAGCCTCACAACACTTTATGTATTGTTAAAGACATGCCTGTTTTAAACCTTTCATTGTTATTATTATTATTATTATTTGATTTAGTTTTTTATGTTCCCTTTTTATGTCTATGACTTGTGATGGTTTTTCATGGAAATAAGTTTAGCCTGAACAATTCCTGTGCCAAATTACTTATTTTTGTCTCTTTTCACAGTCTTTGTAATTTCAATTCAGTACTTGCAAAATGAAATGAATTCAAAACACGGCGACGTTAAAAAAATAGCCTTTTGAGAATAAGCAAAAGCAATTTGAGAAGAAAAAAGAAAAAAGAAATTAAAGTCGAATAAAAGACACAACAGAAAATGTCCAACGCAAAAAATTCCTTTGGTAATACACTGTTTATAAAAGCAGAACTAATCAAAAATACTGATGTATTCATAAGAAAAAAATGCTTTTTAGAAGAATAGAATAGACAGAAGAAAGGTTTCATTGTCCAACTGATATTGTGATTTTCAAATTTATTATTGTTTAAGCAACATTCTTTTCAAAAGGATTTAATTCCTGACTAAACTTGATTGAATTCTTAATAAAGCTTTAGATTTAGGCTGTAGATGTTAACTTGATATTTTACGACACAAATTAGGCACTTTCTCAGAATGTTATTTTTGGGCTAAACTGCCCTTTTTGTCACGCCATACTTGAACCTCCACAGTGTCTCCCTGCTTCCAGCTGCTGTCAGCACTGAAAATGTTGGTGCCACTGAGTTTTGGACGAGAACATTTAATTTTAAAGAAAACTACAGTTGGCTAAGTTGACGAGTATTGATCATATTGTTAATATGGACTTAAATGGGAGAAAATTTAAAATGTGATAGAAATGTGACACTCTTAATGAATTGTATGTTTAGGATGTACATACATGCTTTAAAATTGCCCTCTCACTCCCTTCCACAGACGACACCGTGAGAAACTTCAGGCTCATTTCTCAGATAGCCGCAGCCTGAGGGACTGCAGTGTCAACGCCTCCAGCCTCATGTCCAAATCTCAGAATCCCAGGCTTCAATACAGCCTTCAACTCCAAAAGGTAAGTCTCTCCCTGATATTGCCTTTATCGCCGTTATTATCAGTTCCATCTTAATACGTATAGTGCTCCTGTGAAAAACCGGAGTTTAGAGTGCCTGACAGGATGATGTACGATGTGTGTCTTAATAATCTCTCCACTGGCTGAGGCCTTTTGTTCACACTCATATCTGACACGGCTGAGAGACAGTGGGGAATTATAGTTTCAAATAAATGCATTGAGTGTTGTACAGGAAAAATCTGCTTGTCACGTTCACAGTGACACATTCCTGTGACAAACTGCAGATTGGAAACTGTAATCTGTGGCGTGTCACGGCTGCTGAATTCACCATGCAAGCACAGCAACAATACTGTGTGGTAGACAAATAATGTTAAACAGCGCTTTTCCTCATCCTGGTTTTACTTTTTATCAGACAGAGGGACAGGTTTTTTGCAAATTCTCAAATGACTCTGCCCTCTTTAATGCAAAGCTAATGTCTTAAAAGGATGGAGACCTTTGTGCAAAGTAGAGCCTTTTAACTAGCTTGGAAATGAAAAGAAAGTTAGTCATTCATTAGAAGAAAAAAAATAAGAGACCAACACAAAGAAAATTTTAGGAAACAGTCGCAGTG
The DNA here is from genome assembly GCA_008086565.1 of Thalassoma bifasciatum. Taxonomy (NCBI): domain Eukaryota; kingdom Metazoa; phylum Chordata; class Actinopteri; order Labriformes; family Labridae; genus Thalassoma; species Thalassoma bifasciatum. The sequence continues at coordinate 246,675 of RPOG01000336.1, forward strand.
GAAGAAGACATCACAAAATCATTCTCCTTGGTTGTAAACATAAAAGAAACAGAGGCCTTAAAATGAATTGCAAGCCTTCACAGGCACAACAAAGAACAGGAGAGAACAAAGTGAATGAAGTGTTCATTGCAGAGCAGGTAGATGATGTAGATGGGACTGATATGGCTAATGTCTCCACAGAATCCCTGGGTAATTGCCGCCTAATGCATACTCGTAAAGGTTTCAGCAAAACAGTGCAACCACTGGGGTGCATTAGCACTTTCCTGAATGGACCCTTTTTCTTTGCCATCATGAAAATATAATCATGTTATGTTCATTCTTTTTTAATTAGATGTTTTGAAAATGGTTGGTGGTTTTAAAGTTGTTCAGCTTACACCTTACTTTGATTTTCAACATTTCTATGCATGTGCAAACACATTGGTTTAAATGCACTCTTTTGTTTATGTTTTTGTTTACCCTCATCTTTCCAATTCTCTCAAAATAAAAAGCTTTTTTTTTCAGAGCAGAGCTGCATTTTAGTAGTATGAATAAAGGTTTTTGTACCTGCCCATTTTTACACGCAAGCTGAGACATACCTGCTAACAAGTAATTAATTCATTAATTTATGCATTCCTTTCTTTTCTCTCTATCATAGAGTTTTCTGTCTTTTTTTCAGCATGCATCTCAATATGCATTGTCATTGCACTTGTGCCAGTATGCACATGTTCTCAGGCATCTATTAATATGCATCGCGTAACATGTCATGTGCACTTTCTATGATTGACGGATTGCTGCTTTCCTCTTCTCTACAAAATTAATATGTACTATTTTTCAAATATTTTTTTCAGTGTCATTCTGTTTCCATTGACTAAACTGCGGTACCAAAATCCACCTGCTAAAATGAACCAACTAATATGTCCATTTTAACACACAGACTACCGAGCACCCATTAACATGCCATTGAGTTATTATACTATTGTTAACTTCTCCTTTTAAATAACACATTGTTTCATTTCTTTTGACTCTTCTGAGTCTTTATCTTATTTTATCAACATAAATATGTTGGTGCTAATATGTCACCTGTTTTATGGATGTCTTTTTATGCACCTGTTAAATTGCACCTGCTTCACTGCACCTGCTCTGTTAAAATGTGTAAATCCCTTGGTGTTACCCACCCACACACACACACACACAGAAACCCAACATATTTCTGAAATTTTTATGACTTTCACATAAATATTAATGGGCAAAGGCAGGTTGAGAGCATACTTTATTGAAAACTAACAAGGAGGTTGAACGCCATGTTTGTTTCAGACACTGTTGACTTTTTTTTGTTGCCTGGAACTCCTCATTTAGTTTCAGCCCTGTTCTGTCATTCCCGTGCAAGTACTTTGCCTAATGCAGCCTGTACGAAGGCTTTTTAATAATGCAACAGTGTCTAGTGTCACACGCTGAAACAAACACCCCTCCAGCTAGCCCCACCCACGGAAATGCAGTCAGCACAATCTGAAAGCTTTTTTTGAGGGTGTCATAGAAAATTACAGCTGTGAGTGGTTGACAAGTGAGAAATAGTACAAAATTTGATGTGAATGTGAAAGCTTATTAACTAGCTGTATTTAAGTCAGATAAAATATCAGCCAGAACATGTGATGTACAAATCACTTTGGCACAAAAACCTTTGATATGAAAGTCACAAAAAACTTCCCACTGACATCAGACCAGTCCAAGCACATTTGACCCAACTTTAAAGTCTGTCACACGCTGGCCTGTTGTCTCATAGCAAAATAACAGGCTATTATATTAACACCATGACTGTGAGAATGTGGTGACAGGAATATGTGAAGGCTCAGCATGTACCAGAGCCCTGTGTTCAGCCAAGAAATGCTGCTTTTAGAAGTGGACCCAGGGAGGAAGCCAGGAGGAAAACAAAAATAAAACAGAGGAGTTATAATAAAACAACAACTCAGAAACACAAGCTGTAATAGAAAAGTGAGAAGTTGGCTTAAGGTGGAATGTGAAAGATCAATGGCTATAGGCACCCAGGAGGGTGCAGGCCAAAGAAAGATTAACAAGTGAAACCTATTTGTTCTTCAGATTTGACATTGTGACCCCAGACCACCCACTTTCTCAGCCTTTGACTGTGGAGGGAGAAGTTTTGTACCTGTATGGAAAAGGCTGGACCAGAGATAGACTGACTTGTGCAGTTGTGGCATTCAGCATGTTTGCAGACATAAGCGATCAAAAATATCCCAAAATAGAAATTAGAAACAAAAATGTTTAAAAAAATGTCTGAGGGTGGCAGAAGCCCAGGTGGCTTAATGTGCTTTTCGACCAGTGACTATTTTAAGCAACTAAAGGGTTCCTGTAGCCCACTGTTGTCTGTATTCCTTCCAAGAGCGTAAGGACTGATTACAAGATTATGCGAACATCATGAGTCAATGACAAATAGAGGGTCTTAAAAGGTATTTTAATGAGTTTTGAATTTTTAAAACCACTGTTTGTAACATTTTTAACTGTACCACCCCAAAAATGTCAGGTGGTGCAACCAAATATATGTATCTTCTTATTTTTTATTTCTCAGTGAAATTATTGGCAAGTATCTGTGGTGCCTCATACATTAACATTTTTGGGTGTCTTTTTTATTGTAAGAATTTAAGAGTATTAAATTCTAATGACTAGATATTTAGAATTATTGTCATCTGATTTTACATTTTAAGACAAAAATAAAGATAACATTTGTAAATAAAGGAAGACAGTAAAAAAGCTTTTCACATCCTGCTCATCAACTAGTTTTAGTTGACTTCAGCTTATCATTCGATGGTTTAAATGAATGAATAAGTGAGTGAATTTAGGAATTTTACCTGGTAGCACCAACTGATGAGTATCAGCTGTGCCACCTGACCACATGTGAAATGATAGTATATAAGATGAATATAAGACTCTGGATGGCCTCTGGATTGATTTGTCATGATGGGGGGCCATATCACCCCACCCATCTACTAAGCCCTGCTTCCCACAGATTTGTCATTTGATTATTTATTAAATGCAGTAAATGGACTGTTTGTCTACTGCATGCTCTCTCGTTTTCAGACCACTCAAAGTGCTCTTACTCACTTCTTGCACTTCACATTCTCAACCAGGTGACAGGCTGCAGTGTGAACTCCATTAGTATTTACTAATCCCATCACACAAGACTAGCGCAGCACCAAGGGCATATTGGGGTGAAGTGTCTTGCACAAAGACACTTAAGAACATCGACAGTGGGCATGGGGTCAACCTTCTGACTGAAGACAACTAACTCTTGGATAAAGAAACATACAACTCAATTCACAGAAAAAAAGACTGATGTGTGATGAAAGCTTCTAGTGTTGTTGCTTTATGTTCAGTGCAGTTTTTGAAACTGCATCAGTGCTAGTCCTATATTCGTTGTAAGATTAGCAAACATTCCTGGAGCAGTTTTTGGCCAAGAGGGCACTTAAGGAGACAAATCTTTTCATTAAGATTTAATGACTGTACTTATCAACTGTTTACAGTCAGTGTTGCCTTTTGTAATCAAAAATACTTAAGTTACAAAAGCTTCCTCCACAACATCTCCAAACACAGTTCTGCAGGGGCTGACTATAGGTGGTGCAGTCCAAAATTTAACTGGATTTTCTTTAAGGAACAGAGAACAGACGGAGGATCCCAAAAAATGTTTGACTACAGTACTTGAGAACACTGCTTTTCTGTGTGTTAGGGAAGCAGTAAGAAGGAGGACGAGCACAGTGAGAAGGAAACAAAAGCCTGGCTCTGTCAACGGCAGGTGCAGAGGGGAGAATAAAGTCTTTTTTCTGTCATTATTTTCCACACCGACCACTCCAGTGATGTTAACCTCCCCCAAAATCTGCCAAATCCTGAACTTGGGTGTTACAGGCTGAGAAATTTCCACTTTGGATGTGCTGAGCCGCATCACAAAGGTTTATGCAGTTTATGCTGACATCATTGTTAGAACACAAGGATTTCTGCTGCACCCCCAAATCTGTGCCAACTAAGAAGTACTAAACCCACGATGGGTTTTTAGAGTAGGCATCTGAGCACCTGCACTGCCTATACCTTGTGCACATATTTATATTTAACTCAGTGCAGCTGCAGCATGTGTACTTATTTCTTTAAGTCCCCATCTGTGATTGTTTTGCATATTTGTATATCTGGACACAGCTTTGAACATGTTTTCTCCATCTGTAAATTCAAGTTCAAATTGCCAATGTAAAATGCAAGGATGTAAACCTGCGGGGAGTAAAATGTTGTCATATATGTTGAGGTGACTCATTTCATTTCACACTAGGATGTCAAAACAAAAACTGAAAAGTAATTTCATAGTTTAACACCTCCCTCCCCATCTGGGAGTTGAATAAACACCTCTCTGGCTGTGGAATTCTGTCTTAAGTAAAAGAAGATGGGGCTTGCACCCATGAGAGTTTGTGCTGGAACAGACATGCAGTGACATGAAGGAGCAGGGACACATAGAACAGGAAGATAAAATACCAAAAAAATCAATTCCCATAAGAAGCAGGAAGGAATGATACAAACTAACTAGTCCAGCCTCCAAGAAGAGACTGAGTCATCCTTGAATTAAATGTAAAGCTACATCTTGGCAAAATTCTTGAAACTTCATGGGCCTAAAAATTTGTGAGGGACACGGAACAGATTCAAGTGTTCCCAAATATACGTATGAATGCCCTCGGAATATTTTAATGAAGTCTCAAGAGTGCCAAGTGTGCGGTGTTTCACTCAAGTGAGTTTTACAAAGATCTGAGGTCATCTGCTCCAAAAGACACAACGGACTCTTTTCTACCCAATGTACTGAGGACTGGATTGTGGCGAAAAAACTGAAACTTTGAGCACAAGGAACGAAACTTTGTGATCCAGAAATGGAGGAGTTTGTGAATGAAGTGAAGAATGAAATGGAAATATTGGTAGTTTACTGCAGCAGGGGATCACAAACATCACAAAAATCAGAGGATGACACCATGTCACTTCTGCAAACATCCATCATCCTTCAGTACACACATGTGCAATGGTAACTCGTTTACGGGGCTCACACTGACTTCTGCATGTATTTTTTGAGAGGACACGTCAATCTCCCTCACTCTTTATTAGCATTACTATAAATCACGTTTAATCAATGAACAAGATCCTTTTGTTGTTGGTCACTTGTTGGTTGGTTATTGGGTGGGCATCTGTCTACTCTATGACTTATTTGGAGGATAAATAGGCTTGATGATAATGTCAGAGTTGCCCCAACTTAATCTCCACATTTGAGTTATTTACAGAATGAATACAAGCAAGTGATAAAGATGTGTTGAGTATGGAGGAGGAGGCAAATTTTGTTCTTTGTGTGCCTTGACACAGGCATCTTTATAAAACTAAAAACCACACTTGGTGATAGGTGCATGATATTGAAAGATATTAACAAAAAATGGTTGCTCTATGGTATCTGTATTTGTCTTATTTCAAACTCAACATTAGTGATAACATTTGTGTCCAGTCTTGTGAGGTCAATCTGATATAAAAAGAGCAAGACAGTGCAATGAAGTAGGTATGTGGTGGACTTGTTTTTTTATTTTATTTTATTTCCATTGTATATAACAATTAAGTAACTTTTTTGGATAAAGCTCACTTCATGTGAGGTTGTTGCCTTAATAAAATGGTTGTTTGAAAGATTAAGACATGGATCTGTCTGGTTTTCAGTGGCGTGCCGATGGCCTGGTGGCCTGGGTCACTCTCCACGAAGTTCACCCTTGCATCGGTGGCTCGGGTTTGAATCCAGCCTGTGGCCTGTTTTCCACATCACACGCCACTGTCACCCTGTTTCCTCCTCTATCCACTTTCTTCTCCTGTCAAATTTAAGGCATAGAAGCCCCAAAAATAACTTTAAAAAGGTTAACAGTTCGTGAAATAAAATGTGGGAGAGGCATTAATATGTATTTGCAGGCTTTAATTCATCTCTTGAGTGTCTGGGCCGCCAGTTTCCCCCATCTCCAAAATTTCTGCATTAGAGGATCAAAGTTGGCGTACTTTGCGGACATTCTCCCACCAATTTTATTTTTATCATAAATCACAATCTTTGTGTGGGATGTGGCCGACTTTCAAGCCCCATTTTGTGCATAGCAAGATTTATCAATGAGGCCCCTGGTAACTACTTTATAAGGCAAAAAGGTTAGAACAATAGGTTCTGAACAATCAGAAGTTGTTGTGCTTGCAGTCCCACCAAGAAAGAAAGCATCACTGATGTAGTAGCTTACCGATACTGGCTTCCCAAAATGTGGCACAATTTAGAAAAACTATGAAGCATGATGTTTTCATTCAACAAACTAGCAGCCTTCCATTTTGGTGCACAATCAACACAAATAATCACATTTTCAGTGACCATAAATTATGTTTATGTGTTGACAAAAGACCAAACAGAGAAAGTAAAACAATGTTTTTTAAATATCCACAAATACGTCTGCTGTCCCTGAGGTTATTGAAACTACAAGCTGTCCCTGTAGTTGTGGTTGTGGTTGAAAATGTTTTAAAGTTTTCTTTCCACTCAAATAGTGGCACCATATAAGCATTAATATTCTAACAGCAGTCACTCAGCAGGGTTTCAGAAAGATTTTTTTGAATAATCTATTGTAACAATCCATTATTATCCTTTATCAAAGTGGCTTAAAAACAGTCATTGGACAGACAATCAGAGTATCATGTCGAGTATTTTCAAACTAAGAAAAAGTTTAAAATATGTTTAACAGGATGAAGTTCTTGCTCATAAAAAGTGTCTTTTGAAGTCTGGCTCTTTATCACAGACTTTGAAAAAAACAGAAGGCACAATGCCATCAGAGAATTAGCCAGGGTGCCAGTATAAACAGAAAATGGAGGAGGGAAATTAGTCACTCGTATGGCGAGTGTTATGACAGCAGTGAGGATAGGATATGAAAGCTTCTGTAGGTATTGCTGTGACTCATGAAAGGACAGGCCAGTGCAGCTTGAAAATTAATAATGTTGTCAACTGTTACAAACTCTATGCTAATGTGGCGGCCAGGGGCTCAATTTTGAAACAACTGATTAACACTTTGATATCAGGTGGAAATAGAATGGTGTTGGCAGTCAGTCGCTGTCGCTCTGATGCTGTCTGAGCAGTGCATAAGTGGAGGTTTGTGCTGCAGCTTAGTTGTCCTTCATGAAGAATGGTCAAATATCTCATTATATACAGTTCAGGACCTGTGTTTAGAACGTAATCCAAGGAGGATTAATGCTGCTCTGAATGCATAGGTTTGCCCTTCTCCTTGGTATGTAGTCCAACGTTAACTTATTGATGGATTTTTGCTTTTATCCTGTATTTTCTCCTTGAAATAAATCCACCTTGCCTTGTGTTTATCTAACGCAAGCAGTATTAAACAAAGGAGAGAAAGGAGTAGGTGATTTCATGTACTGTAGGTCTGCCACTGGGTATTTATTTCATCTCTGGGCACAGATACCTCCAGCAAAGTTCGCCACAGCAGATGTTTCAGAAAGTGAGCAGGAATCACGAGAGGATGGCCAAAATGAGCCTATTTTCTTGCACAACTGGTGAACAGAAGTAATAGCCCCTTCTGGGAGTCAGAGACATAAGAGAGAAGAAAAAGGGGCTTATCAGGCACCTTGAACCAGCTGTAAGTCACGTGCAGTATCTTTAATGACGTGCAATCACGCAGCCAGGAAAGGCAGAGTAGGAAGTACCGTAGGTGAAATAACAGCGTTATCTCTGAGTGTCTCACAGGGGGCGTTCTTGGGGCATTTCTGCTTGCTGTGCCGCAGCTCTGTCTGAGGCCTTGTGTAAGATAATGCTGTTAATTTTGATAAGAATAAAAGGAAAGAATTGAAGGGGGGACTTCTTTAGGAAACCATTAATGTAATCTTGTGTAGGATTAATTCTCTTAGTGCGGCGGGAGTGCTGTGGGGGTTATGGCGGAGTTTATTCACAAAGCGTCCCCTCTTAATCTGCAGTTTAAAATGTAAAGTGTAATTAAAGACACTCTGGCTCAGGGAGGATACAGCTGCGAGAGAACATCCCAACCTGACTGGGGACTCCAACATGAGTGGGGACTTGCTGCTAAGCCAAATTTAGTATCCCCAGCTTTATGTGGAGCTTAAGTCCTGTGTTTACTTACAATCGCTTACACCTGAGACCTGTTTTCTGATCCCCATCATAACAACAAATTAATCCAAGCTTAACTCTTATTCAGAATCACATTTTTGTTTGTTTTGCATGAAAGAAGGATATGTTCTGAAGCCATGAGGACTGTTTTACCACTTACTGATGCACTTTTCATCCTCCTTTCCGCAGAGCTGCAGTTCTCATGGATCCTCTCTTAAGGGCAGCAGCGTGGCACCAAGCACATCAGCAGCGGCCCCACCTATTCTCAGCAGAGCGCTGTCTAAAGGGAAACGCTTCAGGTGAGAGCGCGATCTTATTCCCTACCCTGTTTCATAACACTCACTTTCACTTTATCTGTGTGTAAAAGGCAGCAGAGGGAGCGGCGTAATCACCCTGCGATATGGGAGGATATATGGACCTGAAAATTATGAGCTGATCATTTGTCATATTTTTTTTTTAGAAAGATTCATGGTGATTATAAGTGGAAGCCATTTTGCTTAAATATGTCTTAGATCCTATGCCAACACCATAAGCCTTTTCCTGTGTGCATATCCTTAGTCAGCGTTAGTTAGTTTAATGAAATGAAAATTAAAGTCTCTCCAAATGGCTGGGAAAACAGACATCTTTATTTACATGACATGTCCGGTTAATGTGCAAAGTGATGAAATATGTACTCAGGCTGATTCTAAGATGACTCCTTGCACACAGACAGGAAAGAGCATATAGGGGAGAGATCCTCTGAGGGGAAATGAATATTTATGTGCAGTTCAAGATTGATTCAACAGAATTCTTTTCATGCCACCCATCAAGTTACGGAACATTCAGCTAAATTAACAACAGCTTTGCAACAAGAAACCTCAGAGGCAGCAGTGCTGCGTGATCACAGCAGTCAGCATCACGTTAGTATTTCACATTGGAGAACAGAGATATGGGCATGTGGCAAGAAACAACTCCGAATGAGGGTATTTATACCATATGTGCAGGCAGGTGCATTTTCACAAGAAATGCCATGCAGCCACAGAACAAACAACATGTCATATCACTTAAGTGTGAGTGTATTTCCCTAAGATCTCATTAGACTCATTGTTGGCAAATAATTAACATGCGAGATGAGATCTTCTCACTTTATGGTGTGGTAACAGCAAACGCAATTACTTTTGCCTTTTGCCATAGGTGTTGGACATGTGACATCTTGAAATTTAAAGTCCTCCTATGTGTTATTAATTAACTTAAAATGTAACAACAAAAGTCGAGCATGTTTAACAAATGAAACACACGGTAAGAGTGTGTAAAGGCACCAGGAGTTTTCCGATGTCTGCGCCACTGTGATGACAACTTTAGTGAAAACCCCACAGAGACAGTGGGTCTCTGTTTTAATGGAGCAATGATGTGTCACAGAGAAGAGTTTTTCAAAAACGCTTGTCATGTGTGGCTGCAGGGACCATGCCAACACACCCGGGCTTTTTATTCTCCACAGTGTCGTGCAGGTGCTTCATGGAGGGCAGCTGACAGTCAATCATCTGTTCAGCTTGTTCCACGAGTTGGAGGAGGAAAGGAGGAGGGGGGAAACTAGACCGTGATGGATGATGTGGAGATGCTTTCAGCTATTGACCTTAGAAACTGGACCACATTGTGAGCTATCAAGTGAAATGCCCCATAAAAACATGTCAATATGGCCCATCAGTACTGCTTCAAAAGTTGACCTGTGTATTGTTAGCTTTACGAGCATGTGCAAATTGTTTTGCCTGCTTGGTTGTAGAGCATGTCACTGACCTGTGTTTAGCTAAAGCGATATCGACATTAAGGGCCTGATCTGCTAAGACCCCAAATAACGAGTAATAAATTGAGTATGTAAACTAAAAAATTGCACATGCCATTAGTGGACGTGATGTGGGTGATCTACTTTGATTGCATGCGCAGTTGATAGCAAGTGCTTAAATATTGTAGACCACCCTATTTAAAAGAGGATTTCAGGTATGCAACCAGCTGTCACCATGAAGAGTTTGCAGAGCAGAGTGGATGTAAATGAAAAATGATATTGGAAGCTATGGAGTTGGAGACCTTGACAAGGGACTTGAGAAGTAGTAATAAAAAAGTATTTTCAATGGCTTCCTGTTTTCTGGTTGCTGTTAAAGTTCAGTTTTGTTTGTATTTATTTATTTATTGTATTTATAAATATTGCAACCTGCCCTTCCTGCATTCAGCACTTGGGCCGGCACTAGCTGTTCTGGTGGAGTTTTTCCACAGGAGATACGGCATGGCTGGCCATATCTGTGACTGGCCAAATCAGCCCTTAGGTCATCCAGCAGCCCAAAAATGGCATTGCTGGATGGATGATATGTCTCTACAATAATTTTTTTTTGACAGTCCAAATTGGTTGACAAGTGCACGGAAGATCCTCTCCCTGCCTTGTCTGTTATTGCATCTATGCCTCCTTCTTGTCACAATGACTGCAGCCATTTGTGCATAACCCTGTGCCAGTTTGCACCTGTCTTTCAAACGTGCTACATATAGATACAAAAACACTGACCCCAATCAGTTTCAGGTTTGATAAATCACATTGAGGGAACTAAATGAACATTTGCAGCTCCCCCTCCTATATTTTGCACCTTCTGCTAATCTGCATATTCATGAGGGTAGACGCATTAAATGGGTTGCTCACTCACAGTGCTAACATTTTAGTGAACAGCAAATTGAAGTTGACCCAAGATCATTATTCGGGTTATCGCTTAGATGCTGGTAGTATTATTCTATAGTGTTAGCATGCTAAATTGAGTACAAGTCCAAGTTAAGTCACACATTTTGAACTTAGGGCTACAAAAATGCCATTAAGCTAATGATAGCAAAATCAGTTAACCAACATTGTGCAGTACTAGTCGTGGTTACTGGTTTTAAGTCCAGAAAAGCAGTTTGTTTTTTTTCTCAAAAGCTAATCCTGGGAAGCAATGATGTTCAAAGTAAATGTCACTGATATGCATTTGCTTAGAAGTTTAATATTCCTTAACCTCTTTTGGCTATACAAATGTCTACAAAATCCATCCACTGGTTGTTGACAGAGGCTATTTTAGACCCAAGAGCTACGAGGCAACCATTTTTGACATGGCATGCTAGCCTGTTCCATAGGGCTTGTTGTACACGTGTCAGAGAAGAAAATGAACATATCAATCATTTTAGGAATATTTGTTTCTGCGTCTTAAATAATCTGTATCAACTGACCACTATTGCCTCCTCAAGCATTTGTCCGAGTTACTTTGCAAAGATTGTCTGCATGGGGGAAACACTGTCCAAGCTGATTGTCCTCACCCATTCAACAGTCAATCTTTTTTTATTCATTTCTGCAAAATTTGTGAAATGTGATCAATCACCAGGACCTATTGTTATGTTTGGACTCTGAGAAAATTGTAGGATAAGAGGCCAATCAATAGGCTTCAGTTTGAGTCAGTGAGTGGGTTTTTCCTCATGCTGAGTGAACAGATTTACTAGATTTGCTGTGATGAGAACCCTACAACTCTGGAAATAGATGGAGTTTAATTCATACAGTTGTCACTTTACACCCCCATTTGTCCTAAAATCTATTCTCTTTTACCCTCCACAAAGTCCAAAATTAGGCCTGAATAAGGAGAGGAAACAATTAAGTTTGAGTTGGATTACAGCCAGGATTATTGTTTAACAGCAGGAGGTTGTATCAGTATGTTTTATTTGTAGGGTGCAGAGATAAGCTTCCTGCCTTTTAGCTTCAGACCTTTAACTATTAACATTGAATAATTGCAACCGGCTGGTAAATTTTCTCATAAACACACATTATTTTGATTTCTCCAGCTCTCAGTAAATCCTAATTGGAAATCAGCATACTAATAGCCAATACAACTGACATAATTCAGCTTTATTCATATTAACTTTTTACATCAGACGATATAAAAGCTAATACAGATCGGCGTCTGCATTAGCTATGCTTATTGTTCCACAGTCACAGGCATTTGGAAATTACAATAACTGCATTTTTTTTGTTTAACATTGTGTTCCTGTAATCTATTAATAAATAACCAGCTGTCTGTTAGATTATTTATTTAAATGAATGAATTAAAATGAATGAGAGCTCAGCGAGAAAAACTTTAAGCTTGAACATCTTGATTATTTTAACACAGTCCACTGCTTCATTCATTCATTCATTCACTTTTCTTTTGCAGTCTGTGACGGCAGCAGTGACAAATAATTTAGCAACCAAACTGAAGCTGGCACACCGTTTGTTACTGATTTGTGCTTCAACACAATCAACATTTTTCCCAGCGGAAAAAGAAAAAGTAATAATTCTCGTTTTTGTTCTGTTAATCCAGCAGAATTATGTGAGTTGTTGCCAATAAAAGAAACACTAGTGAATGATCAAAGATGGAACAAAAGGGCAGTGCTGCTCATTGATGTCTACAAAAAATTGAAAGCTGTTTTTTAAGGTCTGATTTTTGTGCTCCCTCATGTGCGGTGAAACTTGTTTGTTCTTGTATGATACAGTCACAGAGGCATGCAATAGAGTTCAATATAACTTTGATTCACATGTCATGTCATTGTTTTATTGCAGCAGATGGGCTGGGATCTGCTTTGAAGTCAACCACCTACCACTCACAGAATAATTTTAAAAGCAGTATACCCAGGCAGGAAGCACAGTGTCTACAGAGCTCTGCTTCTTGCACTGCAGCAGGATATCACTGCAAACTTCTCATTTTCACATGGATGTATGAAATCTTCTCTTACATCAACATGTAATTGCACAAAAGCCCTTTTAGGCAAGGTTTGGAGAATGACACTTGTGTTTATGCATCATTTTCTATCTTCAAAAGTTCATATCTCTTAGGTTGAAAGTTGTTCCTGGTCCTCAGAGTATAAACAATACTTAAGTCTCTGGTCTTCTGACTTCTCTGACATGTACAACAATAAGATTGTCATTTCCTGTTCTGGGAATTTTTTGTTTCAAATAGTGGATATGTTGAAGAGAATGATAGTACACAAAGGATCAATTCACATTTGGTTACTAGTATTTATTTTTTTATTCTTCTAAATACCGATGCTACAACCTACAATTGATGAACATTAGAGCTGTCAGAAATCTGTTTGTAATATATTGTAAAATTATGTGGCTACTCTCAGTGACATCATCCATTTGTTTTTGAAGGAGAGTTTTGACGGTGGCTATCATATGTCTAAATGCTGACTCTTAAGCACTCAAAAATGCCTAAACTATGCATCATGTCCGCACCACTTATTTCTCCATATGCACCACATGTCAGTCACTGTCTTTGTCAATACCAGAGCTGGACCACCAGCAGAATAATCCCTAGTGCGCTGTAAGCCAAAGTACAACACTGATACATCTGTGCATGTGTCAATCAGTCTTAACATGCAGCTGTTGGCTAGTTAGCCCAGCCTATCATATTGACAAGACCTGCTGTGTAAGGTCGAAAAAGGCTAACTGTCATGCTTAAGTTAGCATCATTGTCTCACAGGGAAATTCCCCCCTCTTGCCTCGATTGACCCATAAAGAATTTGATGATGTCTTTGTTTACATGCTCTGCTCAGTGGTCCTTTACTGTACCCTGAACATAAATCTGAGAGCTCAGTTCGATACCCAGACTTCTGTGCGCCTGAAGTAAATTGAAAAAAGGAACAGGATGGTATTTTCTGCTCAAACACAAAACAGAAAGGTCAATCCATTTAAGTTATTTTACATGAGTGAGCACAGGAGGGAAGATATATTCGATGGAACAACAGCAACAAGAGGTGATGTTTAAATTTATGCGGCTTTCATAAAACAGTGTGTTAACTCTTATTGGATTTCCATCTGGTTACAGGAGCAGTTCCCTTTCACTCAGCCCTGCCCAACAACGCAGAGAGACCAACTATTTCAGGACCCCACCTGTCACCAGAGGAAAACACAAAATTACAACAAATCTCATCGATGGATCCAGAGCTGGCAGCCGCGTCTACAAACACTTGCAGGAGGATGAGTCAGCAGACATAGAGTCCATAAGAAGGTGAAACTTCTTGAAGACGGTTTCTTTTTGTGTTGTTTTTGTGGTGTTTGTTCAATCTTCACAGATAAAATTCTCTTTGCCTCTCTCCTCACTGAGGTCAACTCGCCGTGTCAGTGATGCAGACCCCTGGACTTATTTGGGTTAAGTTGGAGTGGCAGAGGGATAATTTTAGGGGGAAATGAGTTTATGACCGAAACACTTTCAGTTCAAATCCGTGAACTGGCTTATGAAATCTGATCCGGGGAAATAAATGAGATCTGCTGTGCCCTGCTCCAACTGGGACTGTCACTATTAATTTGGAAAACATACTTGATCTCAAGCACTCAGCACTATCAGGGTGCTAGGAAAGTTCAAGATACATGTGTGTGGTGTTATCTTCTCTCCTCTCCTCTTGCCACTGGGCTGTTGCTGGGAATGAAAATGAGTTTAATATGCGTGGTTATATTGGGGTAAAAATGCAGCAACAGCCTGGAAGCTTATTACAACACCATACATGAGTTCACATGATATTCAACTGTACAGACAGGCTTTATTTTGGATAATTCTCATGCAGTTTTTGCAGCGTTATGGGTCACGCATCCAATATATAATTAGATTCTTTGTCGTATAAGAGCCACAACAGGAAACATATTGGTTGAAATCAGCCTTTTGCAACAAGACCACGAATTGAACAGGATTAATTTTACACATTGTGAATTCTACTCGTGCTTCCCCTGGTGTCAAGCGAGGACAGTGACTTGGCCTATTTTCACGCCTATCACAAATGAAGCACAGCCACTGGCACAGTTTCAGGAGGCTTTGAAAGCAGGAAGGACTTTTGGCAAGAGCCATCTCTCACCAGTTGGCTGTCAAAGGGTTTAAATATAACTTAAACATTTCATAAGTACAGTTGTATCATTCTCTCTGGCCCAGGATCAGAAAAAAACGTAGCTTGACTGACATGTTTGTTCTTTGTAGAGGAACATTTGTCCAATTTTGGAATAAAGTTGAGCTACAACTTACTTTACATCAGTTGAAACAACTGAACTCGTTGATAACTCAACTTACTTTTGTTCCTGTGGTGCGATGGAGTTACACTTGACTTAGGGGGAACCAGAATCTTTGCACCATTTACATTATCATTATATCACATTTATAAAAACATACATAATTGCAAGGCTTTAAGCTCCTGTTTTGAGACTTTCAGTTTGTATCAGCCTCTTGTGAACAGTCCCATCATTTGTTGATCTTTTCCTAAATGTTGATCAGTTTTTCAATCTCCTCTCTTTAACAGCCAAATGTGTTACTCTCAGTGGATCCTTGCCATCAAACATGTTAAAAAAAACATGTATCAATGGTGCACAGTCAACCCCTCCTTTCCATCAGGCCTTTAAAAATTACTATAGTACCTCGTCTTGTTGATGGTCTTGTTTGCTTTTAGGGAAGTAAATGGCATCAATAATCTGTTTTATAACCAGTTAAGATATCCCTATGAGAGCTTGAAGCTGGAATGATGTGACACTGTTATATAAGAAAGAAAATAAGGTTGTTTATTGTGAGCTTTCATTTCCTGGGTAGAATATTATTGAATGTCAAGCTGCTCTTGTTTTCTCTGATACAAGAAATAATGCAAACATTGAGTCAATCTAAGGTGTATTTGCAGATGCATCTTGAAATAATGAAACCTTCCAGGCATATGACTCAGAAGTTGATAACAGTAAATACATTTACCAGACTATACAATTCCAACAGTGACAACACAAAGAGTAAAACAATCCATAAATATAAATCAATAAAAAGGACGGTGAGGACTTCCTACGTAATCTTGAAAAAGTTTCTAGATAAATACCTGGTGGTAATCCACGACTTAAAATGGAATTAACCGCACCTAGCTTCCAGATCTGGTCGGACAGTACCAGACTGGTTTCTCCAGTCTGGTACTGTCCGACCAGATCCAAACCATCCACCAGGGAAATCAGGTCCTATCCTTGGACAAATAAATAACAAATAACCATAACACCAAAAACAATAAGAACCGTCAACTCAGACTTCCAAATATCATACAGATGGTGACGTTGGTGCACTTTGCAGCTTCAAACTCTTATTATGAGACTGAAAGTTTATTCTAATATCAAACTCTGTTTAAAGAGAATGCCTTAAATTTGAAGCAGTAATGCAATGTACAAACTGAGATAGTTTGATGGGACTGTTTGTTTCAAGTTCGTTTGATCAGGAACACAAAATTTCAAGCTGCCCCACTTTCATTTTCCCATGCACAGGTATCATTGAATTATGATAGGTTTATTTACAGATGCAGAAGAAAGCATCTTTAAGCTTTAGTAATGCAGCCCTACTTAGCATATGAGTCAGAGACAGCCTCATTTGCTGTCAGTGTGTGCAACTTGAGCGATGGCACTGTTATCAAAAACGCCTGTCATTAAAGCAGCAGTGTCCCCGGTGCATTCAAGGCACTTAAAAGTGCCGAGCAATGTCCCTATTAGCATGCCAGCCTGATTGTGCGTAACAGTGACTTGTAAGATACACTGTGAGCTGCCAAACTCTTTATGTGACCTATTTCCATAATTTACATTTTTAAACAAAGCTCCGTGGAGCTCAGCACTTCTTTCAAACGCTTGAGATCCTCCTGGAGCACAACAGCTTCCCTCTTAACCACATACACACACATACACACACATGTATCTCTCATTCATGTGCCCACATGCACACAAACCCGCACGGTATAATAAACAAACAATCTCAGAACTTGACTTAAGTGAAATAGTTTTATAAATCACAAAAATCTGCAAGCTATAGGCAGTCACAGTTAGAACATTCTTGTCTGGAGGAGAAGCAGAAATGAGTGACTTTATCTTCTCCCCGAGGACAAAATCAGATGTATTTGGTTAAACAGTTTCACTGTCATTAGTTTTTGATTAAACCCGCACAGATCCCTGTCACAAGAATTTCGCCACTCACCAGCCACACTACAACAACCTTAAAACCCCCTCCCCTCCCCTCTCCTCATCCTCTTCTTCCAGCCCCCACCTTTCCCTTGTTGCCATGGATACACCCTCTCATCTCTGGAAACAGGGAGGTGGAAAAGAGAGAGAGGGGAAGGAAAGAAGGAAGATTGAGCGGAGATGATGAGAGTGCAATGGAGGGAAAAGATGGAGGTACACAGTGCGAAGTGATGAAGGTGTTATAAAAAATAAAGAGGGAGAAAAAAAGAGCAAAGAACAGCAAACAAACATGAGAGTACCCGTCCATGTTTTCCATTTTTATGACAACAAATCCCCACTGAGTATTGTCACTTTCATTATCCTGTGTCAAAACTGATATTTACCCATTGCAGATGCGGATGGAATTGAAGGAAAATTTGCCATGGGAGTTATTTTTAGATGTGTTTTTGATCTGCCGGATTTACCTCCAGCTTGCATTCGCCCTTCTAATACCGAGGGAGGAGTGGAAAAGTAATTCAATTATTTAAACTTGGTTATGCTACAAACAGTCTCAGAAGGCTGACAATAACACTGACTGCCTCCCAAGGCTGTGCCAAGGAATATACTAAATGTGAAGTGAGTCTTTAGTAACAATATTAACTCTTGAGTACATTTGACATGTATAAAACTTAACCCACTTAACTTCAAGTCTCCCTGCTCTGCTGTATTATTTGTGTGCTTCAAATGATGCTCTTTAAACTCATTCAAAACCAGCATGCACATGCTGTATGTGCAGTGAATCCCAACTAAATTTCCCCTCTAAAGTCTCCCAGGAGAGGTGTGCTCTGTAATTATTAGAGCACACATGTTCATGGAGGTAAATGTTTCATTTCTCTGCCATATGCAAACAAGCCAGGGGTCAGGAATACGGCAGCTGTCTCTCGAAAGCTCTACATCTTCAGTAAAGCAGACAAGAGAAAGAGGATTTTTCAGTTTAACACTCATTCATGACAATGAAAACTGCACATGCAAAGGATTAAAGATAACAACACCCGATTAAGAAAGAACAATACCTAATGGTAATAATTTGTTGGTGCAAGATGGTTATTTTAGTGGAATTGTGCAGAGAAACAAGGGCCTGAGGTGGAAAAATCTGATATATTCCATATATCCTTGAAATAAAACTCACTGTCCTCCTTTTCTCTGGGGAAATAAGTGTGGAATAAGAGAGGTCACAGTCCAACTGACTATATTCTCACTCGTTTCTTGTCTTTCTGCTGCCAAAAGGTGTGACTCGGCCAGTGGGAGAGTCGGCGCTCTCCTCAGTCGGACCTCACTCTCTCATTTCGCAGCCAGAAAAGGGTGGACCGAGGTTCCGTGCACCCGCCTGGACAAAGGAACAGCCTTCCTCCCGCCCTCCCTGCGCACCCGCTCTGTACCCATCATCCCTTCACTCCAAGCGTGCGACCTCGTGGCTGGAAATGCAGACGCAGGGGATCAGAACCAAGGCAGGCTCCACAAGTGGCACGCAGAGCTGCCTGTGAAGACAGCAGTGCCTGTCAGTGATTCTCCCCCATCCACCTGTGAGACTGTTGTTCTGGCTCCTGACACCGCCTTTACACTGGGGTCAGAGAGGAATCTCACACACTGCTCCTTTGAAATTACAGTAGAACTCGCACAGGAGTTGAAACAGAGGAGCCTGTCCATCCCTGTGAAAATGTCTGGGTCTCATGGCGAGATCCCGTGTGGTGGCACAAACACTCCTGAGGCTTGGGAAGGGAAAAGTGTTCTGAATCCAGCCAGAGTTCTGCACACGGGCGGCGGGAGCAGAGGTTTGAAGGCAGCAGGCCAAAGAGAAGCACAGGGACAGTGCCAAGGTCAGACATCTCTCGTGTTCGGAGGCGCAAACTGCTCCTTGGCCACCAAAGGACCCAGCTGCAGAGGAACTGGAAATGCTTATGCCAAGCCGTCTGCAAGCTGATTGGATTAACTGTGTAAAGCTTCAAAGACACTGTTTCCAATAACTGTATACCTTCACTGGATGGTTTAGCAGGTGGAACCATCTGGGCGGCCACACGGACCAATAACAGATGGCGGTCGATTTTTTTTTCAACGAAACACGAACAGATTGAACTGCAGAGGGAAAAAAATATTGACACAGCAAAGAACGTCCAATTATACTGATAAAGAGACAAAACAAACACACATTGTGAATAAATGTGACTGAATAAGGAAAAACAAAAAACGTGACTGGAGTAGGAGCTTGACCTAAACAGTGTATTGAAAAAAATACCACTATTTAAAAGGAGCTTCTACATAGAAACCAAAATAGTGTGTCATCTCTATGTTGTTTCTCTATTGTAAAGAAATGAAATTATATATGTCATATAATATATGTCATATAGACGTATATATTTGACTACAATTGTGACAAAATAAAGACTAAGATAACAGTGTTAATTAAGGGATTTGTCATGCTGATCCATCTTTACAACCCAAAGCTGATTCCAGTCTTACATTTGCCTCCATGGTAAGTACTCTGGTCTGTGTTGTGAATGAATACAGTGTGTTTTTATAAGCCCTGATGGAAATTATCCAGTTCCAGCAATGAAAGTAATTTCTTTTGCAATAATTCTCACGTAGCAAATTGCAACGCACTGGGTCTAGTATTGTGGCAACACAAGGGTGCATGATATGAACTACCTGTTAGTCAGAAACATGTTTGAGAACTTTTCCACTTTTATTTTCTTTTTCTTTTTTTACCCACATCCAATGCAGTAACATTTGAGGCCAGTTGATGTTGTTTACTGTGTTGGAATAGCTGACTAAGGCCAGCCAATCAAAGGGAAGGGGGTTTTGGAGGGGGAGCCTTAAAGAGACAGCAACCATAATGAAGTGATGAAAACAGAGGCTGAAATGAGGGGTTTCTAAAATACCAGTGTGAGAAAAAAAGGATTCTATGAGCTGTAAATCATGTAAAGCTACTTCAGAGTAGGACTGGGCAATATGGTAAAAAAACAAGATCACAATATATTTTTTTCACATCATCTGATCTCGACTATTATCAAATTTTTTAATATTATTTTTAAACTGTCAATTTCAAAGCATCTTTACTGAAATTAAAGAAACCAGAGATTAGCTTAACATTTTGTTGACATACAAAGCAAATAAAGCAAGTTTTTGCAGGTATGCAAGACCCAAAATAAACTAATTGCCACCTCCAGAATAATGAAGACCCCTTAAAAGTAAACATTATCATTTTCAAAAAGACATTGTGTGACACCAGTTTCCTTGTCCTCAGCCCCATGTTTATCTCCACATTTGGTCCATGTGTTTACTTTACTTTACTGTGACTGTCATGTAACCAAAACCAGATTTTCTACATCTTGTGCAGGTCTTGGATTACCTGGTTTCTGCCGAGATGCAAACTGAGGTATGGGGATTTTTATTGAAAGGGAAGAAGAGTAATGGACCATCCGTCGCTTTAAATGCACAGAAATCAGATCTAACGTGGTGTCTTATCCAAGGTCAGGGCAGAGTTTTCCTTTATCACCATGGCAACAAGCACCTGTGGTATTCATCTCTTCCTTTTCAGCCTGTGTTTAATCGGACTACTGTTTGGCTATCCCCCAAACCTCTACCCTCCAAACAGCCGCATTAATTAAGTTCAGCTCATTATTTTTGTTTCGGATGCAGGAAGCAGTTCCTCAGGTGTTCGGGTGTGTGAGTGTGTATCAGTGAGGGTCTGCTTGAATTAAGGAGGGTAAAGACACTGAGAAAATGAAGCCAGGAGTACACTCCCCTGATATTATCTTCTACTCTGAGGCTTAATTTCTCCACACAGGCCAGTATGAAGGCAAAAAAAGTGAGCACAGGGTAATTGTAAATCCTAGGTGAGTACAAAAACTGTGTATGCAAAAGGAAAGGTATTTCAGTCGATTTCCCATGACGCACTTTATTCTGTATCCACAGGCTATAAATACAAAAAGCAGATCAACTTTGTTGTTAAATTATAACAATAGCCGTGAGGTTTCTGGATGGAAATGAAGCACACCAGTCTACGAGCTAAGTACAATTCTTTATTTATGGCTCATTTACGTCAGACTCAGTATATCCGAGTTGCCCTCCCTTTTGATTTTTCAGAGTCTGCTGGCAAGGTAAGTTGTTCAGGACTTGCAAATGGGTCTTACAGAGATTTCTTCATCACTGCTCTGCAGAATAAAAAGTATTCTGAGTCTATAAGAAGGGTTTTGTGGAGATTAAAATGAACTTCATTGATCCCCGAGGGGAAATTGAGCAAAGACGGCTGCAAGGGGAGGATTAAATTAGCATAAATACTAAATATGTAGGGTTTTAAAAGCATGCAGTGACTGTTAACAAAGTATGACTCAACAGGTTATTTAAATTTTCACATGATTGATTGACTAACATATGGACAACAATATACAATTTACTTTTCTTGATTGTATGCAGTCACAAAAGAGGACGCATTACACATTAGTTTGAAATAAAAAATAAACAGTAGCAGTCCTTCATGTGACTCATCTCACTCCCAACTATCCTGCTATAGTGGATTTTGGATTCAAGTGTTGTCCCCGTTTCTCTACAAAGTGTGGAATATTATGATTCAGATGAGCCCATCTACATTATTGGCAGTACCTAACATCTTAATTGATAGTAGTTTGTACAAAAAACTTTATAGAACTTTGGCAACTTTGGAGGAGAGAGTGGGAGAAACAACTTTGGATGAAAACCCTTGAACAAAAAATAAATGCAACTACTCATGACAAAAAAATCGGAACTTGGGATGATATATCTTAGAGTCCAACTTAGTTTTTGAACGCACCTATGTTACACATTTTGAAAAGTTATGTGTTAAAGTTGCAACCAGCTGGTACATATCACATCCAAGTTTTCCTATATCGCATTTCACTGATGAACATCGACTCCAATCAAAATCACCCAACATACATTTTGGTCTCTTCCATGAAAGGTCACACTTTAACCACATTTTATTTTCAGTATTAGTGATGGAATTTGGTTTTTGTCACAGGAAACTGACACAACTCATGATGCCAGCCACACACAAGACAACTTTCGACAGATTTCCAAACCATGGGAACCTAAGTGACAGTTCAGATCAATTTTTACCATGACTATCCTCAAATCTAAACACACCAAACAGCCCTGTAACCCCCAAAATATACAAGCTGGGTCTCCAGTCTGGCTCTGCCCTGTTGCTGCACCAAATCAGACCAGCTTCTATTCAAGCCAATGTGTCAACTCACGCTGCGTCAACTGCATCTGGCTGCTCCTGCAGGTCCCATCAGATACACAAGACTCTTTAATTAGACAGATTCGAGAGCTGTACACATCAATTTACAAAAAAGTGGACTGATCGGGGCAGGAAGTCATGCACAGAAACCACCAAAAATGCCCAGTGAATTTCAAAATAAAACAATTAGGATAGGATTATGATAAGCCAGGGTCAAGTTTTCTTGATGTGACATCTGCTAACAACGAGCTTCAAAATTCTCAACTCAAAACAAATGGGTGATTTCACTTAAATGACATCGTTTTCAAATACCAAGAGCCCTGAACCACGTTACAAACCCCTCAGTCACTGGGGTTGGTAAATCGAGCCCTTAACCTGGCTAAAAATTATCTTTCATCAACACCAGTTATTGGCTCAACAAATTACCCAATCATAATAACATCTTGTTAAATTGAGTATTTTTGATAACTGTATACAAAAAGTCTAGATCCTAAACTAAATCTGCAGCTTCAAGCATCAGCATGGGGCTACATCAGTTAGCCACCGGGCCAGCACTGCCTTTATGGCATCATTTTCTGCTACAGCAGGCAGCTGTTTTGAGTGAGAAAGCTCTTAAAATCTATTGTGTACTAACTGCCAAGCATCGAACAACAAACAGACGCAGTTGAACAATTTTTACTGAACACACTGGAGTTTTTAACTACTGAAGAGCCAAATATAGCCCTGAGGAGTTGGTAGAGAGTTCTAACTACTTAGATTTGATAAAATATTACTGTTGATTGTTTAAGGCAGACATTTTGTTTTAAAAGAAAAATCAAAAGCAGATATCACTCAACCAGATAACAGTTTTACCCAAAGGAATGGAAAAGCAATAATGTGAAGCGCTTGTGTCTGAGATGGTTTATACCACCTCCTTGTGGCCACAATAAAAAAAACAGCAAGAGCAGATCTTACTTGCTTGATCAACCTAACTTTATTTATTAAATAACGTATATATGGGAAAATGCCCAATTAACTGTGAAACACCCATCCTAAACTGACTGCTTTGCATTCAGGTTGGAAAGCGGAAACAATACTAAGATAGATCTACGCCAGAGGAGTCTCTTCGTAGCGTGGCACTAATGAGAAGTCGTGTGGATTTGAAAGGGAGGGGATCAGTCTTTGATCACAGTGTGCACTAAATGCTGGAAACACTGTTTGAAGCACTGCACTAAAGACTTCCATTCTGTCTATTTGCTGACTGTATTTCCAGCTGAAAAAAAAAAATCAAGACAAAGAGGATCAGTGTGAAAGTAAACTGACTGACTGACTGAACTGACTGTAATCAAGGTGGGGAAAAAGCTTAATGAGCTACAGATCATATTGTTTCAGATAATTATTGGCCTTCATTGGAGAATAATTTTTCAACAAGGCTTTTTATTTCAAGAATGGTGTTGGAATTATGCTTTCATGTCAATGGAAGAAAAGGCTTTTAGTCACCACTGTGGGTCCATTTGTGGGCATGATGCATACATACAAGGACAGTATTGACAAAGACTAAAAACCAACCAATCTCCAAACCTGTAAATAAGGTGGGGGTTGGCTGTGTTTCCATTGGCTTAATCCTCACCTGTGTTAGCTGTTTAATGTTTTCCAGGAATGTCACACACACACACGCCCTGACACACAAATGCACACACTGATCACACATTGTGAGAGGAATACTAATGTGCCAGAGGTGCAGGAGGGACAGTGAGGTTCCCAACCAGATGGCAAAGAGATTATGAGGACAGCAGGCCAGCATGTGTAATGCAGCACGACCAGTGTGGATGTCTGCTAACGTCTCTCAGCAGCTACTCTCCATGTGGGATATCAGATGATAACTAACAGATCCAGTGCCTGTGTTCATGCAGGTGGCGATGTCTTTCATGCAATTAAAAGTGATTGTTAATTTTGTGGCCGAGTAAAAAACATACTTCATCAGGTTTTATATATTTGAGAAACCTCTCTAATTTTTTTTTTTTTTTGGCTATGAAACAGGTTTCTTCTAAAAAATAAAATGTGAATGTACACGAGGCTCAATTGAGTGCAGAGAAAAAAACTCACCTTTTAGTAACATTACATAAAATACCAAGTCCAAAATACATACTATTGCAAACTGTAAAACTCAAAGGGTTACCCTTTTATTGTTGTTTTGCTGTTTTGTTATTACTTTTGTTTTTTGTTTTGTTATGTTTTTTTTAGAATTTGACAGAAATATAACTGAAAAAACACAATGGGTAGCCTCTTGGGGTCTTTATAAAACACCCTGGGAGCTATTAGTGCTTGTAACCCTTCAAGGTACACCTTTGTGTTTTTTAAAATTGAAAAAAGGACAACAAAGAAAAACAAAAGACCTACAAAGGGTAGCTTTTTTTGTCTGTATTTCTTCAGAATATTGACAGCAATACAGTGGGAACACTCCAAGGGATTTTAATGAGACATTTCACTATTTTGAACAGAGGTGAAGAAATTCAAACTGAATCTACACTTTTATACCCAAGAACTAACATGTCTGAGATAAAATTATTATTATTGTAGCAGCACAGTAGAACAAAGGGTTTGAGCTTTTGACCCTGAATGTGACATCCATACACATTGAATGGTGGAACCTATTCATCACACAAGCTGACTCATTAAAGATGCTAAATTACACAGCAACACTGTAATTGACCTATGCTTTTCAAGCCTTTCAGAGCAATATTTCATATAAAATGCTGTTAAACTAAAAGTAATTTCTTGCTATCAGCCCTTCTCACAACATTTCTTATCTTGAACGCAAATAGAAAGTTGCACCCACTCTGCCGGCTATATTGTGCGGTGTGGGAGGAGAGGTGGGATACTGTAAGGTACAGAACATGCAGCTCTCATCTAGAAGCTGGATCATCTAATACTTGATACATAGATTAACTAATGGCCCAATCACTCTCTGGGTTGTTGCATTTCTCAGTAAATGGCCAACAACAACTATGAAAAAGATTAATTATTAAAAAGAGTGGCTAAAAACTTTATCTGTTTTCTCAGTTCAGGCAACATTTGCAAACTTTTTGTTAACATTAAACATTATGTAGGCAAGCACTTTATGATGGCCAGTGTGCAAAAAAAAATCTCTAAAAACCCATACTCTTATTCCAAAGTTAAACACACCACTTTGGAGAGGGACAAACTACAATTGCCACTGGTAACCAGTTTACATCGTAGGCTGAGATCACTTATAAGGCCTCTAAAACTATTTTCCTCTATTTCCAAAAATTAAAAGCCATGAAATTAGCCTGTGCCTTTATTGTACTTTTGATACCAAATTGTGGCAAAGAAACATTGCAAATAAATAAATAAATAAATAAATAAAAACAGGGAAAGAGTTGCAGCTTGGAACATTACATTAAAATATCATAATATTATTATGAGGGTGTCTTGGAATTTAGTAATACAACCCTTCATATCACAGAGCGAAATTTGCATGGTACTGAACAGAAGCCCCTTCAGCAGTGATTACAGCTCAGAATGACTGGACTTACTTTGCACATCTGGATTTAGGGATTTCCTGCCAATATCTGCAGATCCCTCACAGCTCTATCAGGATGGAGATCATCAGTGGTCAGTCATTCTGAAGTCCCTCTAGATGCCACTGAGTTCATGTCCAGGCCACTCAGGGACACAGAGTTGCTCTAGGAAAAGTCAAAACTTTCCTCATTTTTTATTACTATGGAGGCCACAGTGCAATTTTAGGAGGCTTCCCTTGATCTGTGCCCGGACACACTCGTGTCTCTGAGCTCTGCAGGGAGTTCTTTGACCTCTTGGCTTGGTTTTGCCCTGAGGTGGATTATGAACAGCAGTCCAAGACCTTATTTGGCTAGTGGCTGGTCCTTTTTGAAACGAGGTCCTGTAATAGTAGTTTTAATCAAATATAATGTTCATACACTGTTACATTAGTTTTAATCAAATACAGTGCTCTTACACTGTTGAGATATTTCATGAAATGTATAACGCCTCTGAGATCTTATCAGAAATGTTGCCATTATAACTAAACTTAAAAGATTTAAAACAAAACAGAAAGCTTTTTGTCACCTGTTGGGAGTCATTTAATTGTCTGCATGTGAGTGCAATGTGTGCTTTTAACGTCAGGTTTCTCTCTCTGTAAATGTAACAAAGACTTTTTATATGGGAGAAATTTACCAATTATTCTCTTTTTAAACAAACTTTGATTTATCTGTTTTTGACAGTACTTATATTCTTCTACCTACATCAGCGTTTCTGTTGGAACAGGCACAATGTATCATGTTAAAGCCAGTCCACATGTTCACTGCTACATCATTTGGAGGAGGATGGTTTCCAAGCTCAATACCATACACTGAGTGACTTGTATTGTGTACTCAGCTACATGTATGTATAGAAGAAATGTCATTATAGGTATGTAAGTACCACTCAATGTCTTGCCCAAGTGCACCTCAGCATGCTACTACAGGTGCAATGATTGAACTGCCAACTCTCCATGTGAGAGACAACCAACCCTACCGCTAAGCCAAAGCCTCAGTGGAGAGGATATGTCCAATGCAGAAAAACTCCCAAAGCACACAGGAAGGAGACAATTCTAGAGAAGCTCAGACTCTGGATGTCCCAAAATAGTCAACAAAAGGTCAAGAGTTTCAGCGTGAAAGGGCTTTTGTGTTTTATTTGAAGGGGAAAAAATATTTTAAGTAATTTATCAATACAGTTACGCAACAAAAACTTAAAAAGTCTGCCTGTTCCGTCTTGCATAGCACAGACAATGTGGGCTGAAATCAATAAATAAAGCTTTGACAAAACAATCTTATTTAAAAAAGACGAGGAACTGCCTGAAGCATTTTCATTTTTGGCACTACGGTCTGCAGCATTAACAGAAGCTTTATATGTATTTATATTGATGTGACATGGATGTATCATAAGGTCACAGAGTAGAAGAAACTGCGGGATATCACTCGTATTAATGCAATCCTAAACCATACAGCTACAGTTTCCAGGTCTTCCTCTGGCCTAATTTGTACTCACTTTGAGTTAGACTTGACACAATAAACCAGCATGCTTATTTTTCCAAGGTTTATGACACCACAGTGCCAAAATACACCCTGCACTGAAGCAAACATAGTTCATTGGGCACAGTATGAGGGACCTTACTACAATACTGTAGCCTATTTAACACATTTTGACAGCATCCTGGCTCAATGCCTGGCTGAGACATATAGAAAAGACAGTATGATTTTATTTTATACTCTGCTACTGTTTTGCTTGTACAGATAAAGCTCCTTTAGGTTTTAGGTTTGCAATTTCAACTTATTCATACAGTTGTGAGACATGGTAGCTTCATAAACCATGATTTGAAATATGCAGCAGTTATACTGCAATGATCTGTTCAAACTTGAGAGTCTATCAATAAAATGAAGAACCAGGTTACATTTGCTTTGTTTAGTAGATGAGCACTGGCAGGACATAATGAAGATTGGCTCATGTCACCGGGCTGTGGCAATTAATGTAGCCAGCTACTTAACACCAGTACAAACTTATGAAGTTTACTTGTTTTCACGTTTCAAACAATAGTGCTGCATAACTGTAAATAAATAAGTTACCTCATCTCATCTCATGTATCTGGTAAAAAGTTGTCTTGAACAAAGAGAAGTAGTGTTAAAAATAAGACCTGCTCTCCATTCATTTCTCCAAAAAAATCAGAGACTGAACTACAACGACTACTTAGTAGTCATGACCGAGAGCAAAGGCTTATGGGAAGCACTAATACTAGCTTTTCCAGAAAGTACTCATAGCTACTTTAAATATTTAGCTCATAAATTTCTTGTGTTGAACAATTTACTTACATATACAAGCCATGACCGGTGCACTGTTGTTTAAGATAAGAGAAAGAAAAACATGAGAAACCCCTCAGCACTGATTCTAGAGGCTTATGTCAATGAAATATGAAAGAAACACCAGCACTCTCCCCACACTGTGAATGTGCACATATGAGGGGTCAAAAACTGCTGACCTGTGCTGTGAAATAACAATGGCTTCACTCCTGTGTAGTTCATTGTGTATCATCTAAATTTAATGGCATGCGGCTACATGTCATCTCTGACCCAACGGGCCAAAACACACAGAATAATGAGGACCAGATGCCTTACAGGGATTACAGTCAGAAGGTGCTCTGTCTGGTGGGCTGTAATAACAGTGCTGCAGTCTGCAGGTGGAGTATAGGTGGAAATGGGTCAGAGGCTATGACACCTTCATCAGTCAATTTAAAGAGGAGAATGAAAAGCGGAAATTAGGGGGACTGAATGAACTGCAAAGTTGAATTAATTCTTCGATAAATCTCGACTTGCATATCAAAAACTGTGATCTAAGTTTATTTGTAGCAAAAGAAAAAAGACTACTTTTAAGATATTGAAATACAAAAATGACATTTGATTTTCCAAATTGTAAAGAGTGAAAAAATTCTCCAAAAGAACAGGACATATTTCTGATGCCTTTGGCAGATTTATTGTATTTTTTCTCTCTAGAGGCAATTCAGGGAACATTTTTGTTCCCCGAATTGGCTTGTCTGGTTAATAAGATAATTAGTCTCACCCAGTTTTTTTTTTCAGTGTAGAGAGCACAGTAAAACTCAATAATATTATTTTAAAAATCTTTTTCTTCATTCCTCTCGGAAAACGTTTGCCCATCTAAAGCTCTTGTACACTATAGTCAGCAACAGCACTGAATGGTACAATAGTTACTTACACATCGAGCCCTGAAATGGAATATTGTTGGTGTCCCAGTAGGTTCTTACAAGTCACATGACCAAGGTTACCACCTTGCCAAGGCATGTAAACACACAGCAGGAGGGCAACATACTCACAGTTAGACATACATGTAGACACTGCCACATTCAGCTCAGCTGGCTCCATCACTACTCATCACTGACTTCATCATCACTCTACCTCAGTTACCAAAGAGGCGGAGGCAGAGCAGCTTTTCCCAACCATTATACCTCTGTGTTACACACTGCAGAGTAAGCAGAACTGAGGCATAGGTGTCCCCCCTCTAAGATTACAGAATGGAAGTGCATTAACTTGTGCCAAAATTATGACTGTCATCACATAAGCTTCTGATGTAATATATGTATACATATGCAATAATTAGAATAAATCTCAACTTGAGATATTTCAAGTTAAGATTTCGAGTTAAACTGAGAACACATTTAGACAATGTTACACTTCTACTACTTCTTACTTGAGCTTTCCATAGCAGGCACACTATCTGAACAAACACGACATATTTTTTCTGTGGCGTGGCAAAAATCTGAAATCCTTCCTCTGAAAGACTGCCTGAAAAAAAAAAGAACTGCTCACAGACCAGTTCTTAGAGCTATGCTGAACTGCTGACAGACAGATATGACAGACATGTTCTTTTAAGAACTCCCTACAACACGAATAAACCCTGAGGGAAGCTATGATTGCTGGGGCATCCAGAGGTCACATGCCCTGTGTTCCTCTGAGACGTCTGTGAAGACAGTTCATGATCCTGACCTTAGACTTTGTTTTTGTTCCAGCAATAATCAGGATTCTCCCTGTGCTCAGGGTGTCAAGACGCGTACTTTGGTATTCTGCTGGGTTCAAAATGTTCAAACAACCATCGATAGGAGAAATGGAAAGTGGTTTTTTCCATATAAATTCAACTTGCATGTTAAATTGTAAGAGCAGCTATTTGAGGTCACCAGAGAAGTTTCATTTCTTTCTGTAGATACAAGAACAAACTTCTTCAGTTATTCAATGGAGTGGACTGTGATCCCGACACCTTTACATTCTATTTTTTAACTTTTCTGACACACTGAAACACTATTTTGACAGAGCATCTAAACTTCATCCTTAGCTTCTCTGTATTACATAATAGTGAAGTGTCCCTCATACATATTTGTGTCGTTTCAAAGTAATAGATGGGGGATTGAGAAGATTTGAATAAAGAGATTATTAACAATCCTTTGTATTTCCAGCAAGAAAAATCAAGCTGGAAGTAAGCTCATTGTAGCTTACTGCTGAAATGTTTCAAAAGGC
Organism: Thalassoma bifasciatum; assembly: GCA_008086565.1. Lineage (NCBI taxonomy): Eukaryota > Metazoa > Chordata > Actinopteri > Labriformes > Labridae > Thalassoma > Thalassoma bifasciatum. Next base: position 277,103 of record RPOG01000336.1, read on the forward strand.
TTCAATAAAAGTTGTAAACAAACTCCTTTTGGGCTTGTAGATCCTGTAACTTTAAATGTAAATAGGAACCAGACATAAAACCAAGTCTGTCGTTGCTAATCTCATGGCAGAATCAACAAAGCAGAAGTTCAGACAGAATATGTCATTAAATTTAATGCTCTTAGGGCGTTAACTCAACAATTTTATTTTTCACCATTAGTAAACTGTCCTTTTATTATGGCCAATGGCTGGACGTGCATACAGGTTTGGTTGTCTCCTCTAGTACTACAAAGCAGCCTTCTGCCTTTATTTATTTGCTGAAATGTAATCACAATGTAGTTGCTTAGATCGCATTACATCATCACTTCCAACCCTCTCTAAACAGCTAGTGCTAGCAGTTTTGGCAGAAATCAGTGATTGCAAATAGTCATTTATAGTAGTACAGCCTGAATAAAGGTCAATATGTTGGGGTCAATCCCTTTTCTCAACCACCTTCTCGCTTTAGCAAGTGATTTCACTCCTGATCAATGAATGAATGAGCACTGTGGCTAGGCATCTAGCATCTTCAGCCTAACTCATCAAGGTTTAGCAGAAAACCATGTCTCCGGTTTTTATTCAATGGTAAAAGCATTTGGCTTGTAAGAAAAAAAAAAAAAAGGTGTCCTAATCCCTGCTCAGGCTTTATCCTCACCTCCCCATCACCTCTCCCCTTATGGTTACCCTGCAGTTCATGCTTCTGTCTATTTGACACCAATTCTCATGATACCCCATGTCAGCCTATCAAGCTCTTCTATATTCTAACATGAGGAGGAAGCGTCTCTGCCGTGTTCCAGACAACCATCCAGAGAACTTGCCTCTACCAGTTCCCGTGTACTGGTCCTGCTCTCAGCTAGTTATCTTCAGCCTCAAGTCAAGGGTCATCTGTTCTCCTAATCTCTCATCTACAGCGCACCAGCACCTTCAATCTCTCTGGTCCACTCTATTACTGCTCTCTGAAGTTCAATTTAGGTGCAGCTTATCTACCTGAAGGCACACATGTGAAAAGACTGGAAAAACTGGGAACTCCCAGTGCTTGTGTATAAAACAATCTGGTTCATATTTATGCATGTTGTTAATTCTTCTAAACTGTGCCTGAGGTAACATGTTGATATTCTACAGTGGTTTTAATTTGTGTTTGCTAATTTCTATGCTAATGGAGTACCTTAAGAAGTTTCATTGAATAAAAACAAAGGCCATCAGAAGAAATAATGCAATCACTGCAGGGAGTAGAGGCAAGACAAATAGCCCTCCTTGCATGGAAGCACTTTGGTTTATCATGTAATCCTTATTTTTTTGCATTTACGCATTCGTGGTCACATCCTGGAGCTTTGACAAGCACTGTACCTCAAGTTTCTTACAAACCCTTAAACTGTAAGAATGTGAACTGAAGGTATAAAAGGTCTTGATTAAACTTGGAGCTCTAACCAGTGGTGTGGCCCATACTTCAATTTGAGCAATGAACCAACTGAATGGTTCGGTCACCTTCTCTGGAGTAATTGGAAATGTAAAACTGTTTCCAAGAAAAAGGCATAAATTATGAATTTGGGGTCCAGATTTCTTTGTTAGTATTGTCATTGCGGTGAAACTCAATGAGTAAAATTTTAATAATCTATTCATTTGTCCATGGAGAGTTAGAAATTATGGCAAGATGATTCCTTTGGAGTGCAACATCATTTGCTCTCGACCATAATTGGTGTAATACTAAAATTAGATTCTAAGAAGGCTTTGCTTTTGAAGAATAAAAAAACAACTGCACTGAGTTAAGCAGTGAAGAACAGATTTCACTGCACTTCAAAAAAGTATGGACCCAGCTGAACTAGTTTTACATGGCTTACCAGTCGATTGCACTCATCATTCTCAGTGTAGGTCAGACAAAGGTCTGGAGAGAGACAAGGGGGGAAAAAAAGGAAAAGACAGAAAACAACTCAGAGCAAGAACATTTTCTGCCACTTCTCAGCCCAGTGGCCTGTGTTCCACCTGGCCAAGGCTGCGAGATCTCAAAAGGAACATGCAGGATGAGATTGTAAGAAGGTTAAGGAACTATTGGAAGGTCTGGGTTCTTATTACTGTAGGTCAGCGAGGAGGGAAAGGGCTGATGGCCGCTTTCAACTCCCTTTATGAGTTTTATGAGTGCATGTCAACATTACAGCCCCTCTGTCTCTCTCATCAAGTGGTTGGGAGAGAAATTTATCAGATGGACAATACCCTAAACCCTCCAGAGCAAGATCAGTGTGACCGATTTTGTTCACTTAAAGCAAGTAATATCAGTGAAGATAAATCACTGAATCATTTCAAGAGGAAAAGAACATCAATGACAAAAGTTTGCAAAATAAATTATCCTTAGCAGTTCAACATAATTATGGCTAGGATTATCATTCAGCTATTTTCTAGCTCATTGAAAGGACAGCTTAGGGTTTTACCCATTTTTACCGAATTGTTGGCTTTTAGCTCATTGCAAGCTACTGAATGTAAGCATCAGCTACTCTAACAGTTTTGCTATTAAACTGTACAATTAAAAAAAAAACGTTGTGTTTCTGCCTCCTGTTTGAACTTTGAGCAGTACTGTAATTTAACAGTCAGAGGAAAATAATGCTGAGCCAATTTACCTATACACAAAGTAAAATGACCAGAAATGCTCCAACAGGGTTATGTTGGTTTGCAGGAGCCCTGCAGCGTTCCTTGTCCAGACTTGAAAATTACATTTCATGTTACTGATTTTGTTTTGGTTTGGGAAAAAAACCCTTCAAACCCTCATTAATATCAGCAGAACACTTGAACACTCGCCCCACGCTATACTAGTGGGTGTGACTCCACAAACAGAAGACCAAAAAAAAGGGATGTTCGTGCACTAGCTAGATTTGTTGTGTTCATAAATAAAGCAAAAGCCAAACCAAGTCCCTGTTGTGTGAACTACCTGAGCTGTCTTCTTTGTTTTTTCTTTTTTTCTTCTTTTTTACAAAGCCACTCCCGCGGCAAATCAATCAGTCCAGGAGAGCGAACAACGATTGCCACTGTGCATGAACTGAGGGCAATCAGATATAACTCAGATGCACAATGGAGTACAAGCTGCAGTGTTGTCTCCCGCAGAGTCCTCTCTTTTACTCAGGATGAGGTACACTTACAGAAACACGGCAGCACAGGTCACACTTCTTCGTAAGATTAATAATAAGGCACATACGGTCTCTATTAGCCCTGCTAAACGGTGAGTAGTTTCAGAACCAATTTCTGCTGAACTTGAACATCAACTTTGAAAAAAAGGGTTTTCTGAAATTTCTACTTGGCTTTTCTTGACTCCTTTTATTGTCTGTCGAAGAATAGATTTGGCTTTATACATTTGCACTATTATTTTTTTTATATGCACCTCCAGTGTTTGAAATATAATGATTATGAATTACATACCAGTACAGGTTTGGACTACTTCTATAGCTCAATCTCATTTGGTGGATTGTACATTTAGATTTAGACTCCTATTCTGTCATCACATTTTTGTAGTCCATCCAATGCCAAATTCACAAGGGTTTTATTCGGTTAGCTGTGAAATTATAGTTATTAGTTATAGTAAGTTATTACTTTTGATGACAAAATGCTGTATTGGAAAATATTTTCATTTTGTAGTTCTTGAAGAGATGTTTTACTTTATTATTTCACCTTTTTTCCTCTTAATTATTTTGATAGTTCAGTCTGTCTTTACGTCAAAGAATTTGTTTTTAAAATAATCTCATAAACACACTTAATTCTAACAAATTTGTCAGTGTCAGAGGCAGTATCAGTAGCTACCATGAGGTGTTTTGCCACGTCCCCCATGGAAATCATATAAGCGATACTCACGTCATATTGTGCTGCAGTGACAACTCATCAGGTGAGTACAAAGAGAAGGTTAAGCTCAAGCCACAGAGGGGCCATTAGAACAATTCAAACCCCTCCAAGACTTCAAGTATCACCTCCATTATGACCACCTTGAGGCTGAGCATCTAGTCACTGCTCACCTTTTCCTGCTGTTTTATTGGACTCCTGGCTTTTTCAGAGCTGTATATATGATCTTTGTGTGTCTATTACCAGAAAGGCTAGTGGGTTCAAAGACCTCTTGGCTCTCAATCCAGCATCTAATCTCCATGATGGTGTTCACCTCCCACATGAAGAGATAGCTTGGCATCAGCATCATTAAAGTTTTCACCTTCAAACTGCCAGCACTCTCGGCTCTGCTCAGCATGTACCCTCAAAAGTCATCACAGATGGAGTCCAGTTTTTCTACGGAGGCCTGTTTTTTTCTGCTACCAGTGCCATCTGATCCTTTAAAGAGCAGACGTGCCAGCTCAGCTTAGGAGTTTGTTGTTTGTATGTGTTAAGACTAGCCCCTTAATGCCCCCATTGGTGAATATTTTACTCCTACATCCAAAGTCAAAGATTTTTTTTTAAATACAGTTTCCTTCCGTACTTTAAACTGTACCTCAGTGTTATCACTCCCATACTCTAGTTCAGTGTACAACATGTGCTGCTCTGATTTCACAATTTTCAAGCATCATTCCCATAACCACATGACAAACACTCCTCACCACCTACCCAGCAGGCTCTAACTCAAAGGTTCAAGATGTTTTCTCATCACTTAGCCGGCTTGAATTGAAAATTTAGACTAGATAAAAGGAAATGATAAATCAAAATAAATCTTTTTTTTTAAAACTTTTAAATGAACTTTGCTTGAATAATATAATACTGTACCAAATGGAGGGAAAATCATTTAATATAGTGATTACAGACAGCACTGTGTGTTTTACTTCAGCTAAAATGATGATTCAACAGTAAATGCACCCCTGTTTCACATTTTCATGTTGTGGTAGCAAATTCACTAGAGACTCTCAGTGGTCTTTGAAGTAGTCAGCAACTGGTTCAGAGTTTAGAATAAATAAATAACACTGGAGGGGAGAAAGTGTTTAAAAGTTCCTCTCCAGAATCAATTATTGCTTCACTAAATTAGAAATGCAGTTTCAGAAACTGCAAGTGAAACTATCTTTGATCTATTTACCTGTGGTAAGGCGGTGAAATTTCACTCCCGCACACACCAAGAGTCTGGTGAATTGAAACAGTTTCAGTGTTGTAATTTAAGAATGTCACGTTTGTCTAATAAAGAATTTAGACATTGGTACACAGTTGAAAAAAATCATTGGGTTAAGATTTTACTGTAACATCCAAGTGCCTCTTATATACAAGGTACAGTCTTTGTCAAACTGGTAGGGTAGTTATTTGTGCTAACAAAGCTGTAAAGAAAGTTTACAAATAGTTTTAGAAACTAATAAATCCAAAAAAAGTTTGATAACCCTAATCAAAAATATTTCTAGAATTGTCAGCATTAAATTTCCAGATAGGAAAAACTCAGGAATTATTTCCTCGATAGATTCCATGTCTATAACAGTTTCTCTGAAAATATATATGACAGACACTCCTATCACAAAATGGTAGTTGACTGAGATTTATCAATGTTTCTAGGGCATTTCCCAAAAACTCATTACAACAAAAAAATTGAAATTTTCAAAGAAGATTTCTTAAAAAGTTTAAAGCAATGTCTTACATGTTCTAAATTTTCATTTTCATTAATTGCAACGGGAAAATCTCCTGAAATTTTTCATAATGCCTTAGTTTCCCAGATTTTTATCCATTTTAAAGGAATACCTTTCCAGGAATTTATCCATCCAAACTAGAAAAGTTCCCAAAAGTATGTAGGAAAGATTCTTAATGTTTTGAAACCTCTCAGTTTCTGATTTTTTTTCATGGAAATTGACAGAACATTTTGATTGTCTAATAAAAACTCCTGATGAATTCAGATGAAATTGGTTGGTTTTCTGGTGATTTCTGAAACTTAAGGAAAAATTCCAGTAGGTTTCTTTTGATGTTTTCCAAAGAAATCAATAGTGTTGTTATCCTGATTGTTTCTATTTCACCCTTTTTCTTTGCCTTCTTAGCAAGTCGTTTTTGCTGCTTGGGTTGTAGTAACTGAGCCAAACATCTTGTTCTCTTCCTGCAGGGTTAGATCAAGCTGTTCTTCCTCTCTTTAAAAAACCCTGCTCTCTCTAACCTGTTGTGTTTACTCTTGTAATGAATCTCATGTCATTCCTTTGCCATCTTGGGTACTGCAAGTTGCTCATGAAACTTCATGGTATTCTCTTGGTGTGCATGCTAATGGGTTGGAGTCATCGCTCTGCTGCTGCAGTGCTATAAATCTAAGGAATGGGAGGCTCACCAATTTTACGAGCTGTATTCTCAGCACAGATATATTGTGAAAATGATATGTGGCGAGTAATACTGACATACTACCAGGAATAATACACCCTTCATAACAGCTTAAACTTATTCTGTAAATCTGATAAAAGGAACGTAGAGGAATCCTCATGCTGTGATTAGATTTAAGATTGTAAGTATCTTAAAAGCAAATTCTTATTCCTACATTTTCAATACCTTTCTCAACACATTGCACTCATTCTTTTGCTTAAAAATGCCTCATGCTCTTATACTGATCTACATCTGCCCACGCACTACTCTGTGAAATATGAACATGTATATTTTATCCATATAGATAAAGCTTAATAGTAGAATAGCTGCAGGTGGATTTCATTTGGTAGCATTATGCGTTTGAGAGCAGAGGAACTGCCACAATGACCTGCTCACAAAATAATTCTATGTGATGTTAGAGCAACCTTGCTGTACCCTCCTTGCATGGCTTGCATATGGGATATCAGCATGGCTACATGGTAGACTCTCTTAGAAAACTGAAAAGCGGGAGCAACCTCAAGGGGCAGGTTTGTTATTAATGCTCTGTCAAACTGCAGGGATGTATGTGTAGAGTCCATCAAGATAAAAATTACAGCACATTTCTATGTAAATTTTAGCCTGCATGATTCCAATTTAACCCATTTGTCAGGTGTCAATGTTCATCAATCATCCTGTTTATTCGATGTACTTTACAGTAAGCTGTGCTCATAGGGAGCCGCTAAATATAGATCCCTCTGCATACATTCCCAGTTTGTTTACCCTCATTTCTAACATGACTAATTTAAAGTCCAATCAGTATTCAGCGTCATTTAAGAAGCCACGTACTCAGATTTGATCAAGAAAATAACACTGACGTTCATCTCAGCTCAAGCAGTTAATGTATATTTGACACCAAAAGTCATTTTAAGCAGACTGTTATTTATTCACAATCTGTTCTTACGTGCATCCCTTAAAGATGCGGTGCAGATTTCCATGGCAACAAGTGGATGGTATGAAGACATAGGGGTGGTGTAAAGAACGCCTACTCAAGCAACAGTGAAAACTGGAGGTTTATCAAGTCTCTGAGCTTTTCCTTTTAAGTGAAACTGTACAACTCATGTCTGGGGAGATTTCCACTATGAACTCCATTAGTGTGATATTAAAATCCCATCTCCTCTTCATCTGTAAAAATCCAATAAACCCTGTCTCTCTTGTGGGCACTTTAGCATGATTTGTCAGTCCAAATCTTTTTTGGAAAAAAAAAAATATATGACTTGATATTTGGCAAGGATTTATTTTATTTTCCAGGAGTTGATTTTACATTTTGCCTCTAATATACAATGATTGGTTTGACTTGGCAAAGTGAAAGGAAATTGCCTACCTGACTTTTTCCCAGTGTAAAAGGATTAGCCAGCTTCTATAAAATTTGCTTTTATTTTCCATGTCATCTATTTTGTTCAACGTTATATAAAGTATGAAACCACCGGATATTCAATGTTCAAGTTGCTGGATGATTTTCCACAAAATTTGCAAGGCAAGATACCCTTACTGCGTCGACTTTGACAGCCTCACTTTGAATATAGCATCCAGAGAAGAATGGCTGTCTACTTCTTCCAGCCTTAATGTTAAGCCAAAACCCAGTTAACTCTGGTGATACCGAAGGTTTTGTAAAAATTCCATGGGAGAATATCCTGATAGGCTGTAGAAATAATGAATTTGCCAAGTTTTTTTTTGTTCCCCAGGGCAACAGGTTGCACAAGCATTTGGCCATTTTAATGGACAAAAAATTTCATTCAGCATTTTCAGGGCTAAAGATTTCCTGAGAGCTGGGTCTTAGACCTTCAGGTTAGCAGCATAGCCAGAAATCAACCTGCATCCGGACCAAAAATGGATGAGTAACACAATTAATTTCATTTATCTCAAAATGCCCAGTGGCATTTAGCATTACAGTAGACCTAAAGATTCATATTTACTCAACTGCTATGGGATGTACGTATTGCAGCTGCATGTCTGAAACAATGACTGTTAAACTGACCGTACAAATTTCAACAGATTTTTTTGATAAAATACCAGCTTGATTGGCTGGGCTGAGGCAACAAATGGGTATACAACTAGTGGATTCACAGCTTCTTCTTTATTCTACCCCCGAGGATAAAGAGAAGTGTCATGTTCAGGAGCCCTTTCCAAAAAAATGATTTTGGGATGAAACATAAATGCATTGTTGCTTTTTCAGCTTCTAGTTTAGAGGGAAACTGTTTTGGCTAACCTACATTGGCAAATTTTGAAAATGGCCTCCAGAGTGGAAGTTTTCTTAAACACTGTAGAAAGCCAGAGTTTTCAGTGGAAAAGCTGACGTTTCACTCAGCTTTGCACATGCAAATTACATTTTCATTATGGCATGGCTTGGCCATATGCGAACCAGACAACCAACAACAGCAATACTAACAATGGCAGACTACTACTAATACAGCATATGTCAGCATTTACAGTCCCTAAGTGTTTTCATGTAAATCTATTTCTTTTCACTGCACTTTTGTGTTTTTGGGAGAAATATCTTGTAAACAAGGCCTAAGTGCCTCCACGTTTCCAGAACAGTTGAGTCTTCAGGCATCTCAAAAGTAGAAAGGGACTCTATGGATCATACAGAGTTGGGTAATTCATTCAACCTTTTGGGAACAACGGAGGAGAGTCTAGCCAAAGATTTTGAGCCATGCTGGGCTGGGATCTGGCATCTTTCACAGGCAGAGTGTAGCAGGTGAGAGGGAGTGTAGACTTACCTTCATTAACAGTGAAGATGAATGTGAGTGGTCAGGCATAGTAGAGCACACCTCATCAGACAGCGGTCATAAGGAAATTGCCCCTGCAAAGAGTTAAAAAACACCATGGTTAACCACAAGTTCAGCCTGAACCAGGAGACAGTATGACCCCAAAGCCCCATAAATGCATCATATCACCCCATGTGGTATGTGGTGCAGTTAACAACAATGAAGGCTAGGACGTTTCACCTCATCCAGGCCAAATTTATTAATTAATTTGGCCTCTCTGTGTACAAGTGTTTTGCTTAGACTGAAGATGAATATGGTGAGAGTGAAACACACAAGTTTCAGAATAAAACAGCATGAAACTGTTAACACTGCATTAGACAAAAGGATTCTATGGTCTGACTTCAGCATAGTGAACAGATATGTTATTAAATTCCTTACTTTAGGTCTATGTAGGCCAGTGTAAGAATATTACTGTGACCTTTCCATTTTCAGTTTCTTGTCTGTGCTCCCAGGAGAAAAGGTGACCAAAGAGATGCTGAATAGATCACAGATTTTTCTGGGTTACATCTCTGAAACATGTATAACAAAACTATTGCAATAAAGTGTGTAACATGGATATACTTTAAAACTACATAGAGGCTGCAGTTTGTCGAGCTTGAGATGAGTTATGATAGGTCCACTATGGGAAAAAAAACTCAGTGCAAGTTGCAGTGAGATATGGATTAAGTTAAAGAAAGAAGAACATAGAAGATCAGTTTTTCGATAGAGGCCTTGAATGAAAAGGGTGACTTCTAGTCACATAATTTGCAAAACCTAATGCGAAGTCAAATCTAGTGCCCACATTTTTCACATGTGGATATAAATCTGAAAACAGAGACTTGTGGGAACCAAATGAGAAGTGACAGGAATATTTTGTCACAGCCAAGCAACAGTGACATTGAATTTTTGAGGTCTTATTTCTGTTCCCTAAGCAGTGCTTTTTCTGCTGCAGACTATTTGACTATCAGACTTATAGCTTCCCGACAGAACAGACAAAAACTATAGATGCCCATTCAGAAAACATCATTCATATTTAGGATTGTTTAAATAAAACAGGCCATTATTTGGCTTTTAAATTTCTTCTTGCCTGCAGAAACTCTTTCATTGGCTCCGTGCCTAATAAAGGCTCTGGGGGTATTAAACTTTTACCTCATCTGCCTGAATACAACAGAGGCAACAAAAGGAGAAGACAAATGAAGATCATTTGGAGGTAAAGCTCACAGCATGGCCAATGGTACAGAGTTTCTATTAAGGCAGGAGTTCCTTTTCTATGTCAGGTGTTGCAATGCCCTTGTCACATTAAGTGGCAGATCTCCAGACACTTAGCATTCCTCCCCACCCTTGTCGGCAGATGTGGTGCTTTTAATGACATTGTCTGCTTCCTGTCAAGTCAGCTGGGGGGCTGATATGAGGAAAGTCACCTGTGGAAGGACGAGGAAAGAAGAAAACGTCTTAAAGGGCAGCTTGGGAACTCTGCCTTTGGTGTGAGTGCTTCACGTACTTCACTGCAGATAGACACACACTTCACCATTAAAATTTAGATCAGTGTGTTATACTAATGGTGTGTTTTCTCTCATGTTAGCTCAGGGCTCGTAGGAATCAGTCCATCGCATGATTGAATGGTTTATGAAAATGTCTTAAGGGAAATGTAAAAATCTTTTCATCTCAGATATAAAGGAGAAACTGCTCAGATGGGGAGGTACTTAACTCAAAAATATTGGCAAGCAAGACGGTAAGCTGGTGTAATAGTGTATGTGTGTGTCTGTGTGCATCAGCCCATGCACGTAAGACCCACTTACCTATTCAGGTGTGCTTTGCTTGCTTAAACTCTGGTTAGCTTAATCTTCAATTCAGACGAATCTTTCCCCCTCAGGCACTTGTCTCTCCTCTTTCTGTCATTTCTTTTTCTCTTTAGTTTCCTCTTGCTGGTCATTTTTCATAGAGATTTTTTTACGAGGTTGGAAAACACCTGCCAGTGTTGACCAAAAAAACCTGGACAGGATAGATGACAAGATAGGGGGAAGTGATGGGAAGAGCTATGTGTATACAAGAGCTGATCATCTGTCTGTATTTAGATTTCTCTGCTGTTCCCCATGTTATTGTCCACATAAGGATTCTTCTGATAAAAGCCTGTGCTGACGCAGAGCCTCAGGGTTTAGATTTGTAACACTTTGTTCTTGGTGAAGTAGAGACTACCAAGGATGACGTGACAAGTTTCTGGCGATGTGCAACCATGGCTAAGCTTGTTAATTTGACTCATTTAAACAGGGCTCTACACAGTCAATGTTGAAATCATTAGCTGTTTAAATATTCCCTTAGTCTATCTCACTTTTTTATCACTTATAAAATTCATAGTAGTCCTTTTTCTCTCCTGGATTTTAATGTCTTTGATAACATCTGAAAGTAAGAAAAAAGTATTTTTTGAAAAGGCCAGGAAGATTAATTTGGCTATTCTGTGTGAGACTGTCTTGCAATCTGCCTTGACTCAAGAAGATTATTACAGTGAGAGTGAAACACAAGTTTTGGACCCAAACAATTTGTTCAAAGATGTGAACAGTCAGTTTAAGAAAAGGGAAGGTTTAAAAAGGTTCAAAAAACCTGAATAATGTGCCTTTAAAGAAGGTCGACCATCTTGTAATAACACATAAAGATGACCTCCTACCCAGACTCTTGGAGATCCTGCAAAAATACCCAAAGATACTCAAAGACAAGAGAGTAGCTTCATAACCCATACATTTATTTAAAAAACTCTGTAATTGTTTCAAGTGAATATTTTCGATAACGTAAACACAAATAATGTAAAGAAGGCCATTTCTGCCAGGTAGGAATATGAAAATTAAAACGGTCTCTTTTTTTTAGATTTATCATTATTATTATAATTATTGGGGGGGGGGGGGGGGGGGTTGCCCATATTAGATCAAAATTTGGGGAAAAAGTTACATTAATAAGATGAAAAGGAAAACTTTTAGACCTTTAAACAAAACCTTCAACATTTCATCTCATAATTTCTATTTTTATTTCAAGATGTGGACTCTTTATCTCAAAAATTTGAGTTCTTTCCTCATAACTTTGACTTTATTATCTCCAGGGCTTTACTTTGGTGCATAATTTTGAGTTGTGGTACTATTTCTAATTATCATGTAGGCCTATACATCACCAACATAGAGATAAATGCCAATGCTAAAATATGAAGAGCACAACAAAATTTCAACCATTTTTTTTCAACCAAACTCACTTTTAAACTAAACTGAGGAAATTCATCTCAATCTTCTGGTGTTGTGTTACACTTTTCCAGAACTTATTTAAAAGACAAATGGGCCTGCCTAATCAGAAAACTTCTGAAATCCACATTCAAGACACATTTCTCTTCTGCTGAGTCATCAAAAGACTACAAGGATCTGACAGCAAAACTGACTTCCAGGTTGAAAACTAAAAAGAAAAAAAAAAGAAACACTACATTCTGAATGTTTAACAAAAACTTTTCCATTGTTTCCAGAACATTATCTCATGTATCTTTTGAGTAAGCCCGCAGAAACAATCTCTGACACTCAGAGGTTACTATGCTTTAAAACAGTATCACCACATCCTCTCTTTCATGACATTGCAATGATCACTGCTTTATATTCACCATGATCTATTCTCTGTGAACTCAGATGGCAGTCACATCCCTTTTTTCTCTCTTTGTTGCCTGAAATGAGACTTTCAGCACCAGATAAAAAAAAATATTAACAAAGTTGCTGGATGAGCTCAAGCCCATCCATTTCAACAAGTATCAGGTTTTCTATCCACAACAGAATTGCCCTCAGCACCACAGCAGCGTTAATCTGTCTGATGATCTTTCCCTTCCTGACAGGGCACTGCATGGACAAATAGCAATTTAAAATTGATGCTGAAAGAGTGAGAAGTCTTGCTGATGAGAAATATGCCGTTGGTGACGTGAGGTGAAAGAAGACCCTGCCAGGAAGAGTGTTAATGATGAAAAATCCTTCCTTTCTCAGGATTTAATAGTGCTCTTTACTGGATCAGAGATAACAGTGGTACATTGTGTTGCAAGGCAAAATTTAACTGCGTGTTCTGTGAGAAGATGTAACACTGTCCTGCCAAGTAATGACTCCTCAGCCAGTCTGTTCACCTTTCCATGGTTTCAAAGTGTTGCTCACTTGCTGCAAAATGTGTCAGGCATTTCTCACAAAGGGGATTTGTGTTTTGCAGAGTATAATTAGACATGTTACCCATAGGAGACGTTCAAAGCCCACAGAGTCACTCTCTGTACAACCCCAATAGATCAACTCAGGGTGACGACTGTGCACTTCAAACCTTAACTGTAGTGATAAAGTGAGAGATAAGATCTCACTGCTTCAGAACTGTGCTTCTGCTCCACATAGTTCATCTTTCTGTTATAGCTGCTCAGTAAAGAACTCAAAGAGAGTTCAACAAATGTACATTTAAAGACCCGTAAGACGTAATCAATTTGTGGAGTAGATACAAAAAGATAATCATTATACAGCAACAACTTGACAACTTTTTGACATCATATTGGTATGGTCAAAGTATGTTTTGGTTGCAGGTGTGATATCAGCCTCACAACTATCATGTTTGAACATTTAAAATCTTTTGCACATAAATTAAGTGATTTTTGCACATTAATTTGCATTATCACTGCACACAGCATTTATTATCTTAGCTTCATCTCTTAAAAAGGGAGTACTGTACTTCACCATTATTTAAACATGGATATAGAGTAATAATTGTGGCTGCTCATGTTAAAAGTGTGCAGAATCATCTTCCTACTCCACATTCATATTCTAAATCTGCCTGTAAAATGCCAAAGATAATCTGGACAGTTCTTCACAAGACTTGCTACAATGTTGAGGTCATCCAATAAGGATCTTTTAACTGGTTCATAATGAAAAATTGGAGGGTGGGCCTTAAGCACCAAGGTCTATGGATAGCTAAGCTAATCAGAGGGGCGGTTTGGAGAAGGGAGCCTTAAAGAGAGAGCAGTTTGAGCAAAGTGTTTCAAGCGTAGGCTGAAATAAATCGTCAAAAACACCAGTGTAAGAAAAAGGTTTTTTTTGTTGTTGTTGTAGTTGTAAACCATGCAAAGTTTTTTCAGGAATACCAGAGGCAGAATAAAGCCTTTGAAACAAAGCACAATTCCCAGTCTTGAAGGTATTATTTTTGTTCCCTTGCTAACTTGGTTATAGGGCTTCAAAAAGTAATTCTACTCCTGTTTTTTGTGTTTAAAATGTTAAATTTTAAAGTTATGAGCACAGTTACAGCATGTTCAAAAGTTAGTTGCGTCATCATAACATAGAGCTGTGCCAGTGCCTGGATTATATATATTACTGTCATATCACACTCATATTACCGTCAGTGTTTAGTTGAGTTGCTGTGAAATAGAACTATGCCATACTGATTACTTGCAACCATGTTATTTTCAGTACCTCATGTCTGCACTTGATAAAAGTGCGGTGGCCTTTTTCAAGGATTTTTCATGCGTACATGAACATGAGGGAAAGAAAGCTCTAGAGAACGGCGACCATATGTCCCAGAGCTACCAAATTTTAATGAACGACTTCAAATTCAAATCCAAAACTCTGCCTCCTAAAAGTTAACACACCAGATGGAAGAATTAGAACAAGCTATGAGACATTTCAGCCAAAGCCACACAAAGCAAACAACTTTATCACTCAGATCTTGTGCTTGTTTTCTCTGCTAAAAGCTGTGTGGAATACTGTGCTCATACATGCTTTTATGGAATCTGGCCCACATCATATCATCATCTTTTGAACAGCTATCGTGTAGCTATAGAGCTGTGTTTCATGCTACAACGGAGGTAAGTGTAATGTTCAGGCATACACATGAATGTAGCTGACAGCAGGGATGATAAAGTGTGAACATTTAATTCTACAACAGTGATTTTAGGTTTCAGAGTGTGTTAGCACCGACTATGTCCATAATGTTTTAAACATGTCCTTTGCACTGAGAAGTGGAGGAGGAACAGAAAGAGAAAGACTGAGTGAAATTTGTTTTTGCTGTCCCTTTCATGCATAATCAGTGAAGCTGTTCGTCTATACTGACGATGGACAAGCCAGAGTATGTTAATACCAGACATTCTATTCACTGCTTGAATCACAAATGCAGCATTAAGCAGCTGCTGTACACAGTTCAGCCAAGGCTTCATCAATGAATGAGTGTGAGACTGCAGATTAACACGTCTGGTCTGATGCATGTACAGAAATTACACGCAGTTGACGCAAGGAACATTTGATGCAGTATTTTCATATGTGGTGATGAAGCCCTCCTCCAGAGCAACACTCAGCACGTATTTGTGTTGTTGAAGTCAACGCTGTCTGCATCTCTAAATTTTTGCTGGCAGTATAATCAGTGCTGGAAGGACAGCACACAAAATAGTGCATCATCTTACAGAGGCTGCAGGGGGAGGCTGCACAGAATCAAAAACCAACGCTGTTATGTACCATAGTTTCTGTTGTGTTGCAGTTCGAGCCTTCACTGTGGCACCAGGTGATGGGGCTCACCTGTGTCTGATGGCATGGAGGAGCAGGGGTACTTAAGCAGAAGGGAGGAAGCAGTCCACACCAGTGAGTGTTTGGCTGTGTTTGCACTTGTTTTTGTCTTCCAGAAGCTAGTGTCACTCCTGGAGAGAGAGTGTTCCAATGAAGTCTTAGCATCTTTTGAGTTTAGTTCATACTCAGTCTTTTTCTTCTTTTCTTATATCAGTTGTGTCACTCTCCTTTCACCCCTAACCATCTTTGGGGAACATCAAAAACAAATCATGTTTATTTAATTAAAGGTATATTTCAAAGTACCAATCAACTTTTAAGAGTACTTGGATTGTAAACTGTCAAAAATAGGAGTTTTGAACACTTGCCACTCATCATTCTTCAAAAAGATGATATTGGCTGATCAGTGGGTAAAAAGAGGTTGTGTCAGAGGTTAATGTTATATTCAAACCAGACTTTATTTAAATGTCTCTCCTGAAAGAATTAAGAGGAAATGTGTGATTACGTGCAAGCCCTTAAAAAGAATTAATTACATCCTCAAATTCCATGGATCCATGTCCGCTCCATATCTCATACATCTCCACTCAGTCACAGCGCAGGAACTGATAGGTTTCAGATTAAGTAAATGAGTTTACTTCTACTGGCTCAGTCCATTGCATTCTGGCTTAATTCTGAATCAGCGAGTTAGATTTCTCCAGAGCTGAGGCTTCTATTTTTGGCAAAACAACAATACATCAATTTACACAGCGCAGTACAAGCAGGACAGGAAGTCAAGCACCAAAACAACACAATCTCAATCACAAATTTATCTCTGTTACATTTCCACCTGTTGCCTCTTCTGGGTTGGGCTAATTTTGTGTTTTTATTACTTTTGAATGAACTGTATTCTGCTCTGTCTGCTGTTAGCCCTACTTTTACCTTGACATATATATTCTGCACTGGGGTCTCATCAGAAGTGTGACAATGTCAGGTAATCTGTGAAAACCCTTAGTTTGTCACTTCACTTCAGTCACAAGTTGCACCAGCCCCAGTTACCAAAACTGTCCTCATACCGTTGGCTACACGTTTGCAGACGTGATTGGAGCATGTCAATCAACACAGTGGCTGCCAGCATTTCGATGGATCTTTCAAGACCAACAGAACATCATCTCGCATCCTCTTCTCATTAACTTTGCTGCTTTCTCATCTACAGTGAGAGATGCTGCCACCTTCTGGGGTCAGTTCATCTGTACACTAATTTGTAAGTCTCGAACTGAAAGACAAGCTCCACCAGACTGTCCCCCAGCCCACGCTGTTGAAAAACATTCTATAGACGTCATTGGCAGTCAACAGTTGTGATTAAACTGATGTCTAAGTAAGTAACATCACATATAATTTATTTACTGGTGAGGCATAGTTAAGTTGCAAAGGGGTGAAAGCAGAGTCTGTGTTTGCAGTTCAAATAGCAAAAGACTGATGGGAGATGGTATTTTAAGTACATTTTGAAGGCTAAAAACTTGTTACTTGTAAAATTTTCATGGTTGCTAAACAACCATGAAAATTCCAACGTCCCAAGTCAGGCAGACAGTCTTCTCTACAGCTTTTGAGGCTGAAAAACACTCACACTTCCTCACATGCTTTGGTGTCTCATATGTACAACAAAAGGTGTTTGCTGCATGTTGGAAAAAGAGCACATAGTCTGGAGCTTTTGTATCCTCTTAGGTTAGACTTGAAGTGGTATGTTTGGGTGAAAAACAATGTGGAAAACCATCACAAGGTGGGTTTAAACCACAAAGGTTTTATCCTCATGCTTGATCCCTGTGTGCGGGGATTAGCTGAATTTGCAGGATTGTGACCGTGCAACTTCAAGCAGGCACTGTTTGAGATCAAGAAATGTGTCAAGAATACAGAAACCTTTGGATGGTATTGTGAAGAGCTTCTATAGCAAGGATGAGGGGATTTGGAAATGATGAAATTATTACAGGTAGTCTTAAGAAATCAAAACCATTAGCCACAAAATTGATAAAGTTCAGGAGTGTGAATCTCTCCATGACAAGAAAAGTAATGTCATCCAATTTGAGCCTTAGTAGTTACAATATTTATTTCAAATATCATCACTGCGCTCATTACTCATTCAAGCAGCAAAAGACTAGTCCTATAATTCAAGCAGAAATCATAATATTGATGTGTAATTATAACACTTTGATGCCAAGGTGTGTCACTCTAACGGGAAGTTGGGTTGTCACAACAAACAGAAATCTTAACTTTTGCATATTCGCTCAAGAAATTCCTGCTGACACTGAAAACAAGGTTAATAGTTTTTTTTTCCAAGTGACAAAATTAAAGCCAATTAAACAATAAATGTAAGAGGAGAAAAACACTTTCCAATGGAGCTTATTATGTTGTGTTTGATGTGCTATTGTGTCACAATCAAAATGATAAAAAATTGTATAAAAACTGCTCTTCTCTACTCTTTATTTCTTTGATTGTCATATATAAGTTGCTTGTGACATTAAGATGTGGTGTTAGTGCAGATTTCTCTATATGCGGAAAAAAGATTTTCTTCACAATCGTTTTAATGCTGTGTGCTTCGTATCTTGTGACTTCTTGTGTAAAGTGTGTCAGAAAGCCATTACTCTGGAAAATACAGAAAATGGAGAATGAACTAATTGTATAGTACTTTCTCTAGTCCTTTAACCACTTATGGTGCTTTTACATTGGATGTCATATCTGCCCATTTACCCACCATTCAAACAGTGATGGTAAGAGCTTCCCGTCTAAAACACTTATCAGTATTATCTAATCCCACTTACACAGCACAGCAGTTTGGGGTCATCAACCCTGGCAATAAAATGGGTTGTAAGATGTGTTTTATATATATATATATATATATATATATATATATATATTTGCAGTGGTAGCAAAAAAAAATATTTGAACAATTGGTAAATTTAAGAGGTTGCAGTTGTTTTAACTGAATTGGCTGTTCAAATACGAGTAGAACAAATGAAATATCTACAATGTCATGGTTAGGTCATCATGCAATATTTTGCTATACAAACTGTAGGATAAAGCCAACAAATCACTTTCTGAATGGTTAAAAATGTTGAAATGAGAGAAGGATCTGTCGTAGATTTAAAGGGAAGTCTTTGACTTGAGTTGCAGACGTATTGGGATAACCTTAGTGCTTAAGTTCTCAGAAAATATACTGACACTTTGTCAGAGAATATGCTGATGTAACTGATGTTAAAGGTGGCCGTATCAAATATTAAATGCAAAAGTAGTTTAAAACAGAAAGACCTACTTCATCTGATATTTTTCGTGCTCAGAGAAACCGTCTGAATGTTACTTGGTCATGCTAACAATTACAGATCTGTCAGGTGTTCTTGCAATTTTGGCCACCAATGTTTTATATTTTTAGAGCTACTAAGGCTCGCTGATGCTAGCATTTAGCAAAAGTTTAAAAAAGATTGTTAAGTGGAGGTCTCTAGCTGCAGTGAGACATAAGTGACATGGGCTCAATCACATTTGCACTTAATCGTTTTAATCATTTGGATCAAGTTGTCTTGATTGTGCAAGACTGGAGTCTTATGTTGAAGAGGGAAAGTTACATATTTCAAATGTGGACATAAAGCAATGCTGGATATTCATACGAAAAGTGCAAATTTTATAACTCATACACATTTCTTTGTGAATGAAATTTCTGAATTTGTCTGATGAATGCTATAAACAGTCAATTCTAAACATTGCACAAGAGTTTTAGTTTAAAGTACAGGCATACAATTAGGGCATAGATGCATACCCTCTCACTCATAAAATCACAGCAGACACTGATCCATTTGCACAGAGTTAGCGTGTATGGACACTGTTGTCACTCACGATACTAAGTTGGATGTGTAACAAGCCAAAATACAAGGTAAAATAATGTTCTCACGCTTACCCCTCTTGACTTCCAAACTAAATTACACTTAATGTAGATTTTAATCAAATAATCTTTTAATATTGCAGAAAAAAAGTAAAGTGCAATCAGCAGGACGTCGGTTTTAGGCACCCACTCTCATAATCACTCCCTCACATAATCGCTTCCTCATAAATTAAAATTTATGATTGACAGTTGGTCAGTTACCTACATTCATTTCATTGAGCTCTGATGATTTGGCTGCCTTCTGGGCTCCAGCTTGGCTTGAGTCAAAATTCTCACAGACCTAAATGCATCAGATGCAAATACCTTTGAGTCCAATGTCAGACTCTGGAAATTGAATAAATTGTGAAATAACATAATCTAAACTTTTATCCTGTTAGCTGTTCAGAAAAATGAAATCAAGAGGTGTTTTTTCAGTCAATTTCCTTTCCATTACAGTGGTTAGGCTACAGTCATTCACTGTGCTGGGCCAACCATTGAACGCTACAGTAACCTTTAAGATGAAGTATTCTCTTTAATGTTACCCTGCATGAGTTGACGTCAAGAATCAATCCAGCCATTTTCAAATGTCAAAGGGATAACTATCTATATTATTCATTCATAGACCTCTCTCTTGTTAATTGGCTCCAACAGACGCGTAGCAGAAGATTTTCAGAACCTCATGGATAGAAAGGAACTTGTGAAGTTTTCCATTTCTTAATGTTTAGAATAGAATAGAATAGAATAGAATAGAATAGAAGGATAGAATAGATATTTATTTATAGAGCACATTTCATTGTAGGTAGTCTCAATGTGCTTTACATTGAGGATTAGGGAACAGAAACAAAAATAAAACTGCTTTTTCAGGGGAAGGGAAAGTTAATTGCTTTGTTGACCTTCAACATTTCTGTTTTCTAAGCTAACTAACACTAGCTGGCAAACATACTGTGCTAGTGTGCCTCGTCTGAGCTTAATGTGTTTTAGAAATAAGATATTGCATAGGGGCGCACGGAAACAATTTAGATCAAAGCAGCATGAGCATACAGTGCTTTGTGTCCATACACAGTATGTGTGTGTGTGTGTGTGTGTGTGTGTGTGTGTGTGTGTGTGTGTGTGTGTGTGTGTGTGTGTGCAACACACGCTGGTGAAAATGTGTGTTTGAATGTTCTGTGCCCCTAAGCAAACTGACTGTTTAGCTTCAACCAGTGTTGTTTCTGCCATACTTCATATAAGTAAATCAATTTTCTTTAATATAGGGCTGCAGAGATTTGGTGAACAGTCATGTGACTGCCTGGCTGGGTTTGAGGGGTGAAATGGAGTAAAGCGCCACTATTGGTAAAACAGAGTCAAATGACAGCGTCCAAGGCAGAAGTCTCTCTGACAAACCATAACTAATAGGTTGTGCAAGCAGCGATAGATAAATAAAAATAAAAGTAGCAAGCTGAGTGTACCTCAACAGAGTAAAAGTAGTGTTTCTTCTACACAAAAATACTCCAATATAAGTAAAAAATATGTTGCATCAAAACTACTCTAGCAAGTACAATTTGTCTAAAGAATTACCACAGTAAATGCAACAGAGCAAATGCAGTGGGTTACCACCCACCTCTGAAAGAAACCCACAAAGCTTTGTTTTTCAATATAGGATAGACAATAACATCTCTTGGCAAGCCTTAGCATAGTGGATTTAACATTTCTTCATTTATTTTGTACCTTTCTCAATGACCCTTCTTTGTTCTGCTGTCTGATGAGGTGCACCATCCGGCCTCACTGAGCACCAAAATAACATCGACCTCATTTACATGACAGATGTTAGTAAATGGGCCCCATGTTCCATGTGCGTCATTATCACCATCAGAGAGACCTCAGTGATTGTAGAAAGAGACGTGACAATCTGATGTAGATGATGTTCATTCCGCGCGCTAATGATGTTGACTGCTTAAACTCTCTCTTGACTACGACTAAGGATCTTACAATAATCTTCCATCCTCTTAGGAGGCAAAAAACTTTGCCTCCTAGAGTCTCCCTAGGATAGATCACCATTCATAAGATGTCAGATTATCCACCACGAGTTTCCAGGGGAGGAAATCTGAGGCAAGAGAAATGTCAGAAAAAAATGGATAAAGGAAATGAAAATAAGTCTTCGGTCCTCCTTTTATATGATGCATGATTCTTCATCTTCAAAAAAGCCACAAAAAAAAGTATTCAATAAATCTTGAGCATGGTGGAAAACCTGCTGAGTTTAATCTCTTTAGCCAAATGCTTTGGCTTAATATTTGATCTTTAGTCTTTTGTCATATTTCAAGGTATTTAAGTCCAATTTGTGTCAGGAAAAAATGTGATTGTCTCTGCGAGGCTAGAGCAGTAAGAGCATACTTTCTTGGTATTAAAAGCAAGCCAATTGTACCAATGTAAACCTTCTTTCTGATTGCTGACAGGGCTGTTGATCAAGGATGCCATTCACTCGATTTTCAACCCTGCATTTGCTCCTCATTAGAATTTCTGGGCAGCTGTTGAGGAGCAATGAAAACCATGTACTCATGGGTGCTGATGAATTTACCGGCAGCTTGGAGCTCAGTCTTTTATGATCAAGAATACAACTCTGAGGTTTAAAGGTCTTATTTAAGCTCAGGTAATACCACACAGGAGTCTAACTAAAGGCAATTCCCAATGTTTTTCATCTGATACACTCCAACAGCCAAGAATAAGTTTGATAATATGGAGAGGATATTGTTGTAGTAATTTTTCACTGAAATTGAACTGTCAGTGTTAAGGTCAGTTTGGTCAAACTTGCATTCATACTGCTGCCTCAATTTGGATTGAAAGAGGCTGAACATTGCAACTGTTTATCCCTGTTTATCCTGTACTGTTCATGGATTTACATATTTGGATGTAGGTAAAAAAAAAACAAGTTAAAATCTCATGTTCAGACATTGATGTACAGTTTTGTTGTATGCTATTGGCTGAAGTAGGCCACCTACCAATGCTTTAGGTTGTTTGGAACCTTGAGCTTGCTGTAGTTATGCTGAAGTCAGCCAAAAGTTTGCACTTTCTGTTTGGAAAATGTTTCTGTTTAGTATTGTTCACAAAAAGTACTTGTGATGTGTGTCTATGATGAAAGTTGAAATTCTGTCTATATACTAACCGCTAGCATATCAATGCAATTTTCCATACACGGTAGCATCAAGCGAGTGCCATGTTTTCTTTCTCGTTTTTGGTACATTAAGAGACGTGTTACGCTGACTGTGTTGAAAAATAATCTGTTGTGAGAGAGTAATGTACATTTATTTGAGCTCTCAGTTTTACAGCTTCTCAAGTTAAACTTCAAGTCAAGAATCCTGGAACAGTTTTCTTGGGAAACTGTTATCTGCTAGATTAAGCCAGCTGGGGAAGAACAGTCAACGTGAGGTCCGGCCACTTTGGCGTAATGTAAAAAATCAGTACAAGGATCAGTAAGAATAAAGGTTAATGATGTCGATGAAATGTTCCTGATTAATTCTCAACAGGAACCAGTTCTCGATACCTATCCAAATGATAAACAAAACAAAAATGTTTGAAAAAAGTTTGGGTTTTTTATTCCTGGGAAGAAAATTTTAATTCAAATTCTACAAGATAATCTAGGACATATTGGTGATTCAGATTAGAGTCATCCTTGTTGTATCACTAAGGTGCATGCAGCTCCAGAAGGCACACACAGCGACACAATGAAATGTACTTCGATTCCTTCTCCAGCCATGGAAAGTGCAATATCCCCTCAAACAGCACACTCTTGGTTTTTCTGCTGTGGGAAGAGAAGCAGTTGATTAGCCTTATCTCAGATTTGCCCATTGTCGAACAGCACAGGGAAATCGGGCCTGGAATCCATCTGAGTTGGGCTTGGCAGGACTCAGTTGTTCATTAATTATGTTTTGTAATGAGTGTTGCTGTTGAACATGATTATTTCACTGGTGGGTTAATGGTTGTTTATTTTATGGAGCCACTGAAATATCCATCTCAGTCCGTCTTAATGTCATCGAGTGGAACATTTAATCAAGCTTTCTGGGTTTTTGGAAACAACTTTTCTTTCTCCTTGAAACATAGAGGCCCATCTATTACGCTGTTAATAGATTGCAAACTCACGGTCTAAATCACATCTCCATCTTGGCAACAGTTTCCTCACTTTTTTTCTTTGCTAGCTCATTGATGTGTACAGTGGGTCATAGCATGCATGGCTGTGGCTGGTTTCGTGAAGGGTGAAGAGCAATAATTCAGTCATTAAAGTAAGAAGTGTTGAAATGAGAGCGGTGAGTTTACAAGGGCGTGTAAAATGAGGAGGCATGGATGCAAATGTTTCTCTCGGAAGGATAAACACAGAAGAATGACTCTACAAGCACTGATGTAAAATTCAGCTGGAAAAACAAGTGGTAAAAATCTTAAGGTGTGACTGACTAGAAGCCATGTCACAGTCTACAGCAGACTAAGTCAGTGTTTTTGTGATTAGCAAGTGAAAACTCATTCAGGCATCATAGAGAGGGTGACTGAGGAAAGGAGACAGAGAGTGACAAGATAAGAGATGAACAAGAGGTAAGAAAAGAGGGAGACAAGGGATCAGAACTGAAAAGAATTATTGTTGCACTTTCACTTCACAAACGCACACGGGAAGTTACATAAAGCCTCGTCTCTAAGCCTGTAAGCCATCAAAACTGACATACAAAAGAACAACCTGTGTCACTAGAGGTCTTTTTCTCTTATGTAACACTTTGTTGTGTTCATGTTTTTTGCAAGTTGAACTGTATTACAATTCATAGCTTATTTTAAATATCAAAAACTACAATAAAAGAGTAACTCTAAAGGATTACAAATGCATTATTTTCTGTTAATTTGCAGTAAAGTTCTGCTGTGATACTTATACTGCTGATATCCGTTTTACTTGTAGTGCCGGGGTCCCCAAACATTTCAGACTGCAACCCCACATATTAAATTAGAGTATGTGTCAATCTAGACATCACTGAATACCTCTCTTTATACAAACCCCAGTTGTGCAACTATATTGTATCATTTTATTTGACACTGTTTCATTTGGATTCTACTTAAGCAGATCCCTGATTATAGAAGCTGCAGTTTTGTTTATGTTATAGTTAATTGAATGTATAAAATACAACATTTTAAAAGTACAGGTGGTTTCTTTTTTTCTTTGTTCCCTAACGTGTGAAAAAATACTATTTTGTATTTGGTTCACATAAAGCAGTTTCTTTTCTCTTGTCATTAAGCATTTATGATGAGCACTAGCTGATGTGCCACTTCAGAGACTTCATTCAAATCTGGAAACAATCAGAATGAAATCTCTGAATCTTACTTTGTTCTCTGAAGATCCGCTTTGATTAGCTCTACTGAAGGTGTGCTCGTGCTGAACTCTCTATTATGGTCATAGTATTCCTAATGGTTCAAAATTCAAGCCTATTTTTGCTTTTTGCTTTTTTCTGGACACAGCAGACTCAAACTCAGCCAACATATGGATGACTGACAAACATCATTTGAACTGCCCTTTAGAAGTCATATGGATTGTCCGTTGGGTTAAGGACCCAAGTCACATCACATTTTGTCTTTTGTGTACTGCATTTTTTTCTATGAGCACAACTCGTGTTCTTAGAGAAATGCAGGAGTTTGGCATGTCGTAAACTTGCACCCGTTCTTCTAAGGTGACCCTTAAGATTGAACCAGGATGACAGTTTTTGCCTGAAACCAAAAACTCAGCAAATATTTCCTCCTCTCCAAAACAAACAGATTGAATGAATCAAACTGGTAGAAACACGTAAGGAAGCAGCTGAGTTAAATCCTGTCTTTCTGTGACATTTTTTGATGGATGTGTCCTGGAGGGTTTGAGCTGAGCTGCCACTAACAGCTTTATTGCAAACATTTCTTGGGGTTCAACCTCTCCATTGATCATTGTTTGCAAGTTTTTACTCAAATCTGCTCAGAGATCTAATCTTCAAAAAATCATATCAACATAAAAATAGAAATAAATTGTCTAGGTCTCCAACAACTTTTGAAACGTTTGGAGGCAGATTTACATGATGAACAGCTTTAAGAAAATCTCCATTTGTCTCACGTCACTGTTTTAGAAAACTCTTATTTTAAAACAAGATATTTGCTCAAGTGTCTTCATTTCTCTTAGGTCATGAAAAAAAATCTTCAGTTTGTTTTAATTTTTAATTTGTGTGTTTTTCTTTTTTTTTCCAGAAAATCACAAATATGTTCAAAATTTAAGCAAAATGTAAAAAGAAACAATGATTCATGAACCTACCAAAAAAAGAATTTAGTTCACTTTTACACTAAGTTTGTACTGCTTTATGTTAAATGCTCAGGTTCACGCCATTTACTGGAGTGGACGTGACTGTAACTTCACAAAAAGAAAAACACACACACACACACACAGCCTAACATTAACATGCCTTCAACTGAGCTGATGCAACAAGCCATTGAAGTAGTAAATAAGCATTTTGATGTTGTGAATTAGTGTGCACACAATCTTTGATACACATTCAAAGCAGAGGGCGAACAGCCAAATTAAGATGTTAGCTAGCTTTTCCCCTTCATTTTGTTATATGATGGAGAAAAGGATGAAGGACTTGATAAATTAGGAGGTGATGTTGTAATGTTTTAAGTGTCTTTGAGGCAGCTGCTGTGATAAAATATGAGTTTCATGTGGCACCAAATAGAACATATAAAAAAAGACTGGTTCAGCATACAACACACTTGATGACTATACCACAACTGAAATTAAAAACTATAAACAATTTAGTCCCCCTGACCCCCTGACCCCATATGTTTTTAATGGGGAGCTAAATGTAGTAGAAGGGTAGAGGAGAACCCGTGAATAGCCACTGTTCTCCTGCTGCAGCTCTATCTAATTAAAATGTCATCTAATCCCAGCTAATAGTAGCACTTTGCTGATGCATTACCTCTCTCCCGGGGCCTCAGAATCTTTTGCACTGATGTATTTTGTATTGTGCCAGTACTGTGCTGTTCTAATGTGAGCCAGGACACAAGTGTGCCTCTCACAGGTCAGCGACCCACCTCCAGGCGATATGGAGCCAAGCCAGGCAGTGATGCAGGGCAGCATGGGGTCCACTGAGAAGAGGAGGTGCTAGTGCTCTGCTGATGATGCAGTCTCAACTCACCAGGGGTCCGATCCATAGACGAGGCCCCCTCCCTGGCAGCGGTGAGAAAAACCTGAGTCTGGCAGCTCTCTAATCAACAAAGAAGTGGGTGAAAGAAAGAGACGTTTTAGCGTCCGGATAAATTCTTCTCTCCCTACAGATTTCATACCTAATTTCAGTCCGTGACGAGCTACTTGTCAGCTTGTTGTCTCCCTGCAGTCTGTAATTAGCTCACCGGACAAACCTGGTGGGAAGATTTTTCCAGCTTTAGCAGATGCAAGCGGGCTCTAGAGCTTTGGTGCTCCATATTGAAGGGCACTCTCTATGACTCCATCTCTGCAGCTCTCAGGGGAGTGAAGTTAAAGATACATAGCTTTGATGATACAGAGAACACAATGCATCCTGGACTGGCTTTTGTCCTTACAGGCCGCCACTCTCTGAGAGAAAAGAAGGCCTCTTACTGATGCATGCTGTTGTAAGTCAGCCGGGACAGACCCATGGATCTTGGTTATATAACATTTTTGCATAATTAAAGAAAAGGATTCACACAGGAGTAACTTCCGATGAAAAATTAAAGTTTTATCGAAAACTGTGAATGCTGACACCGTGCAGGAAGATCAGTTTGATCTGAGACACATCAAATATGGTCTTCCTATCCCCTTCTTTTCACAGATTGAAAAGAATTTGTTCCTCTGCTCAGGATTTAAAGCAAGGTCAGGAGAGGAACTCGAAAACAAGTTTCCAAAACGGGTAACTTTGGTACAATGGATTGATTGTGCTTACATCAAAGACTGAGCAGGGCGCAGAGAATGCATAATGTAGTCTGTGAGTG
Source organism: Thalassoma bifasciatum (assembly GCA_008086565.1). Lineage (NCBI taxonomy): Eukaryota > Metazoa > Chordata > Actinopteri > Labriformes > Labridae > Thalassoma > Thalassoma bifasciatum. The sequence continues at coordinate 304,540 of RPOG01000336.1, forward strand.
TCAAGTAGAAACCATTTATGTGTATTATTTAGCTGTAGTTTGTACTCTGTCAGATCAAATAAAAGTCATTGTACCACACTTATGCATATTTTACCTTATAAAAAAGCATGGATGATATTTCCAAAACCATGTTTTCTCTTTGCATACAGAACCTTAAGGTACTTTTAGGGATATCAGACTGGCAAAGATTATTTGCAGTTTACAAAAGCCCTCTGTCGCATTCACAGCTGTTGGAATGGAAATGTGTAACCTGTGCTAAAAGTGGAGTTATGTATCTGCCAACAAGTCCCCAAGGCTGTGTTGTCCATGTAGATAAAACAAGGCAACAACTAGATATCTCAGCAGTAAGTGCACCGAAGACAACCCCGACATGTAGGTTGACACGTTCATGGAAATGATTTCTCTAGAAAACAAGTTCCCAGAAAGGGTGTCTGCTTGGCTTTTTCAGTGCCTTTGAAAAAACAGAACAATTAAAAAAAAAAAAAAAAAGTAGAAAGTAAACCTCTTGTTGCTGTTTACACCAAATAAAACAAATAAGAACTAATAAACAGCTCAACACAACATATAGTTGCACCTGTTTTCTCTGATTTCCACCAATAATGCCACTTTTAATGACTATTGCAGTCTTAAAATGAGTCAACCACTTTTCATAAACCACTCTAATTTCATGTTGTTGCTTTAAATGGCTTCCTCTCGTATATAGGTTTACCACTGCCACATTTTATAGATTCGTTTTCAAACAGTCTGATGTGATAGGTTAAATTTTTCACATGATAACTGATTGGTCGAGTTTTCTTGGATTCTACCGTGATTTCATGTGCAAAGTTCCTGCAGCTTTTGATAATTAAAAAACAATGTTTAGAATTAATAGACTTTAGGAAAACAGTAGAATGTGATGACAGGTAGCAACAAAGAGAAAGAATCTATATGGGAGAAAAGATGATTATGATCATGATGATGATAATAACTTTCATTCACTTGCTGCCTCTGCTTGCAATGGTCAGAATCAAAATCAGAGTAGCTTTTATTCATCAAGTATCTTAAAAAAACAAGAGGAATTTGACTCCAGTTTTGAGAAAACACGTATAAACACCAAACATCACAAATAAAACAAGGTTTAAATCAGAAAAAAATAAATAGATGGTAAAGGAAAAGACAAAAAAGCCTAGTTCTAATTACTTATTAAATTCTTTAGCTGTATAATACATGTTGTGACAGCGTTGAGACGCTTCATTTTATAGGTTACACATTATAGTGTAAATATGTCATCTGGCTTTACGAAAACATGATAAACTATGCTATTAGTGGATTAAATATTGCTCCAACTGCTGCAATGACTTGTTTAGCACACAACATGTAATTACTATGCAGAGAGAACACGTGAAAAAACGTAATGAGAACATCAAGGTCACATTAATTCAACAAGGTAATGGTCATTGGTTTCTCAATTGTAAGAAATTAACTCCCATGCCTGAGCTCCAAATCTGTATTTAGTAGTATTCATCTGCAGGCTTAGTGTTCCACCTGCAAAGTGTTTTTACCCTTAAATTCATCATAATTAGCCTGCAGCATCCGGCTATTATCTTTTCCCAGAGCAGGAAAAAGTCCCAGCACATGCTGGATGTTTTTTTTCATCTGTGCAAACACTGAGCCTCTTCACCACTGCATTTTTTACACTGACAACCAGAGGAAAACCTATGATTTATGTAGGTGATACAGCTTGTGTCTAAAACACATCAATACACTGTGGAAGTTGAAAGTCCAGCAGAAAACAGAGTAAGGACTCAGGAATACAAAGTCTAAACGCAACTTTCTGACACAGAATATCTAGATGATGCGATTGAAAACATACTGAAACAACCTTTTCCAATTACTCTCTTTGTGGATATTAAGTTCCACAGCCCAAGGTTGCTAAATTCCAACTGTCAACCTTTTTTATTCTTTTGCACTCCATCTTGCACAACCGTAGATCTTTTTCTCACCTTTTTTATTATTCAGTCTACTGGTACTTTTCAGCTGTTCTGTTATTGCTTTTATTGAACTTTTGTTATTTTGATTTGATATGGGTTCCCTCACAGTACAAGTACTGCTGCATCTCCACTACTGTATGTGTAGACCATAAGAGCTGTGCATTTTATGTCCCATGAGTCACATCCCACCCTTTGCCTGCGCATGATTTTGTTACTTGAATATCACAAGACTTAAGTTTTCATTTATGGAGTGTAAATGCATTAGTCCTGTACATCCACTGCTTCCACCAATCAGAAGACTGATTATTTGAGTGCCGATAGAAAAAAAAAACTGGTTTTATTTCCACTCCAATTATAGCTTCAGCTTGACATCAGTCACCGCTCAAGTTTAGTGAAGTAATCACAGTACCCTATCACAATGCTATGGCCACTCATTTGAGATCCAGCTGATTTCATGTCATGGCTGTGCAGAAAGGAAGATTGAAGAAAGATCATATCTTACTTTTGATTACCTGTCATGTGTTCTCATATCCAACTCAGACATTCAACAGCAGTCCAGTGCACTTGTTGGGGGAGGCTGGATTTTCCTAATGGATAACAATGAATTATTAACTATAAAGCAACACCTTTTTTTCTTTTTTGTATAAAAATAAATCAATTGCTGGTTTTTACAAAAGATTGTTTTGTACTTTTTGTGCCAAGGTATATTTTGTTCACAATTAAATCAATCAGTAACTCAATTACTGTTTTTAATGTTTTAATGATTTATTTGATGTTGTTCGAATTTTTAAAACCTTGTCATCATTTATTGTGTTAATATTGAGCGCAGTTGAAATCAGCCTTTGGCTTCAGCCCTTTACAACAGTCCCCAGTCTCTCAAGTGCCCCCCCCCCCCCCCCATGGGAAAATTAACTACCACACCTGCCATAGCCTGTAGGTGTAGATTCTGCATGACAGCGAAACTTATACTTACTGTCTTGTTTTCAGTTTCCCTGTAGCAGTCTGAAATATAATTCACAATAAAATAGTGGTAGATGTCTGCTAATGTTTGGCTTGGCATGCCTCTGGCTCATAGACTGTATAAAACAGCTCTGGCTTCAGCAGCCACATGGAAAACCTGTTTGGGTGGGCTCTACTTTGTGAGCTCGTTTCGAGTAGTTCATGGGGGCAGTCCGGCGGAGGAGTCAACGAGGAGCAAAAGTAGCTGCAAAGAGACAAACTTCACTCAACTTCTTACATTTGCTTTTGTGATTTCGGAACCGTTTCCAAGCTTGTTTTAAAGAACTTGAATTTTTTAAAAATTTGTCCTACATTTCATAAATTGTATTTTAAGAGATACCCTTGAGTATGTACACATGCGCACCCTACGGATTGCGGAAGTGACGTCACAGCGCTGTAATTCAAACTTTAGGAAACGAAAACGGCTGGTGAGTAAACGGTCTTCTTGTTCCAACAGGCTGGTTTCGGATGATTTTTGTGTCCTTTTTGCTCGTAAGTTTCACTTTTTAGTGTTAAAATGTATCAATATTTTATGTTTATCATCTTACTCTAACATTTTTAAGAAAATATTTTAATATCACGAGTTGGTGGCGTTACTTTTTCAAAAACTGTCAACCGGTGACAGGTGTTGTGATGTTTGTAACGTTCAAGAACCGTCAGTCCTTACTGATAAATCTGTCAAATATATAAAATATATCTTTTGAGTGTGTATCGAATGATCATGTCAGCCAGCTAAAAGAGTAAATATATGCAGAAGTTATTTAAAAGTTGCCGGAAATTAGTCGGTCTTTGTGGACTGACGTATGTATTTTGTGTGGTTGATGTGTGTGTTCGTGTTTTTATATCCTTCCATCATCATTTCAATTCAAACTCCTGGCTTTGACATTTTAATGCATTTATTTCCATCAATTTCTCGAATGTTTTGTTTCCCCCCCCCCCATAGGGAGCTACGTTTGCTTCCTGAAAACCAACAAAGCAGCCATGACATCCAAAGGTGCTAAAGACACCTTTGCCACCAAGCTGGGGTTCAAATCCAGCAGCTCAGCATCCAAAGCTGAGGCAGAGCTGGACAAAATCAGGAAGGAGAACGCTCACCTTAGGAGAAAGATTGATGAAATCTCTAGAAAACACATCAAACCACCTGATTCAGACAAAAGCAAGCTGCTGGAGGTAAAAGAAGAGCTTCTGATGTCGTGTATCTTTGTCAGTCTTTGGGCATCTTTCTTTACATTTCGATGTATGTCTTGCGTTTCTCTGCTTCTCATTTTTCTTTTCAGAGAATTCTTTCCCTTGAGACGCTGCGAGAGAGAAACAATCAGCAGTTGCTTGTCAAAGAGCAAGAACTGGAAGCAATGAGACAGCAACTGACAGCAAAAGGAGGAGAGGTATGAAAACATGACACTTTTTGCAAGAAATAAGTTCTTCATATTAAAACTTAAAGTGGCAGATCTGTTTGTAAAATTCATTGTGGGACCATTGTGAATATTCAAAAACATAATCGACAGGCATCCTGATGTTAAAGGAAAAGCATCTTTTGCAGTGTCATTTGGGAATTGTAAACATTTGCACTCTTGGCATTGTACTGGTGGCATATGTATTGTTGGCAGCAGACGACTGTCAGAAAGCTGGAAAAATGGTACTTGAATTCTGAGCTGCCACGAGAAACAGTGGGAGGGAAATAGCTTCTGTCCCATTTTGACAGCAGCTCAGCTTAGTGAAGTTTAGACAGACAGCAACAACTGCATACCAACACATGGTGCGTGTGCAGTTATTTTCTTGTTATTTATAAACCAATCTATCTTCCTCTGTAGTGGCTCTGTGCATGTATTAGCACTCATGCCCTTTTGCTGCGACACAGCAGGGGAAATTGATGCTATCTGTTTAAAGTTTTCATCTTTTATCTTGGGGACATCACTGTTACTGTCGCAGAAATTGTTTTCTAATTTTGGCTGGTCAAAATGGATCAGGCTAAAACTTAGAAATAGCACACTGGTTAATTGAACAACAGCTTTTTGACATTTAGAGCGCACGATTTGATCTAATCACACTCGTTTCTCCCTCATTAACTTTCATTAACAAAAGTGCTAAAACTGGAGCAGCTCAGTGGGCAGTGTTAGCAGACTCTCAGCCATGTTCAATTTAGTTATTTATTATTGTATGTTGCAGATTAATCCCTGGGGAACAGATTTATCCTCAGGAAGTATCAACAAAAGTTATACTTCATGTTGTATATTTCAGGTGGTAGCATCACTGCAGGCCCAGCTGGAGCAGCGGAAGAGGGATGCTGAGCAGAGAGACGTGTTGTTCCAGAGCTTGTCACAGGAGACAGAGAACCTGAAAAACCAGCTGGCCACTGTTTCTTCTAAGTGCCAAACTCTGGAAACACAGGTGGTAGTAGGTACCAACTTATTGCCTCAATGCATTTCTGGATAATTACATTAGAAAAGAAAGAAATTGTCTCATCTCTGGCAACAGTATTTTTTTTTTTTTTTTGCGAATTCTTGCTGTTTTAAGTTTGCTCGCACAAGCCATGACAGGTGGTACTGGTTTGTTGGCAATGATAATAATAGAAACTATTCAGTGACTTTTCTTTATAACAGATGAATTCTTTACACAATTTCTCTTGTTCTTGAAACATACATTCTGCTATTTTGGACTTGAAATAGATGCAGTTATGCTTTTCTTTCACTCATGGTAAGTGGTTGGTTGAAGCTATTTATTGTCAGAGAACTGTCTTTACTCTTCAAATCATAATAACAACAGAAAGTACCAAAATGACCCTGATCCAAAGTTTACGTACCCCAGTTCTTAATACCGTGTATTGTTCCCTTCAAATTAGATTCAGAGAATAAGGTCATAAATACAGCCAAAAATAAGTCATGATTCAGTTAAAGTTGGGGCAAAGTCACACAATTTCATAAATGAAATTATAACATTATGGGAACAAAGTTGTATTGTCAGTAAACAGATAAAGCCTATCAACCAGGGGCATGTACCATAATGAAGAAGGCTGAACATCTCATTTAGTTCTATGAAAATGAGGAACTTCTTTTTTCCTTTTTTTTTTGGCTTCTTAAGCACTACATTTAGATTCACTCACACATCTTGAGCTTTGGCAAATCATTATAGAGAAATGTTTTCCTGTGGCTTTTGTTGGGGGAAACTTAGCAACTTAGCATTCAAGCGTATCTCAAAAAAAATAGGTCACAGTGCTGTCTTGGCGATGTTGGCATGGCAAAAGAGTTGATCCTGAACATAGAGCCCGTTTTCAAATGTGTATACTTTTTTTCTTTTTTTTTTAAGAAAGGTATCATCCTGGTCAGTTTGTTTGTTTTTTGTTGTTGTTGTTGTTGTTGTTGTCGTTTTTGGTCTGTTTTAGTTTTTGTATTTGTGAACTAAGCACACATGTCCTGGCATTTTTTTTTGGATATATTCAGTGAGTGATTCATGTAATACTGTAATATGGCTCTTTTGTGGCCCTTGCCTGTGGAAAGTAAAGCTGGTTCCCAGATGGTTCTTGAATTGAACCAACTCTGACTGATCACTGGCATAAGCCAAGAACTACCACCAGGACCACTTTAGTGGAAATGGGTAATTGTCACAAGTGTCAGGACTCTTGAAAGATTTTGCAAAAAGCTTTTGACTTAATGACTTTTTTATTCATGTGATGATGACTTGAATCTTGCAACATGATGACTATATTCTTTTAACTGTTTTTTTTATGGACTCAAAAACTTGTAATTCATGGATATAGTTCATCAGTTAAATGTAACATCAGCAAAGATGTTGCATACTCAAAGCTCCTTATACGTGATATAAAGCGTTTATTATTATTTGACTTTTAAAATTCCATTTCTTTCTTTTTTAGTGGAACTGGTGTCAGTGCAGGGTTGCATAGTGGGACAGTGGTTAGCTCTGTGTGTCTGGTTTGATTCCCTCGCTGAGTAGGTGCCAGATGAGGAATCCATGTGGAGTTAGCGTGTTCACCCTCTGCATGCGTGTGTTCTCAGGGTTCAAGGTTGCAGCATTTGTTCCCGTAGGTGGCCTTGGTTTGCAGTGTATGAGTCAGCCTTGTCTTACCAATAACTAACAATGAGCAAGAGACAAATCGTGACAATCAGTGCTCAGGACTAAAAGCCTCATAAAAATAATCAAGAAATAAGCAATCATTACAAGAAAGACCAGAAAGAAATAAGAGCTTACAGCAGGTAAAAACATGCTCATTGGATCAATTGGTCTCTCTAAACTGTATGAGTGTGAATGAGAATGGTTGTTTGTCTCTACATGTTAGCCCTGTGATAGGTTGGTGACCTGTCCAGGGTGTAGGCTCCAGCCTCTCTGTGATATCAGAAGGGTAAGAGTAGAAAATAGCCTTAACCACAGCTGTTTGTAACATAAATGCCAAAAAAGTAGATGGTCTTTAGGACATTGGAGATTCATTTCATTTGAGCCATGATAGTTGTATGGACCCATAGTTGTACAGATGATATCCCTTTCATCTAAAATCACCCCCCCCCCTTTCGTGAGGTAAAACTATGCACTTTATCTTCTTTTTATGAAATCCACATTCTTTTGATGCTTGTGCAGAGTCTGAATGTTTAAGGCATTTGTTGCATTCTACCCCTGAGTTAATTCAGTGATTAATTACATCAAATCTCTTGAGTCTGAAAAACAGTTATCATCCACACAGTCATGTTCAACCTTGGCTGTTAAGCTTTAATGCGTAGAAAATTGCATTCTTTTAATTACACTGGGCTTCTTTTCTTATTCAGAGATTTTAATTTTTAACTTCCTGAGACTTGATTGTGCATGAGAGAACTTACTCGCAAATGGTGCTGCGGTTATTCTGCTGCCCACCAGGGGGCATTGTGGGACCTCTGATTGTATTCTCTTAGCAGATGACCTAAGCCTGTCCTCTCCAGCACACTCGCTGACATGTAGTAAAGAAAGATACAAAAGATAAATAGAATAACTCAATAACACATCACAGACAGATAAACTTACTTCACGTCTGATAAAGCAGAAACCTGACCTTGTTGACTGTCTTCTGGCTTGTGTAATTATATATCATTAAAATCATCAGTGTAGGAGTCTGTTGAATCTGTGGTTCCTCCACAATCACCAGCTTTCAGTCCGTATAAGAAAAGCAGCACTGATTCGTAGTCAGCACTTTGATGCTTTGAGCACAGCAGGCCTTCACTTCACTCTGAGAGAGCGAGAGAGCAGTCATCAGGATTCCCTGGCTTCAAAATCACAAGAAAACACATCAGGAGTTCAGATAGCTAAGGACTCAGCGATAACATACTTAGATCACATACACATCTCTGGGCCTTTGGGGCCTAGATTGAAATAAACTCCCAGTATTGCAAACAGAACTTCGAGAATAGATGAAAAAAAGTCCTAATTCTCTTTGTGTTAGCCCTCTATTAAACTCTTCTGTGGTACATTTCCTTTACCACTATCTTTATCAAAATTCAAAACAAGTTCTAGGGGAGAAGATGAGACAAACTCATGTTGAATTTCGAGCGAGTACAGAGCTTATCTTTACAAACTTTTTTAAAATCATGTAGATTTTCTGTGTATTTGATCTTCTGTGATATACTTCTAGGCCTTTTATCAGCAACTCTTCTCCCAAAAGTGTCGCCCTTGTAGTCACTGTGTTGTTTGATTCAAAAGAGATGAGTTTAAAGAAAGTACAGCGTATTTTTGTGCGTTTGTAAGTATGTGGATTTTTTTTTTTACTCCTATCTCTGTGCTTCGTAAAGGTCACTGCACAGCTAGAGCAACTTTCTTTGAATTTAAATGTACTTTGATGATTTTGTTAGTTTCCATCCTTGGTGTTAACGCAGTCGAGGTTTTTCAGATTGTGACGACATGTTATAGAATATATATATATATAGATAGATATATATAGATATATATAGATATATATATATACGCATCTTTGATAGGAATTTATATATTCTTGTGTTTGTGCTCATCTTCCAGCCCTTCTTTCCTCGCTCACTGTCTTAGCTCCCTTTCACATAACTAGGAATAATCTGGTCTCCATACCCTGAACCCCTGACCTCGGGTCTCTCTCCCAGCGTCTCGATGCCACAGAAGCAATTAGCAGGCTTAGCTTATGGGATGTGCGTTAAAATCCATCTGGAAAAAGTTGATGAGCTAATGATGCTTGTCTGGATGTGTTAGAGCTCTCGGGGCTTTAGCCAACAGATGATCGGTTGGATTTTGACTGTTGTGACAGGAAAGCAACAGGTTTTTCCGGGGCTCAGACGCTGCAACAGGATCAGACATGAAGACGGAGAGGTCAAGGGGGCAGAATTATGAGATGAGTGAGTCTTCTCTCAGGATAAGTGACAGGGAGTTATCTGTGAGGATGCTGCTATTGCTCTGGCGATGTAATCCATAGATTGATCACTTACAAACACCTGTCTAGAAGCTGATAGCCCTTGCAAAATAGGCAACAGACAGGGATAAAATAAAAACATAAAGAATTTCAACATGAAGAATTTCTATTAGGCCAGCCCAACCTGTCTTAGTCCTCCCATATGTACTTCCTGTGCAAGTGTTTTCTCCCAGATCGGATAAAGGTTTTGTTACCTAATTTGTTTTAACACAATATCTCTCCAAGGCTAATTCCTAAAATGTGTTTGTCTCTCCACAGAATGCACAGGTGCCTCCTGCAGACATATCTTTGGTGCAAGATCAGCTAAGAGATGTGAGTCCAGCCAATGATTGATGCTTATTTCACAGCATGCTGTTTTGGAATCAGATCCCCACTTTCATGTAATTGGGGGGAAAAAAAAATTCAAACAAGCTTTTTCATTCATTTACACCCTCTCCGAGGCTGGGCAGAATTAAGAAATTCTTTGGAGTTTGTCGATCAATAGTTCTGATATTCTTGTTTTAAAGGCAGTATCGATAATTGCCATCCAAAAAAGAGTCATGGGGGTGTTATTTTTTAGGACAGAAAACAACATTTGGATTATTTTTTTAAAAAGTCTAAAAGTGTGTTTCTTTGCTTTCTGCTCAGTTTTAATGGAAAAACTTTTAGCCACAATACCAAAAATCTGTTTCAAATTTCTAAGTTTTCTCAACCGGGAATACACATCTCATTTTAAGGCACTGGAGAAAAACCAGCAGTGGTTGGTGTATGACCAGCAGAGAGAGGCTTACGTTCAGTCTGTACTCGCCACTATCAAGGAGCTGGAGCAACAGCTGGCCAAGATAAAGCAAGAACAAGAAACCAAAAAAGATGACGGTAGGAAATGTAGAAGGAATTGGCTCAGATGTGTCTGACATCCTGGATTCATTTGACAAGCATATGAAACATTAACATGATCAAAATGAACACAGCTAACAATTTGTACTCTGATGCATACTGAATGTAAGGGACATGAAACCTTTGGATTTCATTTGTATTATTTTGAGGATTTGGGATTTTTGAAAACTGCAAGATGATGTAATTTGAGTTAGAAGTGAGGAAAAAAATCTGCATGAATGCTCATAATCTAACATTTAAACCATAATTAATTGCTCTTAAAAATTAGCCCCCACTGATTTAGCAGGTCCAGAAAAGGATGCTCAGATGAAGCGCCACTATGAACAGATGCTGTCGGGAATGCAAAAAGACCTGCAGAGCCAAAAAGATTTGGTTACCAAAACCCAACAAGAGCTCAATGTGCAGAGAGAACAGGTAATTGTGATCTTAAGTTTGTCTTCTCACTGAATCCATATGAAGTCTGCACCAATGACTTAAGTGTATCAATCCATGGCATTAATAAACTCATGAGAGCTCCTTTGACTGCAGACTTTGAACGCTCAAGCTGAACTGCAATCGCAGAAGGAGCAGGTCAGCAGACTTCAGGGGGAGACGTGCCGGCTGCAGAGGAAATATGAGGACAAGTGCAGCGAGCTGTCAACCTTCCTAAAGAAGTACGACGAGAGGAGCAAAGAGCTGGATGAGGCCAAGATGCTGCTGCAGGCTGAGAGATTCAGTAACAGGTACATCTAGTCGAATGAAGAAATGCATTTCAACTTAAAATGTTTAGAGAAGCGTTGTCATCAAACATTGTACTCAAACATAGATTATTTTATAGTCAAATTGTTTTTACTGCTTGAGCACCTAATCTGTGAACAGTCATTTCAAATTACACATGTGGTTGGTTAAAATCATTACACTCAGACGGGAAGCGAGCGAGGAGCGAAAGGTGTCAACGGAGCGAGAAGACAGAATGAGAGCCGAGCTGGAGAGTATGGACATCAGACTGGAGGAGGAGCGGAAGAGATCTGCTGAACTTCTGCTGCAGGTATCGCTGACAGGTCACTGTCCTAATTGGGGCTGAACAATATGGACAAAAATTCATATATCATATATATTAATGCCAGATATCTTGAAGGCAATGCGATACAATATGACTCTGGATTTAGTGAAAAACAAAAGCATCATGATATAACATGATGTGAAAATTGCGGTTGATTGATAAGAGCTTACTGTCAGTCATCAACATGAACAGAAAATCACCAATAATCATACGGTTGTCTGAGCTTTACATGCAGGGTGAGTTGGGGGAATCTACCTCATTGATATCTTCGAACATGTAGTGATTCTGACTCTAGTCTGTAAATCTTTCTGTTGATGTGTGGAGTTAATGTTTATTACACGGAAACTGCAGGCCCCTGTGAGGAGGCTGATAATCATCTCCTGCCAACAAAGCATTACTACAAAAAAGTTTGCACCACATGAGAAACATATTTAAAAACCCATCTAAAATCTTTTTTTGTGAGCAACAATGATAATATCTTTTGTTGGTAGACAGGTAATAAACTGGTGGTCAATAGCTACCAATTAACCACATATGATTCCTTTTATAGTTAACTCTTTTGCTTTTTTGTTGAGCCTTTCTGTGTATATGGATCTTCTTAAACATTGTTTCTTCATCATGGACTTGAAAGGAAGAAGGTATTGAATTATTATCTTGGATTTAACTAATCATTTTGTGTTTCTTTACAGGTCAATATGCTGCAGAAATCTCTTCTAAGCCAAAATGAGGATCAGAGAAGAATGGCAGTTCTAGAGCAGCAGGTAATGGGAGAAAAGAAAGACGATTTTTTAAATGTAAAATGCTTTTCTATAACATGATCTGCTTGACACAGGAACATATAGTCATGTTTTTATTTTTAAGTGTTTGACAGGACAAATGTACTGTCTCCTAAGTGTTGAAATCCATACTTATCCCACTTGTGCAATTGAAGTGCAATGAATTCTTGGCTCTCTCCAGCTCATATATTTCCTTCTCCTTCCCAAGATTCAGCTCTCTGCCAAGGACTTTGAGAACGAAAAGATTGATCGTCAGAGCATGCAGCACCAGTTACATAAGGTTCTGAAGGAGCTCCGCAAGGCCCGAGATCAGATTGCTAAACTGGAGTCTGCTGTAAGTGTTACAGCAGATCATACCCACATGTTCATTATGAAGTCTCTCAGAGATTCAGTTACACACAACACTTACTTCTCCTGAGCGCCTCATTCTGCTTCTGGAATAACAAATGCTTCAACTTGCCGAGTGTTTTTCTGTCTTCCAAGAGAAGTGTATTTGCAATTAAATGAAAAATGTCTTTGTCTGATTCTGTTCCAGAGGCAGACAAACGCCCGTTTCTCAGAGCCCAGCTCCTACAACAACCTGGAGTTTGAGCGTCTGAGTATCGACGTCTCTCCTGCTGTGACATCTCCCTCTAAAATCACAAACCTCCTGGATGAGAGTTTCCTGGAGTGCCCCAAGTGTCGGGCCCACTATCCTACCAGTCGCCACAGGGAGCTGCTGGCACACATTGACTTCTGCTTAGCCTGAGTGCAAGTATTTGTCCTCGGTCTGGGTGTCCTGACATTTTCCCAACAAAGAGGGTCAGCAAAGATAACCAGGCAGAAAAAAAAAAGATCTCTGATGCATGAATTATTTTGCTAATACTACTGGCAACTATATTGTTTTGAAGATAAAAAGGGATAGCTATTTCCTATTGCCTGGGCTCAGTAAATTCTACTCTGCATCAGTATGTAACAACTTGATGTTGCGGGGGGTTTTTTGAGTTGAGGAAACCATGCCACAACACTGTCCATTGGAAATTAGCTGCGTAATTGTATTAGAAGCTCCTGTGAGGAGTTTAAACTGGTTTAGAATTGAACTCAAATTAGGGCTGTGACCATTTTTACGAGAAAGCAAATGAGACAAAAACTTTAAAACAATGATACATTATTTCCTATTTGTTTAGAGTGCCTTACAGAGCTGCCACTGGTAGGGTTATCAGATAAAGACGTTAACTACATGATACAAAGCGATCTTTGTTTACATTTAGCAAACGGAAAATTCATGATTTGAGGTTCACTTATGTCTTAAAGACCTTCCAAAACTTTATTGTCATTTATGTACCAGGTTGGAGAACAAAACTCACTCCCTAAAAGCCGACTTAACGCTTCTGCATTGGCTTTTTATTTTTATACTTTAGTGCAAAGGTGATTTAAACATTGAAGCAGACGGAAATACATGAAGGGATATGACACACGGTTGCATAGTTTAAGTCCAAAACTGCTGAATAAGTATTATTTTTTAAAAAACAACAAATAAATACACACTCCATTTTTTATTTTTTTTTTGTAACCAAAGATTGATTCAATCATTTACCGATAACTTATATTTCTGGTGACGGAAATTTTCCAGGGATCTTTGCATCATTAGTTTGGTAGTTGTGTTTTGCTGTTTACACGTTATGAAGCTCTTAGTTTGTTGTGTTTATTTTTGTGTATTTGATCAAACTATTTATTCTCTTTATCTGAGCTACTGATTTTTGAGATGGCATAAGTTTTATTCCTTAAGTAATTATAAGATTTGGTGGGTTCTATTCATATTGCTTATTTTGTTTGGCATGCATCATTTAGGTGTTACCTTATTGTGTATAGGAGTTAACAAAGCTGATACATGTGACACTGTTCCCCTTCTCCAAGTTTAAGATAAGTACCGTACAGTGGTTCAAATGTCTGCCAAATGCTTCTGCTGTTTCAGAAAGAACAGGAGCAACAAGTGTAATCCCCAGTTTTATAACCTGTTGTTCAAACTGTTTTGTAACCATTGTTGCAACATGCGACTGTCACAATGACCCACATCTTCCGCTAACCCAAACTCCACACTTTGATTTGTCTAAATGCAACCAGACCTTCAACATTTTGCATCGGGGAGCTTAGTTTGTCACATGGTCTCAGGTTGTCCAGTCTATTCTTCTTCCTGCATAAGTGAAGCTCCTTTCTGTCTACACCTTGACTTTTCAAGCCTGTAGCCCTGTGAGGCTAGAATGAGATTGCACGAGTTAATTCCTTGTACTAAACTATTTAAGGCAGGGGATTAGCGAAGGTGCCTTTATTCCTGCAGCCTCAGTAATGTGACTAGATAGACTTAAGACAGATGGACACTGCTACGCTGGCATTTTTGAGAGGTTGTTTTGTTTAAATTGGGACATGTTTCTTTTAAGAATGTGGTGTCAGAATCACAACATTCTGATTATTTTGTGGTGTTGACAGTTGGTTTTATTCTAATCATGTGCTCCAAAGTCATTTTGCAATGCACTGTACTGTACTGTATGAAAATGTATAATAAAGATGAGGATCTTACGGCGCGGCTATCATTTTTTTTATGTGATCTGTTTCTCATCAGTCACAATTATAGATCAAATATTGAGCTCTTTACCCTAATATTCACTTACAGTAGCATTCCTTATCTTGCTCTTTTTATCCTATTAATTTAAAGCTGTTGCTGATAGCATCATCAGTGTGTTCACTTTTCTATCAGCCTGATGTAATACACTGTGATGTTTCACCCTATAATTGATATTTAGCTCAATCTACAGGGAAGAGAAAAGGTACTCATGGAGAGAAATCTTTTATCTGATCTTTTTAATCCCCTGTGACCCATTAAAGTCAACGATGCTAAAAGATCAAACTGAAGAAGACACGCTATTAGCTTTGTGAGGGAGGCGGAGGCAGGGCTGTTGTACAACATGTCAGTGTGGCTGTGACTCAATCATAGGCAGACATGAAAAAGGTTTATCACAGCTTTGATCAAATTTAATTAATCTAGACAAAGATGTGATATAATACCCTTACAACAAAAACAGGGATCCCATTACCTTAAAGAGGGTTTTTATTATTATTATTACTAAGTGCAAAGCTACTCAGAAATTGTATTTCTACATGATAGATAATTTATCATGTGTAGTAGACTCATAGAAAACCATTAAACTAACATTCCCATCAAGAATAACATGCATGCTGCTGTTTCTGTGAAATTAATTCTTTGTTTGAAAGGGGAATGCTTAAATAATAGTAGTACGGAGTTCATACAAAGTCTTTCATGTGAGATGGAAAGACTACTACTTCAATGAATCAAAGAAAAGCCAAAGTGGCCAAAAAGATAAGTCTGTGCTTACCTAAGAGTAGCCTGTTGTAACAAATACAAAGCCTATGCTATGCTATGTGAAGCCAACCTGGCACAGCAAGAAGCCTTAATGTCACAAAAAGAAGGGGCTGAGGAGGGAACTATTTACCAAAGAACATACAGACTGGCCTGAAAAGAAACAGCACAACACTTTGTGGACTGGTAACAGCAAGGTTGTTTTTGTTGTTGATGTTGCTTTATGTTTGTTTCTTCAGTCTAAGGGTTGAAGACAGTTTTTTAGACGACTTCCAAACACTGAATTCAAGCCACATTACGCTGAAGACTGACGCATGGTAGCACAAGCATCTTGATATGGAGATGTTTGTCATACTATGGTGTTGGACCCATCTATCACACACCACTGATCATAGATCAGTTGGAAAACATCAAAACAAATAAAGAGGACATGTTGCCTTATTCTAAGAGGAAATATCATTCAAATGATTGTTTGATTGACTTATCAGTTTTTCCTCACATTTTGAATTGGAACAAAGTCTGCAGTCTTCCAAATGCATTTGAGTGAATGTAAATCAATCTGATAAACCAGTTTCACACATTATGCCATAAATGTTTGTTTCAAATGTCAAAGCAATCCATTCAGTGATGTGTTATTTAACTCAAACCTAAGCAATCTAACTTCATGGGTCTACCAGGGGATCAACAAAAACCTCATTCTGAGAACATCTGTACTATGTTGAGATTTGTCCAGCCTTAGTTGCATTTTTGGGAGTCCATCCAACAGTTGTTTAGAAAACCCAGTGAGAGGGTGTGAGAGAGAGAAGAGGGTGAGAGGTAAAATGGGACGTAAATCACGTGTAACATCTGGCCATGTGGGAGGCCCCCGATTATGAAACAAAACTGCTTATGGTGGGAGGGGCCAATTCTATTCGGGCTATTCCCCACCATAGTTTTAATCATTTAACCCCTGTTTTTAAAAAAAAACAGAAAGCATTTACATATTTCATACGTGATGAAGTATTTATAATTTTATTAACTTTAATCAACAGTTGTCAGGTAGCTTGCAGTAAAGGTAGTCAATGCTTGTAGCATTTTCAGTCTTGATTAGGATTTATGAATAATGCAGATGCTTTGATTTTCATATGTGGTTTACTGAATCCACCCATCATTGAAAAACTGAAAACAAGCCAACACGGTAGGAATGTTTTATTTCAAAAAATGAATCAAGAAGTATACACCACACAATCATCAAACAACAGAAACATCAAGTCGATGTAGCACATGACTTACACAATGTTTGTATTATTAACAAAACCTGCTTTTATGCTGCACCATACAGTCTTTCAGTGTAAAAGCAAAGCCAAAGATTTGTGAACTTTGTACTCTTTAGTAAACTTGGTTGTTATACTCCAGAGCTGATAATTCAGCATCACTTAAGACTAATTACCTGTCACATTATCCTGATAAACTGCAAAAATACCCTTAAACAACCTGATGTCTCGTTCACCCACTGGAACAATGAATGAAGCCCCACTGGTGTCCTCTGGGAGGACTATTTAACCTCCTTTACTTATGTGCAAATTTTGGAACAACAACCCAGGATTGGAGGTCATCTTTCCTCTCTGTTCTCAGCACAGAAATGTCAATGTCTGGGTTTCTTCATAGTTTGTGGTTTGTTTGTTTGTCTGTTTGTTTTTGTTACGAAAGACGTATATGTCACTTTGGCCTTTCTAAAGGGGAGAGATCTCTGAGAGGTTTCAGGAAGAGTCCAGCAGGGGGGTATCCAGTCCCAAAGATGGGTGCCTCCAAAGAAAGATTACTGAGAGTCAACAGATCAGGTCTGGCAGAAGCCTGAGGAGAAAGAAAACAAATATGTTGATCAGAAAAACAGATACATCAAATTAAACTTTGCACAGTTTCTAAACCAAGTTCATTTCAAGAGTTTCTCAAAAACTAAGGGTGAAACAAAAAACTTGAACTCACCAGTGTGTTCAACACGCCTGTATTTTCCCAAGAGGCAAAGTTCATTCTTCTTCTGGGTGACAGTAGGAACGTCCTCTGACCTCAGACCAGTTGGGTGGCGAGAGAAAATGAAGGAGTAGCTGTCTAAGCAGGTGCCATCAGAGTCCTTCTGTCTGCAGGAGTAGTGGACTGCGTAGTTGTCATAGTCGGTGTCGATCACCCAG
This sequence comes from Thalassoma bifasciatum, assembly GCA_008086565.1. NCBI lineage: Eukaryota > Metazoa > Chordata > Actinopteri > Labriformes > Labridae > Thalassoma > Thalassoma bifasciatum. The sequence goes on from RPOG01000336.1 coordinate 322,135, forward strand.
TGTTCATCATCTGGAAAAAGGGGTCAAATCATGTTTTTAACCTTCTTTACAAGCTTAATTGTAGTTCAGGGCCACTTATTGTAACCCATAAATAAGGAGGGACATTGCTGGAATACTCTCTGATGTTTGTGTTGATTGTCTTTTGAAGACAATCAAAATTGATTATCCCATCACTACTGTGCTTAAAGATGGGATTATCTCAGAACCCTACCAGCACCCTTTCCACAACAAACACACAGCTGGTTTTTCTCACGGTAGCTTAATCAAGAAAACATTTGATGCATTAAAACAACAATTAATGTTGAAGAAGATCAGCACTGGTATTCAAGATAAGGGATTGCATGCTATACTTAAAGTGTGATTCATTCATGTATCAAAGTCGTATTTACTGAGTAGTCATTAAGTTAGTGACATTTGGACTCCTCACTCAAACATTTTGTTGGATTGATTCCCAAAGGTCATGTCTCAACGATGTCACGTTAGATGCTGCAGTTGATGATTAAATTAAATCAACAGTTGCCTAAAAAGTCAACAATCACTATTGCAACAAAACAACAGTGACCTTCAACTCACGTGTCCAGAAGTTAATACTCAAAGGTGTCTGGCTTGTTGCCTCACAGAAGTTTAAGTTACTCACTTCCAGTCTGCAGGTAGCTTGCAGCTCCCCAGTATGTCATCCTGAACTTGGCTGGGTCAGGAGTCTCCTCAAAGGAAGCGAACATATTCGCGCACATTTCCCAGTTGCTTCAGGTCAATAAGATAGGTACAGTGTAAGTTAGAGTTGCAAACAAAAGTTTAAGAGAGGAAAAGTATTATTTGAACAGAAAAACTCACTTGAGGATGATGACTCTGCCCTCAGCTGTGGCAGTCATTTTGCCGTCTTCTTCGATAGTAAACTGTGCCACAACGTTGTCAAGGAGGAACAAACCTTCTGGGTCTTTCTTTCCTACAGCATACCATGTCCCTGTATACTATAAGGAAGACAACCAAGCATTAGTCCACTTTACACTACAATAATTCTTTTGAGAGTTATAGCAAAAGAATTTCTGCTGTTATTGACACTCCAAAAGACTTACCCTTGTTTTGTCAAAGTTTTGCTTCACTTGGATGTTGTCTACCTGGCAGTCAGAGGCCCAGGACAAAGCCAGGAGGCAGAGGGCTACAACAAAACGCAGCATTCTGTGCAAAAGGAAGCAGAAAAGACATAAGTTTGAAAGACGAAGGTTCAGCAGAGAGGAGAGAAATGTTAATTTTACATAATTTTGCTGAAATTCTGTGCAAAAAACATGAACAATTAGCTTAAAAACACGTTGTAAAAAAGAGGGCATCATCAAAAATGTATAATGAAAAAAGTCTTTCAACAAATACATACCTGGCTACTAAAATCTTGTCAGCTCACAGAGATCCTCTCCTTGTTGTGAGGTTGTGGCCTTATATACAGTGAGCCAGTGAGCATTGCATAATGACTTCTTGGGGAGAAGACCCTCCCCTCTTCTCCCCGCAGCTTGCTTGCCTTCCATTGGACAAACATTTACATAACTTCAGGTCTTTTCATTTTCTGTGCTGTGCACATGGTCAGCAATCCCTGCATATCCCCTCCCAAAAAATGTGCTCCTCTGACAAAGTATTTCTGGTCTTGCGAAAGCAACCATGAGGACGACCATCTGGAAAATTCGTTATGATGCATGTATAGATACAAATACCAAAGAAGTATTTTCACCTTTGTGAAGGTCTGGTGGGTCTTTACAAGAAGTTATGGCTTGGGAGTTGTTTTCTAAGAACTTTGATGCACAGTTTTTTGATTGTCATAAATCAAAGTAGAACGTGTCAATGCACTGAAATTTAAGTTTCAGCACTGTTCTCTTCTTTTAGAAAAATAAAACATTACATCTGCTTTTGATTTGATATAGCCATCCATGAGGCCCTTTTGTAACTCAAACAGTTGTTTGCATAAACGTTTGACAGAGTGCTTAGGTCCACTTAAAACACAAACAAATCAATGTTGAAGTCTGATAATCACATATCTAAGCTAAGCACTGTGGCTTGCAAGACCTGTCACTGATTAGTACATCAATGAAATTTATCCAAGGGTCTTTTACCTGCTTGACCAGAAATCATTTGAGTATTTTTAGGGATTTTCTTTAGAGCTAAACCAGGAAAACCAGATCCCTGCTGATGCAAAGAGTGGAAAAACATGTATGATTTTACAACATGCTTAAATCCCAGCTTACATCAGGATAAAATGTCAAAACTTCAAAGAGCAGTTCAGTTCAAACAACTCTCTTTCACATGTGTTCCTTGAATCTACCTTGAAAGAATATTAAAAATTGATGCTGTTGTTTGCAGTAAGATCATGTAACTGAGCCCTTAGAGGGGCTTCACTGAATAAAGGAAGCACAGTCGGGCCAAACATCTGCAGCTTGCATAACCACAGCTCTGACCAGTTAAAAACAACCCAATCACTCCCTTTTTCTGGAGAAATAAAGATGGTTGGAATTTAGCCTGAGGCAGAGCAACATTTCATAATAATGAGGAATGGCCAGGAAGCAGTGTACATTTAACTGCAAGGGTTTTGTGAGCATTCAACATTTTGGCAGGTGTTGGAGTTAATGGAAAAAGCAGGACTTTGTTTTCTTGTTGTAATAGGGAGTGAAGGTTGAGTGATTTGAAATCCCCAAGGAAAATACTCTGAATATATCTGAGCTAACAAGGCCATACTGTTTTTAGGTGACTTATGGGCTACCTCAGTGCTAGACTTTACCAGAGTAAATATTTAGCAGGAAGTCTGGATTGAATTAAAGCAAATTGTACGTATGGTATTTCTGTGCTGTTTACTAATGACAGGAATCCTTTCAGCAGCATTTAGGAATTAATGTAAATAATAAAAATGATTGAGTTATAAATCCATGATTCCAAAAGTTGGTTGCATTGAAAAATTAAAATAAAGACCAAATTTGCCTCTTTGTTTATTGTGTAAACCCTATAGTAAAACAAAAAGAATGTGTGAATAACGCGATTTCAAAGCGATTTAAAAAGCATTTTGAGATTTTATCAATTACAGAAGACAATGAAGTTGAGGGATAAAAATTGGTACAAATCGGACAAGGCCCGTCGGATCCTGATATGTAACAGCGCCCTGAAATTTAATAAAAAAATTTAATAATAAACCTGAATTGTAATAACTGCTTGATAATGTAAAAACATTACTGAGCCCAAAATGTGATGAAGAAACATATTTAGACCAAAAATCTAACATTACTGATCCTAAAATGTGATTAAGAAATGTATTTAGACCCAAAATCTAACAATTTGTAACCTTTTTAGGCAAAAGGCTATTGCATTTTGAGATCAGCACTTTTGTTACATCATCCACCAACTATTTCAGTTTAAATTTTATAGCCTTTTATTTATTTATTTATTCTATCACATTTTGGGTCCATGTTACATTTTGGGCTCTAAAGAGGCCAAAAATCCTAACTGAATTTTTGTGCTCCCAGGCCACACTGCATTGAAAACCAGACGTCACTCTGTAGTGGAAGTCACCACATGAGCTCAAAATCACTGTAAATACAGTTTCAACACAATTTGTCTCTGCATCCACGAATGCAGATCGATAAGTGCAATGAAAAGAGGAAACTATGTAGAGATGAGTGTGTGATCTAAATAAACATGTTCCATAAACACTAGGGTGAAAAACTGTCCTGTAGTCTAAATAATCAAAATTCAACAGCCTTTTGAAAATTGTGGACTCCATCTCCTGATCTACCGGTGAGAATAACCACTCAAGTTGTTTTTCAAAAGTCAAAGTTTTATGCTGCTGATTTGTTCCAGGTGGGAGCATGGCTCTGTAGTAGAGGAGTCCTTGTTCTTTACTGAGCAGGTGGAAGAAGTGTAGGATTCTGCCTGAAGGCTAAAGGTCACCTTTGCTGCTCCTTTTTTCCATCTTGTTAAGTTGATTGGGAGTTTGGTTGGTCCTGCTTTTTTGTTTTGGTGACCAAATTGGTGTCTCTTTATTTCAATAGGTCACTGTTGAAGGCAGTATAATGTGCCTGAAAGCTGGTTTACAACTGTCCATCCCATCAGGAAATTGAGACACTTTCACCTATCTGGCTAATAGAATAAGTTTTTATGGTTTCATAATTACTGATTGAAGTTTATTTCTTTCATTTTTTTTCAATCTATTATTCTTAAAGTGTGTATGCTCTTTTAACTTTGCTATAGTTCTCAGCTTTGTTGAGTAGCTGAAATAGAGGCTGCTGACAGGTTTTTGCTGGCGCTGACTCTTTTTATAGACTCCAAGATGCAAAATGTAATTAATAGTGTTAAAGAAGTGTTGTTTTCTCCCTCCTCACATCATCATAAGCTTCAAAAGTTTTGCAAAATGCTTTCTTGCTTTCTGTATCTAGCATTTCAAAATACTTCCATATCATTATATGCTGGCGTGTAAGCTGTCATCGGATGCAAGAATTTAATGCATTGCCTCATTGGTAGAAATGTTTTAAACCTGCTGTCACCAGTAATTGACTTTCTAAGCTTTTATGTGCTGGTAACAGTGTTGTGCAGATTACATTGTGCATCCATCCAAATGGTCTATTATTTCTTTTGTGTGGATGTTTTATTTTTTACTTATTTAAAAGAATAAACACCATACGAATGTCAGTCTGAAACCCCTTGAGCCCAGGCTTTCTGTCATTATTGTTTTTTCTCCACATGTTTTTTAACTTCTCCTGTTTGAGAGGCCGTTCTACATTTGTGTTTTGTTTTGGTTCTCTAAACTGCACCTTTATTTCTTTGTCATACTTGGTTGAGTAGTAGGGCTGGGTGATATGGCACAAAAATTAATCATGATTTATTTATTCATATCATCTGATCTCGATTGTATTACAATTTTTGTTTTAATTTTCAACTGCTAGTTTTAAAGCATCTGCTCTCAGAACTAAAGAAACTATAGATTGGTTCAACATTTTATTAACATGCAAAGCAAGTAAAGCAAAAATAATTAGCAGGTATGCAAGACCCAAAATAAACAAAAAGCCCCCTCGAGAATAATGAAGACTCCTTAAAATGTAAATAGCATTATCAAAAAAGAAATTTGACTTGGAGCAGGAAAAGGTCGACTGTTTGATCAATTAAATATGCTCACAGCTGATCATCCTAATCAATCTGAAATGTATCACAATCACGAATCACGATCTTAAAACTGCTCAGCCCCATCGATTAGAAAATAGTGCTTGAAGGACACCAATTCAAAACTTTTGAACAAGGACAAAAACTGTCAATCACCAAAACTTTTTTTCCTTTCATCCATATTTTCATTATTCCATTTAACAAGAATCAAGAACATGACAGAATTAGTGACCATTCAAATGATTTTGTCTCTCTTTTCTGTCTACATTTCCTCTTCAGTACATCGCCCACTCAGTGTTCCTGACTGTGTAATGGGCTGCTCTAATACAGCTCCCCACGCCCACACACATACTTTTTCCAGCTCCCCTCAGTACACTTGCCTTAATCCCCACGATGAAAAAATAGTGGGGAACTCCTTGTCTTGCCAGCTTGCCAGCAGCTAGCCAGACAGTGCATCTAGTTAATAATAGCCAGCCATCTTTGTTTAGGCCTTGTTCTCAGACATCCAAGTCTCACTAATTGGCCAATATCCAGTTCTGGGACTGATACCTCCATGAAGACGGTGATTTAATGAGAGCACCTAGGTAGACTTCTCCCACAGATATGGGTCCGAACATAATCACTGCAAGTTGCTGACAAAACTGAGGTGCTTTTACTTCCACAGTAACAAGGGCAGGGGAGAAGTGAGGTGTATTAGGCTCACTTTGGGGTTATTTCAGGTAAGGACAGTTGAAACCATGTTGAATGCTTGCTCAAATTGCTTAATTAATAAGCTATGGGTTGTTTGACTAAGTATCTCCAGGGTGTTTAGTGAAGTGTAATGTATTTGGATAAGGGGGCTTTTATAAAATAATGAGTCAAAGGTGGTGCAGCCCATGCATGGAAGCTGGCATTTAACCTGACAACAGTCTCACTCCTGCGTCCTCCCTCAGATGGGGAGGATTGCCCGATATAAAATGATCAGCGTTGGGATTTGCGGGTTAAGGACGCTTAGAGCAGGGGGTTTAATGTCATGACGTCACATTAATTAGCCGCCACTTTGATCCTTTCAGCCTCTAAGCCGCACTCTGTTCTTTTCTGTCTGTAGGCATAGACGGGACATGTCAGTGAAGGAGGATGCTGGTCCACTCGAACGGATGCTACTGAACCACCCAACCCTTTAGGCCAAAAAACATAATAACCCGGGTCCCCCCAGTTTTTGACAACTCTGCAGGTGATGCTTTTGTGAAAACAAGGACGGGAATTTAACACGTTTTGAGTTCAAAATGGCAGACAAGGATAGTGTGGAGAAATACCTGGAGAACAACCCGCAGTTCGCCAAAGAGTACTTTGATAAGAAGTTGCGCGCTGAAGCCCTTTCCGCCGCCTTTTCTGCTCCTCTGGACGTCAAAGACACAGCTTCTTTCAAGGATGTTAACTCTGTTCAAGAAGCCGCCATCGTCTTCGAGCTGATCCAGGAGCTGCAGAAACAGGGTACTCCCATGGAGCAGTCTCTACACAAAGTGTTGCAAAGAGTCGCCCTGATCATACAAGCAGACAGGGTCAGCTTTTACCTGTGTCGCTCCAGGAATGGAACACCTGAGCTCGCGACATGTCTCTTTGACGTGACTCCGACGTCCAAGTATGAGGCAAACCTGGTCAACCCACAGGGAGAAATTGTGTTCCCTTTGGAAATGGGTATCGTCGGGCATACTGCTCAGTCCAAAAAGCCACAGAATGTTCCAGACGTTGCAGGGGTGAGAAGTCAGAAAGCACCTGCGTTCTGTAGAGAGTTGTGCTGTAAACTGTTAAGAAGTGTCGAAACTCAGTGGTGATAGTATTTAGTTTCTGTGTTTTTTAGACCAGAGAAGTCCGTAGACATGAGCCAGTTAATCTTTTCGTTCTTAAAACTGTAAACTGTCAGCTACACAAATAATATTCAAAGAAGGCAACTTTCTTTCTTTTTAAAAAGTGTGCAGCCTTAGACTCACATTGGGCCTAAAACCAAAGTCTTGTTAGTTAAATGTGTCATATGCTGATATAAATATCACATTTCTTTAGTTTTGTGTTGTTGTTGTGAGATATTAGATTTCTTTGTTTTTATCACTTTGGTCCTTCTGTTTTGTTGCAGCTATTTAGCATGCTGAAAAATTATCTATTTATGCGACAAAGATAAGCTTAGCAGGGTTTTTTTTTAACTAAAATGAATTTGTCTTACATATTTGCTGACAGAGAGATAAATAATCAAGAAGAAAATATTTGGCCGTAAAAAAATTTATAAGGGTATTCATGTGTTGCAATATTTTTAAAAAACTCAGTATTTTGAATAATACTCCCCACAAATATTTTTAATCTGTAAGTGCCTAAGTAATCCTTTCATATAGAAAAGTAGAAAGTGCAGCCACAATTAAAGTAAATGTGAGTTCAAGGAAATGTAAGTGCTATTTTTTTTTCAATCATATCCTGACTCACAGAGCTGCAAGAATACATAAACAATCAGAACCAGAAATATTTTGTCAATCCCAGGGGAAAATTTGTTGTTACCATAGCTCATGATTTAATAAAGCAGTAAGAAATAAACAGGGCGAAGGTGATAAAATAAGCAATAATATTAACAATAAGTAAAAAAAAATAAGCAGTAAGTACCAAAAGCAAGACGTACCAAAGGCAACAAAATATTTACAACATATAAATTGTGATAGGAACAGGATGAACTGTTAAGTCTATAGTGCACACTAAATATTAAAATATTACACAGTGTTTTAACAGACAATGTGATGGTTTGTAGTCTTTATCAGCAATGTTGCTTTACATCCTCCCTCTAATTCAATTCAAACACCTGAAGTACCTGTCTTTTGTCTCTCGATGCAGAATAAAAAGTTCTGTGACTTTGTGGACAAACAGACTGGATACAAGACCAAATGCATGCTCACGTTCCCTCTGATTGCTGAAAAAGAGTGCATTGGTGTTGTCATGGCACTTAACAAAATAGGAGCTGACGCATTCTCTGCTGAAGATGAGAAGGTAAGAATGTGTTCAAGCAAGAACAGAGACGTGTTTAACAAAAAATCAAAGCTCCAGTGTTGTTTCTGTTATCCGTCAGATTCAGCTACACCACATGCCATAAAACTCAGCTTTAATTATCCATTCTCGTCCATCTGCAACTTTAAAAAGCCTGTGCACTGCTATTACAGATTTGCAACTAACTAGAGGTTATTGCTGTAATTACGTCTCACCCAGCGGGGTGCAAAACACTCCCGATATATCAGTAGGAGCCAATCACACCTGGATCACTTAATTGTGCTGTTTTTCAACTTGTGAAAGGCATGATTACTGAACTTTGAAGATGGTGTGTCTGTTGTATTTTTAATTCATTTCTGTTTGTGGGAAATTAAGAGACACAGACTTAAGTCCAGGCACTGCTTTTTTATTATGGCAGCAAGTGACATGAATGAAAAAGGAAAGTTTAGACATCCAAGGGAAGGAAATGGAGACAGGAGTGAAAGCTTAAGATGCTTGATTTGTATTTTAATAATTTCTATTGTTTGTGATGAGATTGTGTCTCCTTTTCTTTTGAAATCTATGTAGATATACATTTGGATTAGAAAATAACCCATCAACTTAACGTAAAACAGCATGGGTTTTTTTTCCCTGTTACATGAAGATAGTGTAAATCTGTGTCCAGATTATGACTTTGGTGTGAAAGTAAGCCAGTCTTACCCCTTATCTTAGTTATGTTTTCATCTAAATTTCATCATTATGCAGAACTTTTTGAGGTTAGATTTTCTGCACACCCACAGTATCACTCCCACTCACTTCCCTTAATCTCAGATATACCTCGTGTACCTGAAACTGCTTTATAATTGTATTGTGCTTGAAGTTTTCTTGATAAAAACTTTATTTTGCTTTGTTCCTCAGCTTTTTCACAAGTATATGAACTTTGCTCAAGTCATCGCCTTGCAGCATTTCACAGCCTACATGTTCAACGTGGAGTCCAGAAGGAGTCAGGTAAACCCAGCTGCTCTATTTATCTGCTTTTACCTTCTGGATAATTCTGCATCATTAAGCACAAAAGAAATCACGTAACATACCAGGCCAAAAATGTATCCCCTATCATTTTTGCCAATAGGTGCTTCTGTGGTCAGCCAGTAAAGTGTTTGAGGAGTTGACAGATATTGAGAGACAGTTCCACAAAGCGCTCTACACTGTAAGGACCTATCTACTATGTGAACGATACTCAGTGGGTCTGTTGGACATGACCAAAGAGAAGGTTGGTGCAGAAGAAACCATATAGAATTTAACAGATGGCGGTCCAACTCACACAACTTAAAATAATCACTTATTGTCTGCGTTGTCCCCCGAAAGGAATTCTATGATGAATGGCCCATAAAACTGGGAGATGTGGAACCCTATAAAGGACCAAAAACACCAGACGGCAGGGTAACACACTCATTTCTCTCCTTGCATATTCAGTTCCCCAATAGCCATTCTAAGGTGATGAACAACTTCTAAAAGGTTTTTTTTAATTTTATACAGGAAGTCAACTTTTACAAGATTATTGATTACCTCCTGGAGGGCAAAGAAGAAATCAAAGTCATACCGTGAGTACTTTCAGCTACAGGCAACAAAACACTCAAATCCATCATGAAGAATCCATACAAAAAATTACTAAGTTTAAAAATAAGACAGTTGACCCCAGTTCTAAATCCATCCTTCAAAAAAAAAGCCTAATCCTAATTATATCCAAAATTTGAACTCATTTTGAGTACACTGAACAAATGCTAAGTTTAAATTACAAGCTAAAAAAATGGAGACATCTTATACTATTTGAAATACCTGAAGCACTGAGAGACCTCTGCATGCTTTTCAGGGGTCCACCTGCAGATCACTGGGCTCTAGTTAGCGGACTACCCACCTACGTTGCAGAGAACGGCTTTGTAAGTGTCTTGTTGCTGCTTTGGACCATTTATCATCACAATCTTTGGAATTACATGTCTAAAAATATGGAGTAACGCATGCAGGGACACATTAAGTTCAAAATGGAGGCAGTGTTGTTGTTATGATACTGATTTTTTGATGATACATAATAAGAGTCAGAGAATTGAGAGTAAATAAAACATTTTCTGTAACAACTAGAGGTGAAACATTTTGAAAGGATGAATTTAAAAAATGTAATTAACCTTTCAACAGATTTGCAACATGATGAACGTGGCCTCAGATGATTACTTCACTTTCCAGGTAAGGAGACTTTTACTGTACTGAAGCATAATTACAAGTTCATACAGACTTTTTGATTTTAAATCTCTTTTTAATGTGTTTCAGAAAGAGGCTGTGGATGAATCAGGATTCCTCATCAAGAATGTCTTGTCACTGCCCATCGTCAACAAGAAAGAAGAAATAGTAGGGGTCGCCACTTTCTTCAACAGAAAAGATGGCAGACCATTTGATGAGCATGACGAGCAGATCACTGAGGTCAGCATGACTTTCTTCTGGAAAGTGTTTTCTGTGATTTGTTGTGACAGAAGAAAAAGAAAACACTATAAAAGTAATACCCTCCCACTGTCATTGCATGAATCAGGCCCTGACACAGTTCCTGGGTTGGTCTGTGCTGAACTGTGACACCTATGACAAGCTGAACCGCATGGAGTGGAGGAAAGACATCGCCGTGGAGATGCTCATGTACCAGACCAAATGCACACCAGAGGAAATGCAGTCCATCCTGGTAGGTATCAGCTCCACTTTCATCGCACTTTTCTCTCTAAAGGTCATTGTTTATCTGTGATCCTGAGGCCTCTGATAAAGTAGAAACAAAAAGTGGACAAAGGTTAATGCAACTTTGGGTTTGAGCCCTCCTATATCCTCTAATCCACTTTGGCAGCTTACATTTGAAATGACCCTAAAGTTTATTTCCTGGAGCACCTTTTATTGCTATGGTGAAAACACAACACTGTGAAATTATATTCTGTGGTTCATGAAAGCATCTTTAAGAGATTAAATATTAATGGATGATTTTCTCAACCAGAACACAAAGGAGAAGTTTGATGCTGATCCTGAAGACTGCGACCAGAAAGAAATGTATAAACTCTTGGTAAGTTGAGGACATAATTTTCAAATAATCCTTGCAGTATAAAATCAGAGGCAAAATCATATTCATATCCAAACGTTTTGAATGACTTATGGTTTTCTTGTGTTGTGCTTTTTCAGAAAGGAACATGTCCCCCCGCTGACAACGTCAATGGAGAGAGTCTCTACTTGTTCTCCTTCAGCGACTTCCCCGTCACAGAGTTTGATCTCATCAAAGCTGGCATTCGCATGTTCTTTGAGCTCGGAGTAGTTGAAAAATTTAAAGTTCCAGCAGAGGTAGATATTCTCAAGGACACAAACACTCAACAATTTGTTGGCTTTAAATAAAATTATCCTGATATATTTTTCTATCCACACCCCAGACACTGACCAAGTGGATGTACACAGTGAGGAAGGGCTACCGTGCAATCACCTACCACAACTGGAGGCACGGCTTCAATGTCGGACACACCATGTTCTGTCTGCTGCAGGTAACGCCCAAACTTCATCAACCTCACAGACCCCAATATCTTACTGGAAGTGTCTGCAGAGCCCAACAAGAGTCTTAATCAAATACTGTCTTTCTCTTTCACCTCAAGACGGGAAGGCTGAGGAAGTACTACTCTGATTTAGATGCCTTTGCCATGGTGGCTGCTGCTTTCTGCCACGATATCGACCACAGAGGGACCAACAACCTCTACCAGACAAAGCAAGTCCAAGTCAAGATATATATGTGTGTGTGCCTGTGTATTTGTTAATGATGTTGGGACATATTTGTTTGAATATTTGTGTCTCTCGTAGGAGTGCCGCTCCTCTGGCTAAACTCCATGGCTCCTCCATCATGGAGAGGCATCACTTGGAGTTCAGCAAGACGATCATGGGCGATGAGGTACAAGAAAACATAACCAGACTGTTTTTAAAACTAAAAAAGCTGATAGAGAATATGATGTGACCCCTTTTCACCATCTCTTGCAGACTCTTAACATCTTCTGCAACCTGCAGAAGCGTCAGTTTGAAACCGTGCAGCATTTATTTGATGTCTGCATCATCGCTACTGATCTGGCCCTGTACTTCAAGTAGGTTTTCTGAAAAACTGATAAGCTGCAACCAAAGACATGAATTCACTGACCCTCTCTCTACATTTTATCAAGGTATATAGTACAGTTCCTTGTCTGATGTTTTTTGTGTCCTTCATGCAGAAAGAGAACCATGTTCCAGAACATTGTGAACGCAACAGAGCCAATGACAGATGAAAAGGAGGCCATAAATTTCGTTTCCAACAACCCCATTAGGAAGGAAATTATCATGTATGTAACAAATGTAACAAATCCAAGCAGAAGATAAAGATGATCTAAATGTAGAGGTGGTGTTTTCTGCCCCCTACTCACTCTTTCTGTTTTTGTTTCTGCACTTCTAGGGCCATGATGATGACAGGTTGTGACTTGTCAGCTATTACCAAACCCTGGGAGGTTCAGAGCAAGGTGGGTAGCCTCAGAGTAGACATGGCTCACAGGACATAAATAAGATGTGAAATGTTCATATTGTCAGATTACCCAGCTTGATGTGTCAAGTTGTAGCCCGGTAGTTTAATTATGACAACTCGTAAGAAAGTAGATCTGTGTGATCCATGTTTTTTCATTTCCTACATGTGATTTATTATGTCAGAAAACATGATTCATTTTCATGGGTGATATTTCATCCTGCACGTTAAGGGAGGATTATAAGAGAATTGCAAATATCTCTCAAAAAGGAGTGAAATGTGTTTATTTTAAGATTTAAATCCACTCAGTATACCTATTTCAATATATCCATGACAACAACAAACATCTATATTACTATATAACTTGGTTACACAGCATCCATTGTACAAGAGAAGTATAGAAAAAGAAAAGTGAATAACAAAATAGTAATTAAAAATTAGTGCTGATACTGTAACGTAATGGCATTCTTATTTCATTTGCAAACAAAACAGTCAAGAAAAACAAAACATAGAGGTCGTGTAAAACAAAAAGACAAATATTAATGATATAATTATTTTAAAATTTTAAAAATGTCTGTATGTTTGCATTATTTTGCTTTGATTCTGACTAGTTGAATGATATTTTGTGTCTACAAAATCCCACTTGAGAGGGTAACAGAGGCCCAAAAGAAATCAAGCATAAAAAATAAAACATTTGTCACTGAGAAAGACACAAGCAGCTGCAGATTGTATCAGACTCTTTGTTTTTTTTTTCAAGCATTTCTGCATCTCCTCTCCCTTCCAGGTGGCTCTCATGGTCGCAGCTGAATTCTGGGAACAGGGAGACTTGGAGCGAACTGTTTTGGACCAACAACCAATTGTAAGCTTCATACTTCCCAATTACACATTGTTTATTTCAGCTTTCTTTAAACTGACTGTTTCTTCAACTCTCTCATTTTTCTCTCTCCTCTCACAGCCCATGATGGACAGAAATTGTGCAGAGCAGCTACCCAAGATGCAGTGCGGTTTTATCGATTTTGTATGCTCGTTTGTATATAAGGTAAATGTGTAACACGCACTTTGAAGTCATTTTAATCAGTTTTCATACTTTAACGGTTGATGGCCTACGAATGCAAACTGTAAAAGGAGTTAAACTGAGTCATTAACCTCTCTCTGAATCACTTTTTTCATGTGGTTGCAAGGCAGTAACATTCATTTTCAAGCCATTCCTTCTTTAACTGTGCGGAAAATAATTTGCAAATCTTGGCATAGCTGCTCAATTTTGAATGAGAGGGTGTCAGAGAGGTGCTGTAAGGGTTGAATAAGAGACAGAAATGACGTGCATCTGCCTGACAGTGCACTTCGATGAAATGATCTCCACCAAGTTAAATGATTTATCCTGCAGTCCATCACTCGCTTGTTTTGTGAAGCCTCAGTCCTCTCAGAATGTAGAGATGAACCTGTTGAACTCAGACGGCCCCATCAGGAATGTCAGTTATCCGTTTGTCACTTTGTCAGGATGGTATTTGGACAAGATCACACACATCCATAACTAAGAACATATGTCAGCTGTCTTAGAGGACCCCTGGTCAGAGAGGAATGTGAGAACAGTACAGTGAAGAAACCATCACTAACATCCAACATGTTTTCCTTTATTCCTCAGGAGTTCTCCAGGTTCCACAAAGAGATCCAGCCAATGTTTGACGGCCTGAACAACAACAGGTCACACTGGAACGAGCTGGCTGAGGTGTACAATGCCAAGATGAAGGCTATTGAGGACGAGAAGAAGAAACTTGAAGAAGAAGAGGCCAGGAAAGGTAGATATAAAAGATTGATGTGTGTTTGATAAAAGATCAGAGTTCAGAATCACCCAGCTTTAATATGTATTTTGCTTGTTTCCAGCTGGAGGTGGAGGTGAAGGCGGGAAATCAAAGACTTGCACCATCTGCTAAGTTCCTTCTGTGCTTGGATCTGGACTGACATGGTCTGCTTAGGCTAAGGACCACGCTAGCCTAATCTTGTCTGACAACTAGTTTAGTTGGAACCTGACTCGTCTAGCTTGGTCTGGTCTGATCTACACCAGCGTAGTTCTCATTCCAGTTAGGTGCCATCTGCTCTGGTGCAAGTTAGTCTGGCCCTGGTCCTGTCTGGAACAGTCTAGCCTAGACTTTAGTCTCCTGTAGTCATGAACAGGCTTCACAGTCTGGCCTGATCATTATCCAAGGAGGGAAAAGTCAGAAACATCATCGTGAAGAAGTATTGTTGGGACTCTGACTGCAAGAGAAGCTGTTTGACTTTGATGGAAATTTCCTCTGTCTTCTGCGATTGCAATGAACATTTGAAACAACGAACATGGACGACATGTATTTCCCTTTATGATAGCAATAATGTGAAAAATAATCTGACTTATATGGTTTGAAAAGCTCATGAGCTCTTGCAAATTATGCTAACGTACAAACCCAAACTCTGAAGTAGCACTTTAGGTTGTACAATGCACCTAGCTGCTGCTGTTTTAGCAGCAGCAGAAAATGTATGGAGGCTGAGAAGGGACAAAAAGGACACAACATTATTCTCTTGGGTGAAAAAAAATGTTGGGGTTTGGTTAGCTTGAAAGCATGAAGGATCTGTTAATGCTGTTAAACAAAGCTTGAATCAGTGGCGGTATTGACCAATGATGGCTGAAGTTCTTTTACCTCAAAAGGCAGTGATGAGTTGTTTAAGAGTGTATTTACTTCAATATGCAAATTATCTGTGTATTTTATTTATTAATTTTTTTTGTTTGTCTCATTGTCAGAAAATTTTCTACTTGAACTGTCTTTATGTATGGAGAGTTTGAGTGGAGTTTTGAGGGAGGAAATGCACTCTAAAGCCACAAAGATCTCTAAGCTGTCAAGTCAACAAACAACTTACATGGTAATATATGTATTTAAAGTTTAGCACACATTTACAATACCATGTTGGCTCAAAAAGATCTTTTAAGTGTGCATGATTTCACATGTATATAGTTTATATTTATAGAAAATGTAAAGTAAAAACTGTGTAAGAATACATCAAGCATATGACTGATTTAAAGGATGTTCAGTTAAAGCAACCTTTGCTTCTTGTAAAGATGCAAGAGTCATTTAGACAGGGAACAGCAGATCTACCTGTCCCGTAAGAAGATTGGATAGGATTTGGTTTGATTGCCAGCCAGCATTTGAGATCCACACAGCTTTACTCTTTAAATACCCTTCTTACAGAGGAGGTACGGCAGGCGACCAAAGCCTTACATGTACTTGCAGATGACTTTGTTCAAAATGTGACATTTGCGATGATAGCATCATTGATTGTATGCTGGTAAAAAGCCAAAGTCCTCTCCTGGTCTCTCAGCTTCACTATTCCATGCAAGCCTGAAGTGAACTTGATTCATTCAGACATGCGAGAAGACAGTAAACCCCTGGTGAACTTTCTGAAACGCTTTTAGCAATATCCCCTCCTGGGTGCAAATACAAGCCGCGGCTCTCGACTTCCTGTTACACAATGTTATCTCCTCTAATCAACGGAGCATCGATCAAAGGCTCTTAATCCTATCAGAATGGCTTTGGGACTACCTGGAAACTCCTTTCCTGCTGCTTCGGGGAGAAAGCAAGGAGCTGTTGTGATCACTGGAGCCAAAACTGCTCAAAAACATTTGTTGACGTTGCCTCCGACTGATGCAATTTAGATGATTTAAGCCCCCCTCTCCTTGCTGACATTGTTATATGGATGGTTTCACCACCAGTTCTGTCTCCAGTGATAAAAAATATCCCCTTACTTTCTCTTCAAGGATCCTTTTATGAGATAAAAATTAACGCACTGTGTACTTTCTACCTATTCCATCATGTGTCATTCAGATATTAGAAAATCTATCATTTGAAATGACCTCTACTGTATGTATGTGTCATGAACTGTAATATGTGTAAGCAAATAAAGGAATTTATTGAGGAGCAAGAATAGCCAGAATCCCTTTTTCTATATGAAGTAACAGAAAAGTGCACAGAAAAGCTCCACTTTATCTTTTATCCACACTTGTGCATAAAGGTTAGACAGAGACAGAATGAACTTAAGAAACCTTGAGCTTTATTGCTACGGTGCTCGTTCTTAGTCATGTATCGTGCAGAGATCTTATAGACTTCAAAGCTGGATGAGCCTCTTGGGAAAGAGGATCAGTGGATTGTTTCTGATCCCTGCCCCGATACTGTGTCTGGCTATGTCGTTTAACCTCCTGTGTCCTGCAATCTGCAGAATCTGCATGCAGAAAAGAGCATGTTGCATACCATTTTGGTACAAGTTTAAAGGTACAAAATTACTGTAAAAAATACACGTCTCAGACTGGAGAGCGGTGCAGCAGCTGCACACTTTCCAAATGTGTGTAGCACATTGCAGGATGCTGCTGAGGCCTCTGCTGACATAATGGAAAATTTGGCGAGGGAGAAAGCTCTATCATCTATCATTTTGTGGGACACTTTAGTGTGTCAAACTCAGTAACAACATGACCTTTCTTTCCCTGACAATTGGGGGTCAGCGAGTAAAGGCAAAGCCCCTCACTCAGTCTCCTCAGCCCAAAATGTGGCAGGTGAAGTTCAAGGGCCGCCTCCCTTATAAAGTAAATGATCAATGTCTCTAAAATATGCCCAATTCTGATCCAGTCAGTCAATATACCTAGTTTATACGTCTGTAAATTTTACCTCCTTTCTGTTGCACTGGCATGAATGTATTCTATTATTATGACTTCTTCAATGAGGGGAATCAGTTGATTTTATTTGCTGAAAAGCTGAAAAAACAAGTTTTGGGGCAAATTCTTTGTCTCCATAAATGAAACAACTTTGGGATAATTTTTTTGTCTTCACATGTGAAAACAGAAAACTCTTCAATTCTTTTAAAAAATAGATATTTTTGCATTCATTTAATTTATTACTCCCAGGACAGTCGTAAGAGCCTTTCATATGAGGCAAGAGAGCAAAATTTTTTAACCATGAAAACATATGTGAAGAACAAAACCGATTAATTGTAAATGAATCCAGGTGTAAAAATACATTCATGGGTCCAAATAATGTCCCAGCACCACTTCAAAAAAAACCCTGTTATTACCCAATGTACCATTTACTCCACTTCACCACCTGTTAGCTGACATTTCCATCAGTCATGCATTAAATGTGTTCTCCTGGGAAAGCTGGGAAGAAAGTTAGAGCGAGACAAACGGAGCAGTAAGAGGTAAAGTAATTGTCTTTATTTAAGCCAAGGTCCATAATCTCCTACAACCTCACGCAGTTTCCTTCTCTGAGGGTTGAAATTGAGGCAGCACTTCAATCTGCCCTTGGCAGGAGAGAAATCTCCAGCTAATCCTGGTTCCCTTCTTCACAGCAGACTGCTGGACTCTTGTACTTTCACTGTACAGGCAAGGAACATTTGTACTGACAGAAAAGGGTACAAGAATAAAATACAAAAAGAAAAATTATTTAAGTTTAACTGAAGAAGGGCTCTACAGATATAACAGGATATAACTACAGGAATAACTGTACCTAGACTACAACTCATGGGAGCTTGCCCATGTTCCTACAGGCCTAAAAAAAAAAAAACAGTATGTAACAAAAACCTGAAATGTAACAATGAAAAAATGTCATAATACAGAAAAGGTATAATTAGCCAATAATGTAGATAGAATAGAAATAGAAATGTTAAAGGAAATAGAATGAGTAACGAGTTGTTGAGTTAGTACGTGTGAACATGGGGCTGTGGGGACATAGGGACGACCCTGTCTCTTCTATTCAAAGCCAAATGCACGTTAGTAAGCTAACAGGCTATGAAAAACTAAAGGTATGTCACCTTCTTCAGAAAAACATAACAATTTGTGACCTAAACATCCAGCAGGCTACATTAAGATTAGCACAAGGTATTTTTCGTTAGCCAAAAGTATTATCAATTGCAATTTTAAAAAAATGCATCCACCCTTGTGTTAGTGCTTTACAATATGCAACGGCTCGCGTGATGCTAACTTCATTCAGTTAGATGGCACAGATGGCTGTGGTAGGGTAATTTGAGAAAAAAGGATTTAAGTTAGTTAGAAAAAAAAACTGTTTAAAAAAAACCCTTCTCATTCTGAAATAATGAAAGACTCATCTTGAGAAGTGTCACTTAAGCAACTAGCCAAGCAACAAAAGCTTCGTTAAACAACCAGAAGTTCATCATAACATGTAGCCTTGAGAACTGGGATGTTAAATAGTTGCCAACATGGGTTTTTCTAAGATATTGCTGAAAATTATATATGTTCCAGCTTTGAAAGTTTCCACATAGGCTTATTGAAAGAAAAAATGCTTATAGTTGTAATTTCAACTATCATGCGCTCCCCTTAAGTTACACCTTGAGTAAAAAGGGGATGCATGTCACCCTACTTTCCCTTGCATGCTTTTATATTGTTCCACTACCTTTGGAAGCTTAACAATTTAAGGTATTTGATATAAAATCTTACCATGATGAATGGAAAAAAACAGGTGCATACAATTATAGAATATGACTTCAGATAACTTTGTTTTAAAAACAGTTTTATGATCATGTTTTGATGCTCATGATGGTGTTGGAGATGAAACAGAGGAGCTGATGGACTTGTAATTCACAGAATGACAAGTAGAGGGTAAACATTAGGTTTATTTTAGTAGAAGTAATGAAACATACAGTCAAACAGAACATGCTTTTCATTTCAGTGAGGCACACAGAAGCGTAGTCACAGCGGGGTTCCTGCTGATACCTGCAGAGTCAAAGGAACATGTCTTCAAAGTAGTCGTCAAACTCCTCTTCCCTAGACGGATTAAACAAACAAAATCAGAGAGAAGTTATTTCCTGTCATGCACCATGCTGACACAAAGAGTGTAATGCGCGGCATAGGTGGCCTGCGAATACCTGCTGCTGTATGTGCTGTTTTGATTTAATCAAATTTGCTTTAGAGTCTGGTTTTAAAGCAACAAAGAATTAAAAATGGTGACAATTTGAAAAAAAAAAGACAAACATGAAGCTGAAAGACACCGGCTACCTGAATGTAACAAAGGAGCAGATATGAATGTCCATCATGCTGTTTAAAAAGTTTGATTCTGAGTATAACTTTAGTTGAAACATTGTCCCTTCACTGTTTGCTTTTGAGTCATGCTATCGTCTAGGAGAAATTCTACAGTCAGGACGTGCGTGTTAATCAAGTTACAAGTCCAAAGACTCCTTCACAGTTCAGAACAGCTTTGTGAAGGATATCTAAGTGGTCTACATATGTTACTATGTAGAGGTCTCACTCCTGAGAACAGAGTGCTATAGGCTTCCTCTGATGGTTTTACATCAGCTTACTGGGTGTGGTTTAATATGAACATTAGCTGTTAAGCTCACCTTGACTTTTCCTCTACGGCGGGGGCGGGTCCTCGCCAGTGGTCGGCTTCTGAATGGCTTTCGGGGTCATCTCCAGCTTCAGAGTCTGGTGGGAGAGTTGCAGGAAACTGTCAGTCATGCTTTCAGAGGGAGAAGGTGGGTGAACCGAATACCCTTTGTTAGTCTGGTTAGCCTTGCACGCCAGATATTTATCACAGGGTTGGTTTTTTGACCTGAGATTTAACCCCTTAATGAGGGTTGTCGCGAATTTGTGACAGACCAGATTTGTGGCACCAGGTCTTTTCTGCAGCTGAGGTGACCTTTGTATCCACTAATGCCTATACTCTACACATACAGAGGGTTGTATCAAATTCACTAACCGAACTTTTTTAATGTAACATCACTCATATTTATTTATTGTATGTGTTACATTTAAGTTTACAATCTCCACTTCATATAGCACCTGCACAGATGCACAAACACACAATATTTTAATTATAAGTGAATTCAAGCAGGAAGGTTTTGAAGGTGGAACAGATATTTTGATTCTGATATAACTTAGATCTCATTTGAGAAAATATATCCTTTTTACAATTGCAAGCTATGCATTATTTCGATTGTGGCATTACCCTTCAAATTCTCAGCAGTTCAATATTTTGCAAGCCAAGATTTTTCCAGCATTATCAATCAGGGTATGATCCTGAGTTTATATATTTTTCCCCAGCATGATTTACAGACCGGCATCCACGGGCAGCTCTGTGTTGCTAGGAGATACAACAGCCTGTGTGCAGACCATACCTTGCTCATCCCCTACTTGAAGACTGCAGAGTGAAGCAACATCAAAATACGTGTTTGATAAAGTTGAACAAATATTAAGCTGTTCCTAAAGTTTATAACATACTCTGCCTCTCCTTTCAATCTTGTTTTTAGTTCAATAAATGTTCTTTATTTCAAAATTGTGTAGCATTTGTTATCATTGTATCATTTTTATGACACAAACTGAAAAGCAAAAGCAATATTGGCCACAGAAATCGGCAGCTTGAATTGGTCTTGGCCATGGGTGATGAAAAAAATGGTATCAACACTAAAAAAAAAATCCATTATCGGTCGATCCCTAATGAACATCCAACATTGCTTCTTTATAGCCTTATTTAAATATTAGAAAGCATTATACCTCCACTTTAATGGGAATTCTTGAGGCTTATTTAGGCTACAGATGGATAAAGCTTTAAAAACGCGTCATTTCAGTGCCACATGACTAACTTGGAACTACAAATATTAATGAAGTCCAGAGCTCTTGGTTAATGCTGGGTCAGTTTGCCTCTTCTAATTTGGTTTACTATGATGTCCTCATTGATACTGTACTGAACTTTACGGAAGACGAGCCAATCATTACTGCTTAATGATGTCATGCTATATTTGGCTGCAGTTACAGGCCCAGTGGTCTATTTTTGTAAAACCTGGCATAGCCTAAACCAAATCACATTATACATGATAAAAGCTTAACAACCCTCTACATGAGGTCCTGGTATAAACTTCATCCCATGTATCAGGAGATAAAAAACCTCTAATGCCTTAAAGTCCTCAATTGCCCCTGAATGCATTGCATAGATCATACATGTTTAGCCTACATTTAACCAAGTGGAGTAAGTGAGCTAAAAACCATGAAGTGTTTGCATTTGGATTCCTATGCATGTTGAACTCAGTGACATAACCCTCCAGACAGAAGAGGTTTGTTTTTGGAAGCTACTCCTGCCGACCATCCATCCAAACATACATCCATCATTCACTCTGGAACAGGGGGGCAAACACATGCTCCTTTTTCTCACAGTGGAGCACAAGAGAACAAGAAAAAGAAAAACAGTCCAGAGGAATGGAGGGAAAGACAGATCTTCTGTCCATCGCTATAAACTGCAGGGCTAAAAGATAGGTTTCCAGAGAGGGCTGTCAGTGTGTTTCTGCTCCAGAATTAAGGAGGAGTGTCGTTCCCTGGAGGCCTGGGGAAGTAGATCATAAACTCTCCAATGTGTATGTGTATGTGAGGGAGCAATGAACACTACCTTTGTCCGAGTCCTGTGAGTCTTCAGAGCTGCTGGAGGAGGTGGAGCAATCTGTGAGGACACAGAGGAGAGTGTGTTGTGTTTCAATCAAAAAAAGAATGATATCACCCAAAATCAACCTTACTGTAACAGCCCTCTTCTATCACTGTGATCACTGCTCTAATGAAGGGAAATCATACCTCTGTGCTTCTTGTGTTTGCCTTTATGTCTGTGCGTCTTTGAGTCTCGCTTTGTCTTCTTTTTTTTCTTCTTCTTCTTTGGTGGCTGCAGGTTTTCTGATAACCTTTCAGTCTTTGTCTTTGCTTTCACTTCCTTCCTCCTGCAAACAGAACCACACCTTTAGGAAACTGTACCCACAGAGTAAAGCAGCCAATTACAGCACAATTTAAAGGCAATCTGAAATCCTCAGGGAGCAAAGGCACCTCCAGGGGCACATAAATAAATCTTAGCTAAGGCTTAAATGGATGAAGGCCTTCTTTATATTATGTTACACAGTCTGCTTGAACACTCAAAGGGACTTCTGAGACTGCAGCTTGGTGAAAACCCTCAGTTTCATGTTCATAAAGCTCCACATTAGAAGATTACTGCCATCTTTATTCATGTGTTCACTAGTGTCAAGATGTCTTTGGCAATAATAACCGTGATGAGTAGACGCGACACTCAAACGAGAAGGAATATAAGTCGGAAGATGTTTGAGGAGACGGTTTTGAACTCTTAACCTGCAAAATATTATTTTCAAATGTGACAAGGTCTCCTGCAATTCTCTTCACATTCTAGACAGTCTGTACAAAAAACACTTCAAGAAGGCAAAATGGTGCATCTTTTTATTAGTTACTTACTTGTGGTGGAAGTTGAGTTTGTAAGAGCATTCAGGACATATTCCTAGAGACAAAAATGACATAACATCAAAGTCAAGAAAAGCAAAATTACTTAAAAAAAACCTGTACAGTAATAAATGCATATTTCTTACTGCCTTATTTTTGTTTTCACTTTCTATCATTTTACACTTTGCATATGACCAAAATTACTCACTGATGTAAGTGAAGCAGCAAACATGAATGAACTCGTGTAAAAACTTTTTATAGAAACTCAAAAGAAGAGGACCCAGGAATGAACCGTGTGGAACTACAATTTTTTGATTCATGTTAACCTGCTAAATCAGTTGGGCCTGTATTATGTTACAGTTTGTGTTACCTTTTTGCATTTTTCTTCAATTTAGTTTAAATAAGATCCACTTTATCAACCACGAATAAATTGTAATGCCAGAGTAGAAAAGAGAAAGTTTCTGAAGATAAAAAAATACAAAATTAAAACTGTTAGTGAGTAGATAAAAAGTAAGATACAAAGTACAAAAGCAAGTGTCTTGTTGAATACTACAAGGTGCCAGAGAGGAAATACAAATACAAAGTGTCAAAATCCAATGCTGAAAAATAGTACCGAAGATAGAAAACTGAATCAATGAGAGTGAAATGGACAGACAAGCAAAAACATGCTTGATATGATATTGTTACTCATAAATAAGAAGACTATTATATATTTAACCAAATACATAAACTATTACTCTTGAGTGTTAACTGTTTCCCATTATAATAAAACTGAATACACAAAATAAGCTAGACGATGCTGCACATAGGATTGAGAGTTAAAGTCTTGCAGTATACTTTTTTAGGTTGTTTTAATAAGAATGAAATATTTCCAGTGTCAAACAAGGTTATAATAGTTAATGAAAACTAATAAAAGAAACGAAAACAAGACACAAAACTGTTCTGACCTTGGTGTCAACACGCAGAGAAATGAGCAAGATGCTTTTTGCAGATTTATATGATTTGACATGGGATCAAGCTGTTAGCTTTGTTTTTCAGAATTAATTACTGTTGTTTGTCATTCAGGACATTTGTGGTGTCCACACATTGAATTTCAAATGACTATACGTTAAATTAATTTTAAGCCATGGACAGACAACATGTGTGGAAGCAGCTGCACTAGCTTGTTAAAAGAATCCATCACTTCCTGCTTGACTGAGTTCATTATATGAGGTGGGTCTGCTAATCACCATCATTATTTTAACAGGATTTCTGAAGTATGATACCTAAAGGAGGATTATTATTGTCATAAGCCTGGTCTTAGAGAGACCTCCCAACCAGGCCATAGCTTAGCACACACATACACACACACTCACAGGTGTGTATCTGAGTCACAGAAATTAAAATAAATGAGAAACTTACTAAGTTTGACCAGTGCATTCCTCTTCTCTCCTTGTTCTACGTAGGCGAAATTCACCTCCCAGCTTTTTAGGCCTTCCTGCTTCTCACAACGTTTGTTTCCACACTGGAACTGACCTGAGGGAACAGAGTGAACATATATAGCATAGATGCACACATATATGAATAGAAATTTCAGGGAGGTTGAGATTCATTATAATTTTACTTTAGTCTCAATAATGGTTATAAAATGATCATTACTTGTAAAAGATGAGTTTTACAGCTTGAAACATGTTGTGATCTCACTTCAGAGGAAAGAAATGAGCTTAAATAGTGGTTCATTACACAAGCAGGTGAAACAGAACAGAAAATATGCTAAAAGAACTGGTTCAGAAAAAAAGATTAAAGACTTCCACTCTTCAGAAGTTTATAAAAGAAATGCGATATTTTAGTAATTCATGTTTTGACTGCGACTTAACATGAAAACAAGCAAAGACGTCTCATTTGATGAAAAAAAAAATACAAGAAGATCAAACAACACACAGCCTTGATGGTGAGTGCAGAAATACTCTTCTGTTAAAGCTTGGTGGATGAGATATTGTATATTAAAGACAAATAGAAATCCACTGCAAGAGAATGCATGAATATTCAAAGGCAAATATATACTAGTCTCCAAAGACTAAAGATTGTGTAAGGTATCCAACCCCCTCATCCTCCTTCCTCTATCTTTTTCTACACCTCCTCTCCTCATCCCCCTGCCCCTTCTCATCTCCCTTTTCACAGCTCGCCTCATTCCCTCAGGCTTCCCTCCAGCCGCTGCACAGCCTGCCTATTATCCCCAGAGGAGCTTAGGGTGGCATTGATCTGGTCTCCAAGGTTCCTCCAGGTTGTAGCAGAGGGAGCATATGCGTCAGAGCAGTCCATTCTTGGCACACGGGTGAGAAATGCTCCTTACTCTGCAAGAGGAAAAGTGATGTCTGCCCTAACCGGCCCAAGACTGAGACTCTGTAAACAATCGAGTGAGGTGATACTGGCTGTCATTACTTTGGGCCACTTGGGCTGTGGGGCGTTTAATCCTCACGTGCTGTATTAGATTAGTATCCCATGACGTAAGGTCAAAAAGACACTTCTGGCACCATACCTACGATGTGATGTACCTATATTTAGGAGGGCCTGACATTATATTCAGTAAAGGACATAAAATAAAATGTACATACAAAATGTTTAAATCACTGTCTCTGGACTTATTGATACGGTTGGGATTTTGTTTTAAGTTTTATTTCAGGTTAGACCAAAAGAACTCAATCTGTGGCAGCTTATCTAGTCAAATGCACTGCCAAAATATTTGCAATAGAAAATATAACAGAAATCCTATCCTTAATGTAAATAAAATTAACACTGTGAGGTTCTTCAGTACTAGAAGTATCCCAACAAAACTGAAATAATGCCCTTCCATGAATCTAACGTTGACATTCCTTTTCATTTTGTATAACATCCATCACTGAGAGAGTGTTTTGGGGTTAAAAATGCCTTTGAAGACTTCCTTTAATCTGGATTCACCTGACAAATATGGAAAAATATCTCTTTATCAGATATTCAAACCAGAAATGAGATAAGAATGGCTTGTTATTGGAAAAAACAAATCTAAAAAGTACTTTCTTAATTTGTTATACAAGGACACTGACTCTTCAGAAAACTAGTTCTGTCAATGTCTCTACAACTTATTTCTACCGGACTGTTTTTTTTGTTTTTGTTCTAAAAAGCCACCTTGGTTTATTTTTGGCATCTTACACCCTAAACACTGACAATGTAATTGACTTGTCAGGTGAAAGTGCCGTATATTAAATCTAGTTGGTTTTGTGGTGAGTGAGGTAGCTGCTTATGTGAAAACCCCAATCGATTTTTGGGCCCTGTGTTTTGCATTTTCACTTGCTATTTTTTCTTCTCTTTGAGCCACACATTTATAGGGTGAGAACATCTTGTCAATGTTGAGAGGTCACAGTGGGAGCCACTTGCCAACCACCCATAAGCACATCTTACTTTATCATCAGATTCAGGTATTTGTTGGCGTAAAAGGGAAATATGCTGGCTTTTAAATGGCCTGAGTTTTAGATTTAAAACAAAACTTATAGGGATGATGTTAGCTGAAGTGATAAATAAAGTGAGAAGCCAGTTTGATTTAATTTAAACCGACTTCTGTTTGCCCCCTGGTGGCAGTTTCAACAAATGCAAATTTAGAGGGACATAACAATTTATGTTTGTTCACTTCCTGCCATTAGTCTTTGGTAAATTTGATCAAGTTTTGAATCATGATGAAAAGATAAAAACTCAATGGACTGTCAAAGTTAGAAGAATTTATTGTGAGAGAAACAGCAGCTATTCATGTGCCCCCATCAGATTAACAATGACTGTTTTCATGTGACGCACACAGGGTGTCCTTGTGTTATTACTGCATTGAGAAATTTACCGTCTATATAAAAAGATGTGTCATGCAACTACACATTGTTGTACCTGAACCACAGTTCAAGCAAGGCCCAATATTGTAATTGAATTAAAGTTTCCATGATCACAGACTAAAAAACACTACTACACAGCCTCCTATATTTATGTTGTCTTGACTTGGAATTACATGTGCTCCTTTAGAACCATGATGAGTCGATACTTTTTCTGACGCTATGTGGGTGTGACTTTGGACAGGGTCATCCTATCAACGCTCTGCCAACACTAGGCCATGAGGACGGACAGGTGCCAGGAGACTTGAGACACTCCTGAACCATCGGTGGTGACGTCAATTACAATCACTCTGGAATTCTCCCATGACATCTTGCTCTCTCCTACACACACAAACATACATACCCACACACACACAAAAGCACCTTTTTCATCAACATTGCAGCTTTAATGCACTAGAAAGCAAATAAAAAGTTAATGCACTTTATAAACAAAGCTATTCACCCTTGAACAAAGCCCTGAATCCCCTTGCTGCTACCGTGTCAAGGCAGCTCTGTGTTGACTATAAAAGAAAGTGATGCATTCCAAGGTTGTAACAAGGGAAGAGTGAATGACCCTCGAACTGCAGAAAATATGTTCCAGAGCAACTTCTCCTGAAATAAATGTCTGAAAGTAAAAATAACGAAGGGCGAGAAACAATTCATCACACTTTTTAATAGGTTTCAGTATCCTGATCACGCATTCACTTAACAGAAAGCAGATTTTCCAAGAACACCCCAACACTCCTGCAGGGTTTACACAAAAGCCTCAGTGAGGTTTGTGGTTTAAACCCTCCCAACAAAAAAAGAAAAAGAGGATGAGTGTGTGTTTTGTTGATAAGTAGTGGGTATCCTCACACATCATGTGAGCTTCACATGCACTGTAAAAAGGACTAGCATCAGGTTTGGCTGGCTAAACCCATTAAGAGAGGGAACTCCTGTCCTCCTACGTCAATGGACACTAATGCCACCAGCCAGAGGCCCGAGATCAGGACGGATACAGAACAGGACAGATGGCTGCATGATTAACATTCACTGGATGATGTCAGAGCAGAGGCAGACTGAGCCAGGGCCTTCTCACTTTTATCACTCACTGTTGTAAAAGTTTACAAGAGGACATTCAAGGCAACTCACGATTTTAGTATTGAAACGTTTCCTGTAGATTTGTACTTATCTCTTGTTTTTGGAGTATCTAAAAATAGATAAGTTGGATAAAATGATGCTGATCTTGAGTTTGTCAGTTATTCATGTGTTGGGGTGTGCATGTTTAGTCAATCCAATATTAAAGTCTGTCAAAGAGGTTATTAATATTTTGAACAATAGGCCCAATTTGTCCCTTATGTATTGTGTGAAACACAGCACATGACTTTTCCTTAACAAATGGCTTTGACACCAGAGTTAGAGTTTTTTAACTGTGTCCAAGTGTTCACTTTTCTTAGATGTTATGATTTAACAAGTTATTTGCACAGACTGTATAACAAATGGACAGTCTACTTGACATTAACAGTCTGTTTCTACAATGGGGCTTTGAAGCAAATTCTTGGCGGAGAGAGTCATGAGGAGACTTGGGGTAGGGCAACCATGTAGAGACAGAAATGACATCCTTTAACCATAACTTTGCATTACTTATATCGTGATCTGGCACTAAATAGGCAATAGATTAACTTTTTTTTTTGGGGGGGGGGGGGAATAGCCCTGTAGATACTCTATAGATCAGCATTTAGCATTGCAGGCCAGAGTTCATAGATCTTTGGAGAGCAACCCCAAGTAGAAGATTTTTCAATGGTGGATCATCTGGTAACTTGAGACCCTGGTTCCAACCCTCAAAATTTTCCCTATGAGATAATTGATTCTTAGAGAGACTCCTGCAATAGAAAAGTTACTTCTTCATGAGCACAAAATACTGTTACCCTACACATTAAACTGACCTCTGCAGCTGGTTGTAGAGTTAACTGTGTGTCCAGATTGTAAACATGATTGAGAAGTACATCAGCTGCATGTATATCCTGCAGTTATTGGGCAGATAAATTCAAAGCTGGCTGGGACAGTAACATCCCCCCCAAACCCCCTCATCTCTTTGAGGTCAACCACCCTCATGAATCCTCAGCCTGTGGAAAACACCAGATGATCCACACTGACCGTCCCTATGGTGGACTTTTTCTCTTCATATGACATGTGGCTAGAATTGAAAAGACATTTTTCTCCCATTCTCTGGATCAGACTCAGCCTTTGTACATCCCTTTCATAACAAATACTCCTAGAAGGCTGACCTGAAGTTCAACTTGACACAACTCTTGTTTACATGACAGCTTCCAGTTAGTACTTATTTCATACATAAACTGTTGAATCTGTCTCTCATTCTGCACACTATTGAGTAACACTTGAATTTCTTAATTCCAACATCTGCACACTACAAACACTCATACACACACACACACGTTGAAAACAACAATAGTCAAGACATCAGCAGTCTCTATTGTTAGACTAAGCAACTGTGAAAGCTTTGTGGCCTGTGGGCTAATGAGCTATCACTTCTAACAGTTAGAAGAGACTTTGCAGAGGCTGATTTATTGTGTCTGGCATAATAGAGCCGAGCGGGGTGCCTTTTCAAAGTACAAATCCAGTTTATGTTGGTACTAAGGCTAGACTGAAGCCATTGTTAAAAATTGAGGTGACTCACCTTTAAACTGGGCCTCTGTTCTGTTTTGTTAGAAACTGGGTATGAATTGAGGGATTAAATAGGATAATATTCCGAATTGACAGCGAGGCAGCAGGGAAATGTCAATTGGGATTCTTAGTCAAAGGGAGAGGTGCAATATATATATATATATATATATATATATATATATATATATATAAAGGGACTATAGAACAAGTCTAAAAAAGTGAACAGTACAAATAAATAAATAAAAAAGGTAGCGGTCAGTCAATAACTGACAAGAACTTTAATGTCACGGTGCAGGCTTGACTTGGCCTCTCACTCCGGCAATCAGTGTGACATGAAGAAAGGTGACAGAGGTGGGTCAAACCTGAGTCCTGCACTGTAAGGCAGAGCTCGGCAGTGAGCATGTTGAAGCCATTTCTGAAAACACAAGGAAGTTACATAAGGTAAGACCACACTCCATTTACTCTGACAGGAGGCCCACCGAAAACAGGGACCGGCCTCAGCTACCTTTGTCCTCTAACCTTGCTCTGACAGTGAGACTAAAGCTGGATTTATTCCAGAAGGGAAACCCACGGAAAAAAAGGGACTTGGAATGAAGTGCCTGCATGCCTCAACATCCCAAGTGTCTTTCTGCCGCAGTGCTGAAAGACCCTGGAGACACATTTGAATATCCAATATCCCATTTCAAGAGAAAATTCTTTCAACCAATACCACGACCTTTTAATGACCTTTTGTGCTGCTTTGGTAGAGTCTGCGCTGCATCAGAGGGAACGAACATAAATTTTTCATGTCATTTGAAGGTACAATATGAGGTTTTTGACCTCTTCTCTAGCTATTGTGTGTTGTGTCAAAGCGAGTCCCGTATGTGTATGTACACAGTGTGAACACAAAGAGAACAATAAAAAAAGTGAATAAAAGTAAAAGGAAAACTGCCTCTGATATCTTGCTTTTTTGGGTTCAATAGTTGTATAGTCTCATTAAAATACATCCTGAAAGTAAGAGCAAAGAGTATGAGCTTGCAAAAAATGATGAATCTGATTTACTTTCAAAAAAATTGCTAATACTTAATGTCATTTTATATGCTTTCATGTACTTATTCATTCATATAACTGAGGCATTGTCTTCAGATGTAAACTAGCAAGTAGCTAACTCTGTTACGGCAAATTGGCTTTGCAATGTCAAAGAAATGGATAAATAAATGAGTGAATACAATATTTTATATATTATAGAGACAGACAAGAAATTATCCACACAATCCAAACTATATAGTTGTTTTCAATTTAAGTCAGGTACAGAGTCAGTGTCAGGAGGAAATGTTCACTTATGTTTGATTTAAACAGAAGAAGTGCAGTCTTGTCATTTTATAAACCTGGAAAAACATGTTTTTTAAGCAATGTCTGCCTAAACTTCTTCTATATCTTTTTTTACTTGAATGACACTTTTCATTGTCCTTCAGATCAAATTAGCCACCCAAAACTGTTTTCAATCTCATAAATATAAATACTGCAAACTTTCAATTTGCCTCAGTGTTTCCCCGACCTCTGAGTGAGGACGTTGGAATAAGATGAGTATTGATTTTACCATTTCGTGCTCTTAATGGTGCTTAAGAGGTATGTCTCTTGCTAATGTACACAAATCACAGGCGCGACAGTCAGAGTGAAAGGCCTCTGACCCAATGTAATCCACTTCCTAAAGAGTTTTGCTACAGGGGTGAACTGTCACAGACCAGGATTATAGCGTCTTAATCTGGAACAATATATTGGCTTAGTCAGCTTTCTCAGACATACTGTGTATATTTGTGAGCTTGCATTGATGTTAACGTGTGTGAGAGGTGTCTACATGTGTGTTAATGTAAGTTGAAGCATATCAATGAGTTGTCAGCACAGGTTTACAGTCACAGAGTTGTTGATAATGCCCTCACAGGTAAAGCTATATATAACTGTTGGTGTCACATGATGGAGCCACACGCAGAGGAGGTGCTAATCCTGAACAATTAATAGACCCTGATTTTGAAAGAACTCCCAGACTGTTAAAGTGAGCTTCAAGGCAGTGCGAAGAAAGAAAGAAGTTCTAGGAAGTGAGACGTAAACAAAAAACAAAAAACAAAGGAAAGCACTGAGGAAAAACAGTGAATCAACAGATCAGTTAAAAGCTGAATGGTGCAAAACAGTTTCAAAGATAAACAAACAACAAATGGATTTGGAGGGTCGAAGGGTTCAGGCTTTTGTTACCAAACTTAGGGGAGAAAAATCAAAGTCATAAAGGGGGAACCGTTTAGTTTTTCTACAGTCCTACATGTGCAGGACATGTAGGTAATGCCTCTGAACTCCATCTACTGCAATGTGAATTCTCTACATCTCTGTTGCCATCTAGTGGGAAAATGTGTGAAAGGCTTTGGATGTAGGCAAGTTGGAAGATACTGTATCCTTATGGCACTAGTAAGCAGTAAAAAATTAAATTTTACCTCCACAGTGGTCTGTTTAATCAACATTAACAATTTTGTAGTGCCAAGAATTGACAAAAAGCTGACATATACCTCAACTAAATGTTCATTTTTGTTTGCTTAGGTGATTATTTTGAGATCTCAAACTGCACTCACACCTGTGGACAGCAAACTCACTTCATTTTGAGGAGACTGTATGTATTTGTAGCTTAAAATATTCTGAATCCCAATGTTTTTAGTACTCATGTCTTTACAGTTGCTGTTTTTATTCTGATACTTTACCAATGTGATCCCTGTAGAATATTAATATCTAGTATAGATGCCTCAAGTAAAGGTTTTATAACAAAAACGCTACAGTTAACACAAGAGGTAATTCTGCTTTTGTTGATAATCATTGGCTGTGTATTAATATGGACAGGATGCCTTCATTTCCTCCCACTGTTAAAAAACGAAGCCCAACTGCCGCCCACTGTGTACTCCAACATCTTGCACATGATGTGTTTCGAAGCCAAGGCATGCATAGAAGTGAGCTGGCTGGGAGGGCCGCCATGTGATTAACGTCACAACCCATCTGCTAACGGAAGGACACATTTCTCTGACTGAAAAAGAAACATACTAATAACTTTTGTTAGCGTTATTGCACATTCCCTTGCAATCATGATGTCATATCTTCTATTTTTGTCAAAGTTATGGTTTTGGCTTTTACCACTTTATTTGAAGGGTGGGATAGGACAGTGGACAGAGCAAGAAAACTAGGTGAGAGAGTGAATGAAATGTGGGAAAGAGACCTCAGGCTCGAAGCCAACCCAGGCCGCCCACTATATACATGCATAACTTAACCACTTTGCAATCTTCTCTCTCTAACATCCAATAAGTAAATAAAACTAAACTTCTCAGTAAAAATCAACTCTTGCACATAAATTTGCACAATAAAAGCAGACAAAAGGAACATTAAGAGTTTATTTGATAAGTATCTTAATTTCCTAGCTTCAATCTGTTTACATGGGAGATACAGACTTTTTGAGATAAGCCTGGTTTATACTTCTGCATCAAATCAATGCTTTACATTTGCATATCCCTTTTCCAGTGCATAAGCTTGAACATGTACCTCTTCCCAGATGTAGCCACGCACTGATATCACCATACATTGACAGAACATTCTGTTTCTTCTTTCTTGATATAATTCCTCAATGATAGACAGCAGCATTTGAAATGTTCTGAGTTGCAAGCAGAAAATGCTGCAGAATAGAACAGAAACAGGCATTCAAAGAGACCATAACTTCTATGTAGCGTTTTTGGGTAGTATTGCGTATTGAGCCGCAAACATGTAGTGCTTCAAACTGCATCAGTCCCTTTACTGTGGCATCAATGCCAAAGTATAAACTGGGATTTATACTGCAGCTAGTTACCAAAGGGGCTCTCAAAGTTTTAGCTTCACTTCAGAGAAATGGTCGTGTGGTCCGCATTTTCACACAGTGATTGAAAAAGATAATATACAAAATAAAGTTAATGTTAGTCAAAGTCATACCTTTGCCAGAGACAACTTCACTCTCAGTCCGCCAACGAAATCCAAACTGTTGGGCACAGATTAAAAACATTTATATACACCACAGACAGCATGTGCAATTAATTTGCCAGACACACAAACATGACTTGCCAATTTTCTCTGGATCAATTTTCCATATCATAGCTCAGTATCTCCACCGCCTTTTGAAATCCATTAACTTTGTGCAATAATTATTACAGTTGAAGACTATCATGTGTCAAAGCCTTGTTGCTGAGTGTTAAGCTTTTCAGGGGCATGTACATACCGTACCTTTGTAAGTACATGCCTTTCATGTCACTGTGTGTGAGATGCTTCTCATGCACACAGCCATTCCATTGTATATAATCTCAGCTCTATATAAACAGCGTATCCAATAGTTGAAGAGAAGCAACAGTGAGCAGTGATTGGTCTGCGGTATTTAGTATTCTGCCCGTGCAGTTACACAGCTCTCACAGCACACTCTCTGTCTGTGCAGGCATCTGCACGCTGTCACACCTCATTTAGCCAACACAGCTGATCAAAATTTGACTAAACTTGTGGGAATGATGCAACTCAGTGCTGCATTTGCAGTCATTAACAGCAATGAATAATTTGTGAGGAAATCTGTTTTTTGTGTGTGTGTGTGTGTGTGTGTGTGTGTGTGTGTGTGTGGCATGTTTGGAGCCAAGTGGACTAATAGATACAGAGCTAGATTATAAATCATGACAATCTGAAATGTAACTGCAGGGCCTCTGATTAAGTATTGCCAAATTTGTGTTAAATGTGCATGTTATTTGTCAGTCATCTGTTTAAGAAAATTGATTACTTAATAAAATATAAGAGTGCGGCATCATTACACATAACAGTGCAGCTCTGCAGTCATTGCCCTTGGGTTCCACATATTGTCGCTTTTAAAGCTTGGCTTCAAACCAAAATGGCCCATGTTCACTGGAGACAGAGCACAGTGCCAACACACATCATACTCTGAACATTTATCTAAAGTGGACCAGTGACTGGTGGAGATAAGTGTCTGATTTATAAAATATTAACCTTTACCCATGGCACCACCACTGGGAAAATGAATTTGAGCACAAAATAAAGAAGTTGTAATGCCTTGGAAGGCAATGGTGTCTACACACTGTAGACCACATTTCTTTCTTCTCTGATTCTCATTTCAGCATTTAAATCCTCCAACAACTCTGAAATATTTTGCCATTTTAGTCAAATACGATCATAAATCACAAAGTGACATGATCCATTTGTCACTAAACACCCTGACATAAATATGACATTCTCTTAATACCTACAGCTGCTGCCTGCTGCCACATATCCCACCTTGTTTTCTTTATATCTGCTGAGGTCAGCGATGCAGTACTCCTTGAACAGCTTGTCGTAATACTTCTTGGCTAGTTCCTTTTCCCTGGAAGAGAGGGAGGCAGATGAAAGCCTGAATAAATCTGAAACAAGCTGATATATATATTTGTTTCATCATCAGGCTACTTTTTGATTTGGAGCTCATCTCCTCTCCCTTGAAAGAAAATGTTTCCAGGCGAGAATACAACAGAGAACACAAAGAAATATGCGCAAATATCTCTCTATGTCTAATTACCATGTCATGTTGTCCTCATCCTCATCTCTCCAGAGGAAGCGGTGATTTTCGCGCAGAACATCATGATCTGTTTTGTCTTTCGCTCTGAAAGAAATAAAACAGCAAGCATGATCCTCACTAGAGAAATGAAAAGTGCTGTTTGATGAGATGAACACACAAAAAAGGTGTTAATGACCTGAATGGTTGTCAAGCTAGGGTGAAACACAGTACTCACTTTGAGCGTTGGAAGTCGGCCATCTGTCCACCATAATAGAGTATGTAGTCACCCACAAACTTCTTATGGCGCTCAAACTGGAAACAGCTGTTAAAGGACTTTAAACTCGACTATGAAATTTAGTTTCAAATTCATCTTGTACACTCCAAATCTCCCATCTACATATAATTACAGGGAAAATTGAAAAAGGATACAGCATTCAGTGATATCAGATGTGCTCTTCTGGCCCTTGCTTCTTCTCTGTAAAAGGAGGCATCCTTGTTATATCTCTTAATCACACAACCCATCAGTTTTGATCAGGCTATACTATCCCCAGCCAACCAGTGTTTTAACCAGGATTGTGTTTTATGCTTTAAGATCCTGTTTCAGGGGAAAAGTTACATATTTTTGATATCAGAATCCTGATCCACACATAGATCCCCAAACTTTTAAAAAATAGAAGGGAGAGCAAGAACATCGGCCGATGGGGGACTAACGGAACACAAAGAGTTATGGTCTCATTTGGTTTCATTAGGGGCATAAATTCATAAAACACAAATCTCCCCTGGACAGTAGTGCCAGATCGTTTCCAGGACTTCATTAACTTTTGGAGTAGTGATAAGTAAAACCTGAAATTAAAGTTTGGAACCTCTTATTTTATTTGGGTTATACATCATGTTATCACACAAACTGCAAATTAAGTTTAACTTGATTTAATCATTTCATTTTACTTCTGTCTGCATTTCTGATATATTCTCAGGAAAAAAGTTGTAATTTCTACATGAACAGGTGAAATGCTAGAGACTACAAAGGATGACATTAGGAGAAATCTCTGCCACAATTTATATGAAAAGATTTACATGAGGAAGATATTTCACTATAGATGTACCTGTCCACTTCATTAGTGTGTGAACTCCTGTGAGCCACCTGTGAGTGCCGACCTTTCTGGAAAGGTTTCTGTAAGATTTCCTCTTCACGTTTCCTGTAATCAGCACAAAAACAAGTTATATCAGTGAACAAAGAAATCAGAAACTCCTTCTTAAGCTGAAGAACTTAAGGTTGAAGTTGAACAGGCAGAATAAAAACTTACATAACTCAAAAAAAGGAGTAGCTGTAGTAAGGCACCTATGACTTCCTACTTTTATAAACTTATTCAAGCATTAGGTAAGCCCATTCACCCAACACAAAGAGTTTATACTGACATAGTTTTATTAAATGATAAATAACTTTCAAGCATGTGTGATTCTGTAAAAATTTTGACCTTTTAAGTCCTCTCTCTGAAGACTCTGCCTGCACTTCATCATCACTGAAGTCAGAATCATAGCCACCTCCCCCTCCATGCACCTGAGAAAAAATGACACGAACACAAGAAGATTTTTATGTAAGAATAGCAAAGCTGATTGTATTTTATGTCAAAGTAACACATTCAGATGAATCAGAAACCTTATTTATCAGTTGCATATGTAAAGTTTTACATTTGGTAAAGACATCTGAAGCAGAAATCTAATGAATTCCAAATCATGTTTCATAATCAAACCCGGCAAAAAACAAAATACATCGAGAATGTTTCTATCAGCTGTGAGTATCGTCGATTAACAAAGATGCTGTTCACTTTTAGGGGTGTGATGAAGAAGGTTGTGGTTGTAGGTGACCACCTTTCACAGATCGAAGGTTTGATCATTTAAATGCCTTTAAATCCTGTTGAACGCTGACATTTCGCCAACGCTCCTGTGATTTTAACGGTGTCGTTTGCTTGAATTTGAAGCTTACCCTCACGAGATTGTCCATGAAATTTCTCAATTTCGACTCCACAGCTTTTGTTTACAATCTGCACGTCGCTTGATGATGACGTAGCATGATACGCAGCACTGGGATGACGTCAGACTTGGCTTCATGAATAATTTTAGTGAAAGAAAAATAAAAGATGGGCTTTGAAAGCTTAAACATGATTATATAAAGAAGGATATTGAATATATCATGGGAAACCGTTTTTGATAGGTTAAATAAATAAGTAACTACAAAAACACTGAATAAAAAATAGAAAATACATTAAAAATAAATAAATAAATAAATAAATAAATACATAAATAAAATTGCCCTTAAAAAGTTGAAATTATGGGATGTGAAACTGATACTTGCTCTTACTTATGAAAAAATTGTTTTTTTGATTTTGGTTTTTCCACAGTGCCCAAAACTTTGGAAGCCCATTTCCGCCAGATGAAACAATGAAAATGAAAACTTTCCTCTTTTTTTGTGTGGCCCATATTCAGTCAAATTTTGAGGGGAAAAAAGTCAAATATTTTAGGTTATGAAGTCGATATTATGAGGAAAAATAGTCAAACTTTTAAAAAATTCATTGAGCTTATTGAGTCAAATCATAATAAAAAATTGTGTGAAAAGTCAAAATTACTATATAAGAACTGGAAATTTGAGATTAGGCCACAATTTTAGTTAATTCAGAAACCAAGCGTGTATTACTTGTTGTCTTTGTGTATGAATCCTTGGGCTGTTATTGTGACAGGTCAGGAAACAAAGATCCAGAAGTGGTGAGTTTGTGGCTATTGGAAAAAAGAGTATCAACTGATTCCTTTGTTGTCTGGAGAAGGTTTCACAGAACATTAACAAAACGTTATAAAGAGGTCGAATTATCTGAAATTTGTGGGCTGTGTTATCACCCCCCATTAGTTTTACTCCATGGTGCAAATAGGTAGACAATTGTGACATTTTTCAAGCTTCTTTTAATTTGGAGATCCAACTTTAACGTTCATTTCCTTTGGCAAAATCTCAAAAAAATAATGTACCATGTTTATCCACTCTTAATGCCATTGTTATGCCAGAGCAGAGCAGAAAAGCCTGTGAATGAGTGAGGCAGGTGCCATGGGCCTATTTGCACCCAGCCTCATGAATAGCCGCTTCCCATTAAGCATGCACAGCTCTGAAGCGCGCATAAATAATAGCTGGCAGTGCTGCTAAAAAAGCGCACCTTGAGGCCCCCCTCTTCCCCCTCCCTCTCTCCTCTCTCTCTCTCCCCCCGCTTTCTCTTTCTACCCCTCTCCTGTCTCTCCCCTGGGAATTTACGCTCTTATTGTTTTGTTTCCTTTCATGGCTGCGTAATCAGGAGTAGAAGAAGTTATTTTCTACGATACATGCCTATTTTCCCGTTTTGTAGTTTTGCTTGAGATATTTAGTCTTTACATAATAAATCTGAGACTGTTCAGTGTTCACATGTCCCGTCCGTCCCGCATTTGTAATCCTGCGCCTTGCAGAACGAATCCGCTGGACCCGTTCCCTCCTATTGAGACGCAGGAAGCATAGACACCAGCTTGCATCCGAGCAAAACAACACCAGCCTCTATCAGTACAACAAGATTGTAATATATCCTTTCAAGAAAAGAAAAAAAAAATCTGAACATTGCCGGTGGATTTCGCTGAGAAGTTGCATGCGCAGGAGTGCTGGTGTACTCGAGCGGGACAGCAGGAATGGGATACCCGAGCAGAGGATGGATGCTCCTGGTTTGGGTAGCTGCTCTCAGCCTGCTTTTGACAGACGGACGCAGAGTGAGGCAGCCCAGATGCCCCACTGGATGTACCTGCACCAAAGATAACGCCCTGTGTGAAAACGTCCGATCTGTGCCTCATGCCTTTCCATCAGACGTCGTTTCATTGTAAGTCCTCCAGCATCCCTGTTCTAATATTAAACATGATTTATTGTTTGAAAATCTTTTTTTCTTTGAAAGGCACTCCACCTTTTGGCTTCCAGCTTTTCCTGGTCTGATTTCTATTATTAATGTGTCCATTCAGATCTTTTGTGAAATCTGGATTTAATGAAATAACAGGAGGAAGCTTTGTTCACACGCCTGCTCTGCAACTCCTGTGAGTATCTATCTATCTATCTATCTATCTTTCTATCTATCTATCTATCTATCTATCTATCTATCTATCTATCTATCTATGTGTGTCTGCTCATTTTCAGTATTCAAACAACAATGAGATGAGGCAGCCCCCCCACCCCCCCACCAGACGACTTTCTCATCCCAAGTCTGATATGCAGATTTAAAGGGGGATTCTCTGTAATGGTGTCAGGATTATGCAATACACCACATGGCCATAACGACGAACAGCAGGAGCTGTGGACTGTTATCAGGCTGGGTTGTGTGTGTATTCATAGAAAGGATATAAACAGACAGAGATAAATGGATAAATAGTGCACATTTTCCCTTCAATGTAAAAAGATGCTTAAATTGTGATTCAACAGAAAAGTGTCTAGATTTTGTCGTAGTTATTTCGTAAAAGACATCTTTGGTAGGACTGGAGTCTAGCAGGCTTATTAAAAGCAGCAGGTTAGGCTTAATCACTGGAACAAAACATTCTCCTGGCATCAGCTGGTCCACGAGCTCACTTTTCATTAAATTGTGCTGAAGGCTTGGGTGCAGAAGGTGGGGGAATTCAAACAGTCAAGTGAATGAGGAGCATCGTCCTCTCATTCTCATTATTTACTGCCAATGTGACCTGGAGTATCTTAACCTCCATTAGAGTACCACTTAATCAATGGAGCGTCTCTGGAGCCAATATTGTGGGTGCACAGGGTCACTGTTACTTGAATGCAAAGCCAAAAAAGGCCTTGAGTTTTCATTCAGGAGAAAAGTGTGCAGCAGCATTTCTACAAAGAGGAAGCTTCTGGATTGAATTTTGTGTTATAAAATATTGATGAGATTCAACATTCAATGAGGAAGAACTTGTGGCTACACTTCACTGCCTGTGCAGTGTTTCAAAATAAAAGTTCTTCTGTGGAGGATTTGATACATAAATCAAATGAAACATCGGCGCACACTGCTACTGTGTGTCTGGTTAAAAGGGTGACTCAGAAACATGAAGGAGGGGGAGGCATTCACTTTGCTCTTTCATCCCATTCTTGGAAAACATGTAGGAGTGCTCTACCATTTCTCTGTTTGATACATTTCATTCATTCTGTAACCACACACCGTGGGTAGAAATGTCGAATGAGTCCGTTGTGTGTAACTCTCACCCCCCCCCCCCTCTCCACCCCCTACATCGTGTTTTCCTCAGTTTTAACTCACTGATTTTGCATATAAGCAGTTACAAGTATTGTACTTATTCTAATGAAACTTACAAAGTTTAAATTTTCAACAGAATCAGACTCTGGTGAATGAAACACCTCAAAACATGGTATTTCTAACTAAATCTATTGTGGTGTTGCATCAAATAAAGGCTATTTTTGTCCTCACAGATTGTTCACAGCAAACTCCTTTGACCTGATTGATGAGGATGCATTTCTTGGTTTACCACATCTGGAATACCTGTGAGTGATTTTTTAATTGTTCTGATAAACACTTGACATATGAGCTACAATGTACAAAAAGTTGGATGGCACAATTTCTTCCTGAAAATGAAGCCAAAACATTTAGAGCTGCAACCAGTGGCTGGATGCAGCACAGGTTGCAAACAATGTTAATTATGTTATCAAAACAATATTTTTAGTAGCATTTTTTAAATTTATTAGTGTGCTAAAATGGACAATAAAGCAGGTAAAAGTGAAGAACAGATGGCCAAGTGATAAAACAAAACTGAAAGCACGCCTCCACCACGATGATTCTAGAATTAAATCACTGTACATGTCATGTAAAATGAACATTTCTTATGCACGTTTTCAGTCATGACAGCTGGTTCTTTTCAAATTTAATCATTGAGAATCGGTTGTGCTGTTAACTGTGATCTGAGGAATCTTTGGCATTTTATTTTGGAATTAAACATGTTATGCCATCTATTCCACGTCTCTTCTATGTTTGCCTTTGCTTCAAAAATATGCCACCAGCACAGTTTGTCAGAATCCATGAATGCAGTGTTTTGGCTTCATTTTTCCACAGTGGGAGCAGATGGTTGCATGTTGTTTAAATACAGTCAGCAGGCAACGCTGGTGGCTCAAGGGTCATGAATCCACAAGCTGTTTTCCGATAGCACATTTTCACATCTTCTCGGATTTAGCCATCTCAACAACAGAGTGAGTTGGTGTAACAACACACTGGAAAAAAATCTTAATCAGTGAGCATGCATGCATTTTAAAGCCCTGCACACTCATGTTTCAACCACACACGTGGTTTCACTTATGATGCCTGATTGTGGGAGCACAAGCTACAATTTTATGACCCTCATGAGAACCAA
This sequence comes from Thalassoma bifasciatum, assembly GCA_008086565.1. Taxonomy (NCBI): domain Eukaryota; kingdom Metazoa; phylum Chordata; class Actinopteri; order Labriformes; family Labridae; genus Thalassoma; species Thalassoma bifasciatum. The sequence continues at coordinate 363,492 of RPOG01000336.1, forward strand.
AAGGTTTGCTGACCTCATGTAACATCTAGCTTAACTCAACCCAAAAACAACCTGATTAGAAGCATAATTAGAAAGTATAATATAAAACACATGTTTGGTTTTTGTGCAGGGTTTTTAGAGTTTGCTTTTGTTTTTTGTTGTTGTCATAATGGTACTGTGAAGCTACGCAATGGGGCACAAACCTGCAGGAAGTTGAAATTTGCATTTTTTGGTTTCAAAATATTTTCTTGTAATTACCCATAATTTCCCTTTTCTTCACAGATTTATAGAAAATAACAGGATTTCATCATTATCCCCTTTTGCATTCCGGGGACTGAAAGCACTGATTCATCTGTGAGTATCTAACATCCTTTCTACTTTTTCAAAAGCAGACATGTCATTTATTCCAGACTCTTTCACATTTTCTGTTTTTCTCTGTGGTAGAGGTAATGGGATATTAGCATTCAAGTGTAGTCAAACATAAAAACCGTGCATCAATTCAACTTTTTCTCCTGCTCCATCACTTTGCAGCACTCTGATATGCTAAGGTAGGCAAAGTGCTGCCAGTGGTGATGAACAAGGTTACAGTCTGAATGTGTCAGCTGGATCAGGTTGCTGAAGGGCAGATCTGGATGTTTTTTGTGCCTTTGTAAATCAGCAGAGGACATTTTTTGACATAAAAGTAAGATGGCTTAGTGCCTGTTACTGTCATATCACTTTATTTTTTCCAGCATATAGAAATGGGCATCAGGTATAGATGGCAATGTTGTGGTATTAGAATTTGTCTTATGCCAGATAAAAATGCAATGGTACCAAAGAGCCAGTGGTAAGTAAGGCTTTTATTTCCATTTTTTAAATTTGTTTGTTTGTTTATTGGGAAGATGAACAATGTCAACAAAATCTGACCAAAGCAGACAGTCAACAGTCATAACAGTCACATTGCTGAACTGAGAAGTTTGCTAAAACTAAAGATAGGTGAGAGCATGACTGATCTGTAGGTCGAGACTAAATATAACTGTTCTGTAACCTTAAACCCAAGTGACCTATACTCTGTTCCCTCTGTGCCCCGGACAGGTCGTTCCTAACACATTTGTAGCCAGTTTAGCATTCAGGGCTCAGATAAAACCATGACTAAACTAATCTGGTTTAACTCAATCCCCACCAATCAAACTGCTTTCTGAGATGTTTAACTTCAGATAAACCAGTTCCAGATTACAGGGTCTCTGACTAGACCAGATCACGTGTTGGGGGCTAAATCAGATTTACAATGTGTACCTGATATAAAGATGACAGAATACAATTATATCTGTTTTGCAGACAGCACACTACACAAATCAGCCGTTTTACAGCAGAAAGTTCCCCATGCCAAAAACCTAGATGCGAAAAAGTATGTGAAGGATGGAGGTATAGGACTTCCCCTCACTGCGTCACGTTTAACATTTGTCTGACGCAATTTAATGATTTCAGCTGGTTTGCTGTAAAATAGATCTATTCCCCTAAATGATGAGGTCATCATTTTCTGATTTGTTCATGACAAAATAAAGGAGAGTGACTCAAAACCAAACATCTACCCAAAGTTCAGCCCCAACAGGCTTTCAGTAGGCTGGCCAATCACAAGGAAGGGGGTTTTGTGGATTCTGGATCCTTTAAGAGACAGCAGCTAAAACCAACTGGCACAGAATTAGGCTGAAATGAGGGTTTTTTGAGACATCTGTGTGAGAAAATTAGGGCTTTTTTTTCTTTAAACTAACTATTAGATACGAACAGTTTGAAAATAATAGATAAAAAGACTAAAAACTGTATTTCTAAGTTTGACAAAAGTGTCTGCCAAATGAAATAGTAAATAGTAGAAGCAAAAGGCAAATCTTCATGTCTACATTGAGACATTGAGAACAGTGAGTGAGTATCATAAATGAACCCCTAAGAATTAAAAGGTCACACAGATTGCATCATTGATGATACAAAAGCCAAATGGTTTCCTTAAGGAAACTGTTAGGATGGGTGTTTCTGGTTAATCATTGCTGTGCTGCACTGTTTACTGTAAAAGGAAGTAGAAGTTCTGATAACAAGAGTCTTTTATACCAGGCTGGAGTGAGTGCTTTGTTTTTGTAAGTCTTTTTCCGTTTTACAGCAAACTTTACTTGCTGAGGTGAAAAGTTGAACATCTTAACAAAAACTTATCTGCTTATCTGAGAGTTTTCATTTGTTATTAAAGAAGAGCACAACCAGGTCATGCTGAGGTCATGTCCATGCAGTGCTTGGACCTGCTGGATAAAATAGTCTTTTTATAAATGACAGCCTGTCTCCATATAAAATGTTTATTACGCCCACAGCAAAACTCTACCATCCTTATATATATGATTGTTTTCAACTGTTTGTCTTGGAGTTTTTGGTCTCTTCTACAGTCAAGCTGGGAACAGGGCAATTGAAAAGACAGTAATGACCTGACAGTGCACTGCCTCAATGTCACTTATGTGCTGCGAGACAGTCTAATTCAATTGTGTTTCCTCTCTTTGCTCATTAGGAGTCTGGCTTACAACAACCTTGAGACTCTGCCCAAAGATGTCTTCAAGGGTATGGATGCTTTGACCAAAGTGTGAGTTCAGTCTGTCTTTCAGTCTGGGTTGTCTGATAGGGCACAGAATGTCTAGTAATTATTCTGCAACACAAGTAAACACTTTATTTTATACAGGCCCATCTGTAACTTTATTCAGTATGATACAAACAAAAGACAATACAGTGCAAAAAGTTACAACATGAAACCAGACCATACCCGACCATACCAATAAAAGAGGCTTCATTTGCATTGTACACCTGACACAGTTCTCTTACCTTACGTTACATTATGTTACAATTCATTATGTTGAGATGGGTTACATCACAGTGCTTTAGTATGATGCGTCATGTTATAATACTTTATAATATGTTACACTGTGATGTGTCAATTTACAAGACATTACATTTAAGATTGATTATGATACATTAGATCACAATTTGCGTTAAGTTGTGTAACACTCTGAAACATTATGTTACAATACGTCACAGACACAGCATAAAAAAACACAATACCATACATCTGATAAGAAACGGGTAAGAAGACTTGATGTCTTGGCACTGAAATTTATTTTACACTGTGTGACACACATTTAGCCATCCCCTTATTACTGTGAATAAAAAAACAACAACAAAAAAACTCAAAACAAAACAATGACCACGAAAAAAAGTGAAGCATATACCAAGAACAGCCAGAAAAATCAGGGTGAACATTGTCCATTTTACACAAGTTCCTCATAAAACAAAACATAAATGCATTTACTATCGGGTAAAATTTGTTTTATAAATTGCTGTTTTGAAATATAAATAAATTGGTCAAAGAAGAAAGACAGAAATACAAGACTACACCTCACAATGAAGATGAATTCAACAAATAAAAAAGAACGGGAACTTCTGTGTAACAATAGGTAAAGGAGAAAATTACAGGAAAGAAATTTCATCCTGGCTTTCTCTACAATGACACAATCATAGAGAGTTAAATTGCTATGGTATAGTTGAATGGATTCAGTACACAGCCAAGGTCAACAGTAATTCAGACCGAGAGTAAGTGATGAGCACAGATAGCTTAAGTAATAGGACGTCTTTGGTTGTCCAAAGTTTTTCCAATGAATAGGGTGACAGGCAACAGAACACAAAGCCTGTGTTTCATATATCAATAGTTATGGCAATATGTCACAGCAAATACAATGTACATTTATCACACTTGAAGGGATCTGCGGGGCAACAACCTGATATGTGACTGCAAGCTGAAGTGGTTGGTGGAGTGGATGCATCACACCAATGCCACCCTGGACCAGATCTACTGCAGCGGACCACCCATACACCAGGAGAAGAAGCTCAATGACCTTCTCCCACAATCTTTTGACTGCATTGCATCAGGTAGTGCTAGAATGTCTTTCGCCCTTTATATGTTTGCCTTTTCTAATGGAGATTTTCAGGACCGTTAATACAGCTAGTGCCTCTGAATTTTCGACACAAAAAAGATTATTGACCAATTTTAAACTGTGATGTCACCCTTTCCAGAATTTGCCTCCTATCAGTCACTGAAGTTTGAGTCCATTTCAGTGGAGGCCTTCACCTTTGGCAAAGATCAGTATGTTGTGTTTGCTCAACCTTTTGCCGGAACATGCAGCTTCCTAGAATGGGATCACGTTGAGATGACCTTCAGAACGTATGACACCATTGAAAGTGAGTACGCATTGATGTCAGTGTAAGACTCTGTTGATTCTTTTCTCCTGAAATGTCAAAGTGGAATTATTAATGAGTGTGTAAATGTATGAATGAATTGTATTGTGTAAATGTGGCAAGAAGCGCTCTAGGATACAGGATAAAAAAACAAATTCTGGTCGACTGTATCAAATGTTTTAGTGCTTGCTTGGATCCAATAATAGCATTGTTTTGAAAATAGATAATCATATCATTTGTTTGGTTATGTTTTTTTTCCCAGAGATTTTCAAGAAAGCTCATAATCCAACAAAACCCCTAAATATTTACACCATGTCTTGAGGGATATCCTCATTCAGATTGCAAGCATTTTGTTACCTTGAGGTAGGGAGCAAGTCATAACCTTGCCTTCCTCAGCATTGAGAGTCACCTCTTAAATATAATGAGTTAATCAGTTTAAAATAATCTGTAATTCACTAACAGCTTTGTTTAAACAAACATCAGCCAAGTATGGAACTGTGTCATCTGCATAAATCTTTAATTTCCCAACTGTTAATGATTTTTCATGGTTGTTTATCCTGTTTCTACAATATTGCAAGATGCATTGTTCTTTCCTTTATTCTTTTAGGCACCTCCACTGTGGTCTGTAAGCCCATGGTGATCGACAAACACCTCTTTGTCATTGTGGCTCAGCTTTTTGGAGGCTCTCATATTTACAAACGTGATATTTCCGCCAATAAATTCATCAAGATCCAGGACATTGACATCCTGAAGATTCGCAAACCTAATGACATTGAGACTTTCATGATCGATGGGGAGTCGTTCTTTGTCATCGCTGACAGCTCAAAGGTAAGACACTCTAATTTCAAAAATGCTTCAAATCCTTCGAATGGATCAGGACATAAACCATATTTTAGTTTTTGATTGCACGGTAACAGCCAAATCTAGCATTGAACCAAACAATTATCACACCTCATAGTCTTATGTTTACCTGTAAGATTCATCTTTGCATTCATTTTTAGTTTATGCCACATCCATTTTTTCTCACCAGATCACACAATGAAGTTTTGGATTTATTCAGCTTGCAATCCTGAATTTGAATTCAAGGCGGCTCAGCCAGCAGCTTCCATGGAAAATCAAATCGATAATGCAGTAATCTTAACCTTGAAACAAGCCGTGAATCTTGGAATAAGCTTCAGCAGCTCACCTCCCAGCCTCAGAAGCCTGCAAAAGAGCCATATAGAAACAGATGTCTAGCTTAAAGCTGACATTTGTAATGTCACTTTTTTGATCAGGGGACCTCTTGTAATATTAATTGAGTCAGTTAGTTCAGTCCCTAGTAAATTCTTTTGAGGGCTACAAGGGCTTTGCTCTTACTTCCATATTTCTCTGTGTACAAGATAAGCCTTAACCGATGAGATTCAAGTGACTAAATGCACACCCACAGTTGTGACATCAAATTTTAGAGGGCATCAGATTGCACACCGCTTCTCCAAACCACTCTTCCCACCATGTCAGGGTTTCTTTCCCTCCGGTGTCCTTTTGTGCGGCATGTCAGTGCACAGCTGCTGATTACTGCCAAATGTTCACATGTGCTTCAACATATGCTTAGGGACACTCAGTGGAACAGAAACACAAACATTTGCTCTCAAGCTCTTAAAGTTGCAATTTACCGGTCAATTTGTCAGATTTCGGTTTTCCTCAAGTACAGATAGCGTTTAGTTTCAGACAGTGTTGTAAGATTCTGTGTGCTTTTTTTTCTTCCAGGCTGGCTCCACGACTGTGTACAAATGGAATGGCAACGGCTTCTACTCCCACCAGTCCCTCCATCCATGGTACCGCGATACTGATGTGGAGTATTTGGAGATCTCCAACAAAGCACACCTGATCTTGTCCAGCAGCTCACAGAGGCCTGTCGTCTACCAGTGGAACAGGGGTCAGAAACAATTCGACCGCAGGACGGATATCCCGGATATGGAGGATGTTTTCTCTGTCAAACACTTTCAGGTTAAAGGTGAGAGGGATGTACATTTTATTTGTACAAAAACGTCACATAAAACCTATATTAGGTTTAGAGCTGGGTACTGCATTTACAGTACATAAACTGGGTCCAGATGCAATTATTCACTGTTTTAATTCCAAGAAGAATAAAAAATCTGGGGGTGTGCTGCTTGATTAACCGTTGACCTTGATAGGGGGCCAAGATTCGGTTAATTAAATAATAGAATTTATGACTCACGCTCTTTAAAGTGCAGTTCATTTATTAACTTAAGCTTCTTATTTCTCTGCATTTCATAGGCTTTTTCTAAATGTACCAAGAGTAAATGGCACTTTATACTTCCACAGAACCCACGCATATTCTATAATTGTATAATATTCTTTTTTTTTCCTTCCAAAGAGACAGCTAGTCTATTATGAACTCTTTCCATTGAAGATGTACACAAATACTGTTCTTGCAGCTTTTTCATTTCACATCCAGCTCAAGCAGCTGAATGCGAGAGCTTAAACAGCCTCTTGAATCTCTTCAAAGGTGAGCTCTTTATATGCCTGACAAGATTCATCGGGGACTCCAAGGTGATGCGCTGGGACGGCGCCATGTTTAAAGAGGTCCAGACATTTCCTTCCCGCGGCTCCATGGTGTTCCAGCCCGTCTCCATCGGCAACTGGCAGTATGCCATCTTGGGCAGCGATTATTCACTGACACAGGTTTACCAATGGGACACCAAGAGGGGCCAGTTTGCCCCATCACAGGAGCTCAATATCCAAGCGCCTCGAGCATTTTCTCTGGTTTCTATTGACGACAGGGTGTTTCTACTTGCCTCCAGCTTCAAGGGAAAAACTCAAATATACGAGCACCTCATGATTGATTTGAGTAATTAAACACGTTGCCAGTTTGGGTCAAGTTCTCTTCACTAACATTTGAATGTTTGTGTCTGTGATTTTAAACTAAATTTCAAAGTCACATGAGAAATCCACCAGCAGTATTCACTTCGGGTCCAAAAAAGTCAGGTCCAAACAACCACTGAAATTGTACGAATACTTTTCCTGACCTTGAGATGAAGTGGTTGGAATCTTTTCTTTTGCTTTTATTGAAGTCTTTAGTTGAATGAATGCCATTTTTATGGAAAGAAAGCGTGTCCTGTTTTGCCACCTGATATGACTCCCAAATTTTTTAAATCAGCTTGTATTTTCATTTTGTTCCCTTGAGATTTGGGGATGCCTTGTTACCCATTTGAAAAACATGAACCCACTCAAAGTGCGAACTGACTATCTTTCAGGAATGGCAAGCTATAAAATCCGTTCTTCAACACTGCGGGTGCATTAGCAGTTAGTAGTATTTTCTTCGTGAGTGAACTTAGTGCATTGAGCTTATTTGTTTGTTTGTTAGTGTTTTTCTCTTGTAGGAACAGGAATACAGAAGAATATGGAGTTTGGTTATGCTTAATTATAGTGGGACCAAGTAACCTTAGAGGCGCTGTGAGGACCATCCATATGCCATTGATTGAAGTGACACTTGTGGTCATAATTAGTATTCGAAATGGTAATAGTTGTTTTTTCAGGATGAGTCTCCATTCCCCAAGATCACCACTCGCTGTCGCTATCCCGGAGACAGCTGATCAGCACAGTGCTTCAGGGTGGAGGGTGAGACAGTGTGGTCCAGCTGCTTTGCAGTGGTTCTGTCTCTTGAGGGTCTTATTTAAACCTCTCTCAGTGAGTGAAAGAGGTGTTGCTGAGGTGTGGGGAGAGAAAACTATCTGAAAACTGATTTTGTAGTTTTTCAGAGTAAGTTTGGCCCTGTTAAATATGTATTTAGCCTTTTTAAAACTCTCCCTGTCCCTGCTCTTGAATGCATCCTCCTTTTTCTGCCTTAACCATCTGAGTTTAGCTGTGAACCAGGGTGTGTCATTTATGTAACTTTCTTTCTGCAGCCAGCCTTAAGCACACATTTAGATGAAACATGATTTTTAGCACTCCCACTTAAATTTCATATTTTTAGATTCGAGCTTACTGCTTGGTCGTGATTCTTGCCAAGGTGTGCATTTGTTTTAGGAGCACATGAAGACAGATTTGCATTTGTTTTTAACATTATATTTCTTGTTCAGGAAATCTTTTTGCATGATGCAAAGTGACAAGGTAATTAATTTCTTTGTAGTTACATATCACTATTGTTCATATGCGACAACAAGCAAACTTTGTAAGCTTTGTTTGTACCATGGTTTAGAAAGCCAGACTTCTGTTTAGTGTTACTCATGGCCTGGTGCTCTGAGATGTGTCCATAATTCATAAAGTAAGTGAATCCTGGTTATATCCTACCAGTGCTCTTCTATGTTCTACAACCACACCAAGCAGAGCACACATAATGTTTCTTTTCATTTTTGGCCCATGTTTTAGCCTTTGGCCTGTGCTCTATCACTCTCCTGTTCAATTTTCTTCTGCTCTTCTTCTGTCCTTTTCCCTTATGCTAGTCCAGTTGAATATGACCAAAAAAAACCCTTTTATTTCATGAAAAAGGCCAGATCTGGCTCCCCACTGTTATACTTTGTTCGCCCACATAGTGTCATGAAAGGGACTTAAGGTCTACATGCCATGAAATGATGTTCTTTCAGTATTCATCCCAAGCATGGGTATTAAAATGACCATTTACAAATCATGAATTCTGGTACTAATAACCTGATCTTAAATCTTAAAATATGAACAGAAATATATAAAAGTGAGAATGTTCTAAGTGTAATTTTTAAGTCCTCACAGTGCCTGTAAGGGAGAGGGGCAAACATCTAAAGCGGCATAAGAAACACTTTTCTTTCCTTGAAGTCTTTGAATCAACAGGCATTTCAGGAAAATTGGCTGATGAATAAAACATCAGGAGAGATAGAGCGGTATGAAGTGGAACAAGTTGTGATGGTTGAGACCATTGTGTAAAAGTAGTGGTATTATTAATGTAGCACCATCTAATTTTCTACTTAACATACAGTCCACCTACAAATGTCAACATTCATGCAGACAAATTCATTTATTTCTGTCGGCATCTATTAAGATATCTGACAACTGATGAAACACTACAGAGTTATATTTCAGATTGAAATCTGATCACATTTAAATGATAGCACTACAGCAGCAGGTTGTTGTTGTTTATTTGTTTGTTTGTTTTCTGTTACTGCTAGAACAGCACTTAAAAAATTACCACCTTGAAACCAGTAGATAAGGGGGTACTTTCTGGAAATTATGTCCACTTCTTTAGGGCACTTTTGGCAGCAGCTCCAGCGCTCTTTAGTTATTAATGTACCCTTAAAATGGGGAGCCTAATGCATAAATTAAAGGAACAAAACACTGTGAGTAACAGAGAAAATTTCTCTACCCTTTCTACTCTATCACTCTGTCAGTTAAGCAAGACTGCATGTATGACACAAACTCCACTGGTGTTGATTCCTGATGAATGACCAGCTAGAAGCATCCCACTGTGTCACCTCGCCCTCCCTCTTTCACTGCACTCTTGCCCTTTTTGAGGGTGTAACAGTTTCGGTAACAACAGAAATGATGTGGTCATTTTTCGGTTAGTGACACGTCGTGGATCGTGGACACGAAAGTGTGTGTACGTGTGGAGAATAAGAGTATTGTTAATTACTGAAGTGACTGTTGATAAACGGTTTATATTACAAATGCAAAAATGTTATGACACATTTCATTAAATATATAACGAAAAGTACGTAGAGGGGACCACACTCAGTGTTTTATTTTTTTGTAGACATCAAATTTAGTGAAGACCAATAGAGATCATCACCTTAAACGCTGTGTAACATTGTACTTTAGCTATACAGTCTGAACCTAACTGTAATAGTGTAACTCTGTAGGGTAATGAAAGAGGTTTTTAACTGTTTCTTTATCATCTATGTCAGTGTATTTTATGTACAGTAGTAATAAAACTTTAAAATGTTACACCACGCTTTCTTCTGCAATCATTTCAATGTACAAGCAATCCTTTATTTGTAGGCTACACATCATAGCTTATTTTTTACTCACTCTTTTTATGACTTAATGTACTTTTATGTATGAACTGGCAAAAAAGCTCACACGTAGGGCATTTATTCATACACATTGTGTCTGCTCCCCTGGGGCTTTAAACAATTCTTATGTATGGTGGCCTTGACTGGTCATACATCCACTCTGTTTCATTAGGGTAAAAGGAAATTTCATCTTGTTTTCTTGACATTTTAAATTATTTTCTCATTAACTGAGGACAACAATGCTGATTTTATAAGATAAGATAAGATAAACCTTTATTAGTCCCACAGGGGCTTTAAAGCCGAAATGTCGTCGTCGTCCTATGTTTTCTTTGTATCTTTCTAAATGTTTACTTTGAGATCCATTAATCTTATTTTATCTGTTATTTGTATTTATGTTAAGTTACTTTTATTTACTTTCTCGTACTCGGAAAGTCATCATAAATGTTTTATAACATATGAAAGAGATCTGAACAGTATTTACAATATATAACTATATATATTATAGTTATATGACAGGTTATTTCATCTCACCACCTTGAGATAACACCGCTCGTCATCTTGTCGTAGCGGAACAGCGAGACCACAACATGCTATGGCTTATACTGATGGGGTTATTTGAGCTCTTTTTTAAATGTGTTTTTGTGCTTTTGCAACTCTGAGGATCCAATGTATGATCATTTTTACGAATCTTAAAAGACAAGAAAGGTCAGAAAATTGGTTTCACTGGCGAGCAAAGGAAAATAATCGGTATGGAAGCATTTTTATGTGGCTTTTACATACACAGTACACACAAACGTGATTTCTCCAAAAAATACTGTAATGTCTCATGCCTGGAAGTAATGATTAGGGTGGTCAGATACACCAAACCTTGTCTTTTTCTATTTTTATGGACACATCTGACCTCTCAAGACACATCGTCCTCATATGTAGACATAAAATTTCTGTGTCTCAGACCTATGATACTTGATTTTTTTATTTTTTTTTTTAACTTTGACCTATTAGCCACATTCAGAGACACTTTCCATGTCATCTCTTGGTGATGTCACAACTTTATGCCCATTTTAAACACAGCAAACTAATCCCACTAAAATCTTAACTTCCTGTACAAAGACCAAGTTAGTTTTCTATACATATTATGTCTCATTTATCCCAAAAAGCAAGATAAAATTCAAAAAAAAAAAAAAAAAGCACACCAGACAGAACCTCAGATCTCAATAGATTAATACGGGTACATAAAGAGCTATAAAGCTTTTTAGGGCATGTAGGCTGTATATGATAGTGATATTTCTCATATATTCTTTGAGTTTTGGTTGGTTCAAAGCTCCACTGTCTCTCTACAATGGGCGTCAACGTGGGGTAATGTTATAGTTGCCCAGCAGAGTTGGTTTGGGTTCATTTCTGCCCCCCTGTGGGTAAAGTAACCACCGCATGGGAGTTTGTATCCTGTCGCCAAGGTTAGACATTAACCTTGTTTTTTCTCAGTCACTCAGGGCACCAAAGAAGGCGGACGGCACTCTGTCCGAGGCATGCTGTCGCTCCTCCGTCANCTCCACTGGTGTTGATTCCTGATGAATGACCAGCTAGAAGCATCCCACTGTGTCACCTCGCCCTCCCTCTTTCACTGCACTCTTGCCCTTTTTCTCCCACATTGTCAAAGCCATTGTTGTCTTTACTACACCAGTAAAAAGCCAATCACTGTGCAGCACCTAGCACCTGTGCTTTCACACACATGCACACCTCTTATTCTCATAACAATTAATGACTTCACTGACAACTATTTGCCAAATATAATGTTTACGTTTTTACAATACTGTGTAAAGTAATTTATATATTGCTTTTTTACGTAGAGGGGACCACACTCAGTGTTTTATTTTTTTGTAGACATCAAATTTAGTGAAGACCAATAGAGATCATCACCTTAAACGCTGTGTAACATTGTACTTTAGCTATACAGTCTGAACCTAACTGTAATAGTGTAACTCTGTAGGGTAATGAAAGAGGTTTTAAACTGTTTCTTTATCATCTATGTCAGTGTATTTTATGTACAGTAGTAATAAAACTTTAAAATGTTACACCACGCTTTCTTCTGCAATCATTTCAATGTACAAGCAATCCTTTATTTGTAGGCTACACATCATAGCTTATTTTTTACTCACTCTTTTTATGACTTAATGTACTTTTATGTATGAACTGGCAAAAAAGCTCACACGTAGGGCATTTATTCATACACATTGTGTCTGCTCCCCTGGGGCTTTAAACAATTCTTATGTATGGTGGCCTTGACTGGTCATACATCCACTCTGTTTCATTAGGGTAAAAGGAAATTTCATCTTGTTTTCTTGACATTTTAAATTATTTTCTCATTAACTAAGGACAACAATGCTGATTTTATGACAGGTTATTTCATCTCACCACCTTGAGATAACACCGCTCGTCATCTTGTCGAAGCGGAACAGCGAGACCACAACATGCTATGGCTTATACTGATGGGGTTATTTGAGCTCTTTTTTAAATGTGTTTTTGTGCTTTTGCAACTCTGAGGATCCAATGTATGATCATTTTTACGAATCTTAAAAGACAAGAAAGGTCAGAAAATTGGTTTCACTGGCGAGCAAAGGAAAATAATCGGTATGGAAGCATTTTTATGTGGCTTTTACATACACAGTACACACAAACGTGATTTCTCCAAAAAATACTGTAATGTCTCATGCCTGGAAGTAATGATTAGGGTGGTCAGATACACCAAACCTTGTCTTTTTCTATTTTTATGGACACATCTGACCTCTCAAGATACATCGTCCTCATATGTAGACATAAAATTTCTGTGTCTCAGACCTATGATACTTGATTTTTTTTTTTTTAACTTTGACCTATTAGCCACATTCAGGGACACTTTCCATGTCATCTCTTGGTGATATCACAACTTTATGCCCATTTTAAACACAGCAAACTAATCCCGCTAAAATCTTAACTTCCTGTACAAAGACCAAGTTAGTTTTCTATACATATTATGTCTCATTTATCCCAAAAAGCAAGATAAAATTTGAAGAAAAAAAGGCACACCAGATAGAACCTCAGATCTCAATAGGTTAATACGGGCACATAAACATAAAGAGCTATAAAGCTTTGTAGGGCATGTAGGCTGTATATGATAGTGATATTTCTCATATATTCTTTGAGTTTTGGTTGGTTCAAAGCTCCACTGTCTCTCTACAATGGGCGTCAACGTGGGGTAATGTTATAGTTGCCCAGCAGAGTTGGTTTGGGTTCATTTCTGCCCCCCTGTGGGTAAAGTAACCACCGCATGGGAGTTTGTATCCTGTCGCCAAGGTTAGACATTAACCTTGTTTTTTCTCAGTCACTCAGGGCACCAAAGAAGGCGGACGGCACTCTGTCCGAGGCATGCTGTCGCTCCTCCGTCACATCTTACTATGGGCGACTGTAACAACTGTACACAGGAGCGGGCATTAACCGGAGAGGACGACATAACTGTGGTGTTTCACAAAGTTGACAGCAATGGCAGGAACAGCGTCGACGAGCACGACGAGAGTGGCGATGATGAGCGGACAGCAGAGAGGATTTACCTGCGAAATAACTGTCGCGTTTACGATGAAGATGCTGAGGAAGAGAGGGGAAGCGAGAATCCACCGGAAGGCAGCGAGGAGGAGAAGAGGAAGAACAGGCTATGCCCACCGGCGTTTTGCGTCATGAGCGAGTCTGCATCCCGAGAGGAAAGCGCACGTGAAGGTAGAAGAGCCCTTATACGGTTACACATAAAAAAAGAAAATATACTCTAGTCATGGTGGGTTTTGCCTTGGCCATTTTGATGCCGACTGTTCGTGAAAATTGAGAAAATGTGTACAAGGCGAAATGAGCAGGAGGAGAGACCAGAGAAGCGCCGACGTCCTGCGTAGCGGTTACGTTATCTAACCGTGAAACGTCATAAATCGGTAACGTTGATATCACGTGGAGGGAATTAGCCTATTAGCTGTTATAGCTGATAGAAAACACAGCAGAGGCACTTAAAACCGAAGCAGACAAAAGTTCTCTGTATGTAAGCTATTAAACAATTTTCCTCTTTGAATTTACACTTCTCTGATAAACGGTTCCCTCTAATTGTTCACCTTTTATCTATATCAGCAAACCTGCTGCCAAATGTGTGGCCCACATAGATAAACTGCTGTAAGCAAGCTTCACATTTGCATCATCCTTAAAGAGGATGGATGACTGTGCAGTTTTCCCCCCACAACACCAGAGCCACCACAGTGCTTTCTGCCAAATCATACTTTAAAATAAGAGCTTGATTTCAAGTTGAAACCTTTCAAGCTTCACTTTTGACCTGTGTATACATTTAAAAAAAAAAATAAAAGTCAACATCTATTAACACTTTTAATCAGCAAAAAAGGCCTTTTTTCTTTAATGTAACCATAAATGTAGGGAATATTTTTGTGGGGCTTTACTTTGGAGGTTCTCAAGAGATGAGGAATGTACAACCCACAGGATATCAGTTTTCCTTGATACCTCTTGTACCTGAGGAAATACCAGAGTGAGAAGGGGGAGAATATTTTAACTAGCTCCATGCATTTGTTCTACTAACTCTAATGTAAATACATATCATGACTGTGTTTACTCCAAAATGTATGAGTAGTATTGGTTTGTGGATATTATACGAACAGGCAGTAATTGGTAGCAAAGGTTATGTGAGGTCTTTTGGCTCAGTGTAAGACAAAAAAAAACATATCATATTGAATAAAAGGAGAGGTAAATAGACCTCACAGGGGAGAGAGACGGCTGTGTGACCTCTGGCTGAAATCTAATCTTCACAAGCATATCAGTTTATTGCTCAACAGGCACGGTTAGCAAACACTACACCGCTGTCTTTTACAGATCTTTTGTTCGTGTTTTCCTCAATAGGATTCCCACCTCTGCTACATTGGGTTGGATAATGTAATCTTAGCTTCTCTGTTTCATTGTGTTACTGTTGTAACATTAAAACAAACACAGTCAACATGTTGATGTAATGACACTCTCTGTCCAACTGTCTTTCACACTCTTTCTCCTTTTTTACAGGCCTAGAAAAACGTAAAAGATGTCCAGGTGTTGGTTTGTTCTACGCTTTCCTGTCCACAGTTTTCTTCTCCATCATTGCCCTCTTGGTGAAAACCATCCAGGGAGTCCACGCCATAGAGATCAGTGCCATACGCTGCTTCTTCCAGATACTCTTCACTATGCCATTGCTCATCTACAATAAGTAAGCATGATGAAAAAGCTGCACACGTTTTGGTTCACACTGATTAACAGTCAAACTCTAATCTCAGGTTTAAGATCCATGCACTCTACAAGCTGTAATCAGGGCTACAGGAACACTCATAAACAGCTTTTATTCAAAACCAATAATTTAGGTCGTATTTTATGTTTGACAAGATGTATAATCAGCACTCAAAGAACCTTAGGATGTCACAATGCTGTGGAGAAAAATGTGTATAAAACTCCCCTAGCTGAAGAAATTATACTTGACAATTATATCCAATGTTAAGGAGGTTAGAGAGCCCTCATCCCATCCCACATGAAGTCATGGTTGTTTAACATTGCTATTTTGGTAAACAGTAATGTTAAAATGTACAACAAACTCTACATGCATGTTTTAAAGATGATTTTATCATTTCTCAAATAGTTTATGACCACTAGAGTCAGGATTTCAATAGACTGTATTTTTAAAGGTATTGTGTGAAACAATTTACATTTAGTTCGGTAAATACTTTGTTTTACAAATGTATGAAGACACTGTAATGTTACTATAAGCCTCTGCGAGGACTAGGATAAGTACACATATATTGATATGACCTATTAAAGCAGGCAAGACCATTGGGTAAGGCCATTGTTTTGGTAAGCTGGCTAACGAAAGCTTACCCAGTGGCGGAATTGCTAACAAAGCTGAGCCAACTTATTCACCCTTTGTCTTATTTATAATTTGTCAACAAAGCAACTAACATCAGATAAATGCAGTGAGGCTTTAACAGCCAGCTAGCTTATCTGTGCTTTGGAATTTGAACTAGCATTACAGCATCATATTTATTGACTAGTCTTCAAAATTCAAACTAACATAGGCCATGGTGTCCCAATTATTTTTTGAATGATTGAAACTCATGAGTTTTTCAGCTGTGAAAAGCATATGTGAAAATTTTTGATTTTTAATCGATGGAAGCTATTTTTTCAAAGTTTTCAGAAATACAACAAAAATCATGAAAATTCTGAACATCTTTTGAGAGTAGATGATGGTGCTGCTGGGTTGCTGATACTATCATGGCCACTAAAAAAAAGTATTTCTGGATAAATTTTCCAAAAGAAGAAAATTATGATAAGGACAAGTAAGCGTTGCACATCTCACTGTGGTTGTTGTTTACTATCTAAGATAAGTCATGTGACACTAATTGGTCCAGTTTATTCAACATTGTGCACTCATTTAGAAAAAACAAACGGTAATTGTTATGCTGAGAGAAAGCGTAGATAAAAATATATCTTTGCATCAATAAAACAAACTTGTTCAAGAATAAAAGATCTGAATAAGCCAGATTAAAGTTAATTTATAAACCCTACAGATCTTCTATTCATTTATCTATTCATCCATACTCCCATGTGTCATTCACATTCCCCCTTGTTTGACATTCATTCATTACTAAATTTGTGTTTTGCCCCAATCAATCACCCATCCATCCATCACTTTCATCTTCACATGACCTAGATTCATCCATCTGTCTGTCCAACCTTCACATCATTTGTCTTCTGTCAGCTCACTTCTTGCTGAAAAAAAATATTTTGGCAAAAATTCTGCGTATAACTGCTTCTGTCACTCAGTCCTATCGCTCATCCATCCATCCTGTCATTCATTCATCCATCATCCTCCTGTCTCCTCTCCTCCAGGACAGGTTTCCTCGGTCCCAAGGAGAAACGTAAATATCTGGTGCTCCGAGGTTTCATTGGTTCCAACGCCATGATCATGCTCTTCTATGCTGTTCAACAGATGCCACTTGCAGATGCCACAGTCATCATGTTCAGGTGAGGGTTGGTAATTGATTATGTATTAGCAACATGGACAGTATCATAAAAATATTCCCGTCTGTGCAGCTTATGCAGCAGTCACCTTGTTTTGTTAATCTCCCTCTCATTGTCCTCTATTTATCTCCCTTATGTGTTTCTTCATTATTCATAATGATCTTTCTGTCGTATCCTTGTAGTCATTGATAGCGGGGTTTCGAGTGGAGCCTGATGAGAGGAGTCTGTTGAGACAAAAGAAACAACATTTTTGCCAATTAGCCCTGAATGTTCGGCTATTTTTAAACCAGCTACCACAATAAAAGCATTACTTTTCCACCTCGACTCACCACTTTCTTTTCTTTCTTTTTCCTCTCTTTTTTTTAGTAATCCAGTTTTTACCTCCCTTCTGGCCTGGATCTTTCTAAAGGAGCGGTGCACAATCTGGGACGGTGTCTTCACTATTTTTACCCTAACAGGAGTCATCCTCATTGCCCGACCGCCATTCATCTTTGGCGAGCACTTACATGGTATTGAAGGAAACTACACGAATCACATCAAGGGGACCATTGCTGCCTTTGCAGGTGAGGGTTAGGGTTAGATTTGATTGATTGATTTAAATTGACTTTATTGATTTTCTCTTTCAAAACAGAAACACAATTTGTTGGTCATGAAAGTTGTCTTAAAGGGACTGTGAGGACTTTCTAATTGATCTTAAAAAGTCTCATTTCTTGATGTATGCCTGATCGTAATCCACAAATGAAAATGAAATTATAATTGCTGAAATAGGCTATTTCTAAATGCTATTTCTCGGCTTTCAGATTGGGTCAGGTTAGACCGGATTGATTTATGACAAGTCTCTATGATAACACCCTACAGCTGGGTCAGGCTTTACATGTCTCTGCTGCACTTTCCTGATATCCTGGTTTGCAGAATAGGATCTTGCTTTACTTTCCCTATTAGAAATGCTTGTAGCTAGTTGCTCTTCAGGCCGCTTTCACATCTGTGCCATTTATCTGACTCCCGAGACCACCCTGAAATGGAAACAAAGTATTACGACAAATTTTTTACTCATTTACAATGCAAACAGTGTCACCCGAGAGAGGTTAAAATGTGCTGCAATCTTTTCCATGAAGTTTTATATGACTTGTGTGATAAGCATGTCCCTGTTATTTTTTCTGCTGTTGAAAATTAATCACTATTATTACAGGGAGTTAGCCAATCAGAATCAAGGATTTGACGCAGCTGGGTAATAAGTATATTGAGCCATGTCCTTTTGCAAGGTTTATTAATTTAGGCACAAATTGCTGATTATGCACTGGCTTCCCTCAGCAAGTAATCATTACCAGATATTTTGCTGAATAACTCAGCCAGAAATGAAAAGCTGTTTCTGGAGTGCTAAGAGCTTCTTCGTGCCTTGGTGCTGGTGAGAACTAGGAGCAGGGCCTTTAGCTCAAGGATTATCTGATGGGATTTTTGTGGTCAAAGGTCAAAGACCCTCTGATCTCCTCACATTGATCCTGCTCTTGTAAAACCTCAGGAAATACTCAGTTTTCAGAGACAAGATGTTTCCCACCAGCAATTATTCACTGGATTTAAGGAAAGATTATTTTTCATTAATGGAAAAAAGACTGAAAAGAATTCTTCTTACTTCTTCTCTTGAAACATAATTATCAGTGATTTTTAGAGACCCTCAAGGTTTTCAAAATATGAAAAAAATTGAGGATTTAATGGTAATGTAATTTTTTTCCCCCAAGGAAACAAAAGTCAGTATATATGGACTTTATGACGTCTCGAGGGAAACCAAGGGCTGATGTCACTACAACTACATCCATTATTTCATACCAGCATACTGACAAGTGTGGAAGCCAAAGCAGGGGACATTACCCTGATTATAATTATAATTCTCTGATTAGTAATTTTCAAGGACAACTTTGCTGAAATTAAGCCTGCAAAAGTGAGGTGGAGCAGAGTCCTCAGCTTTGCCATATTTCATTCTGCCATTGACAGGCGGTGATGTCATGAATATCATCTAGTAGAAAAGTTCAATTTAAAAACTCGGGTTTTTTAATTGTGATCTGGTCTTGTTGATAAATTCATAATTCCTTTTGGCCGTTCTGACATGTTTTTTAATATCACTGGTATTTATAACTATGTTTTTTATTCACAGGGGCTATTGGAGCTGCTTTAACATATGTTGTCATTCGCAAGATTGGGAAGAGCGTCCATTACTACCTCTCTGTCTGGTACTACGCCGTTATCGGCTTCATCCAGTGCATCATCGCCGTATCCGTCCTGGGAGAATGGAGGCTCCCACCATGCGGCCGTGACCGCTGGATGATGATGCTGATCGCTGTCCTGGGTGTCGCAGGACAGACCTTCCTCACCAAGGCCCTGCAGATTGAGAAAGCTGGACCCGTGGCCCTGGTGAGAACTTTCGATGTGGTGCTGGCGTTCATTTTCCAGTTTCTTTTCTTTAACCGTGCACCGACCTGGTGGAGCCTGGGTGGGGCGCTGTGCGTTGTGCTGAGCACCAGTGGAGTCGCACTAAGGAAGTGGTACAGCAGCTCACGAAAGAGCTGAGAAGGAAGAGAAACAAAGAGGTCTTTGGTAATACTATTTATTCCTTTTCTCTTATTCCTGATTTCTTCTGTATTTTACTCACAATACAGACAAACTGTGAGGGGGTTAAAGCGCTTTGAAAACGCAAACACAGGTATATCATCTCAAAGAGTTAAATGATGATGCTATGATAGTTTCCATTCAAAATTGGGATATTATCATCTAGGAGAGTTTATATCTAAGAATCAACCCCTGTAACCCTTGTAGTTATGCATTTAGTTTTTGTGAACTGCCTGTTAAACAGAGGATTCCCATGATCTCTTTTGTAGTGTACATGTTTATATAAAAATCTGGCTGAAAGGTACTTAGCTAGTTGAAAGGGTTAGTTTTTCTTTTTTTCCAATAGAGGTGGGGTTGAGAACCAGAATGGAAGCAAGGCCACCAACTGATATTGATACGAACAGCTCGATGACATAATTAAAAAGAAATGACTGAAATACTAACTTCAGTTTAAGAGGGGGGGGTTATGCATTTCCATATCTTAAACATAGACATGACTTAAAAACACTGGATGATTTTGAAACAGCTCGAAATGGTCTGTTCTAAAAGTTTAAAAGACCCCCACTGTGCCAATCAGAGCTGAATTATTTGTAGAGCTAGGCGCCTTTAAAGAAAGAGCAACTAAATCAAAGTGTTTTACACACAGGCTGAAGTAAGGATTTTGTGAAGCAGCAGTGTGGGAAAATATGGATTTTTGGAGTGGTATAAGATGAAAAGCTACTATGTGGACACCAGCAGACTAAAAGAAAAGCCTGAAAGAACCCCTATCCTTTTAAATGACATGCTCAGTGATATTTCTTTCATTTTCTTTATCTTTGAATAACCAAAGAGAGAGGTTAACCACACTGGGGCCAAACCTATTACGCTATACTCAAAATCTTACACTACATATCATATTTCAAGATAATATTTTCCAGTTATTATTACATTGAATTAAATCAAAACGTAGTATCTAGTATACCAGACATATTCAAGAATGGCAAACGCTTCATTTTGTTGCAAAACAAGTTTCACAGCCAAAATCAAGAAAATGAAATATGAATAAGAAAGCTGAATATGGAGCTCTAAACAAACTTTGTACTTAAAACAGGGTTAAACTGGATTCTCTCAGGGATCTCACACCTAAGTAGAAAACACAACACAAACATAGCTTGTAGCAATCACTGTTTCTATTACACTGATTTTAACTGGCTTTCAACCACTTCTCTTCCTCTTTAAATGACAGTCCTTATGAAGTTGAAATGCATTATAATCAAATCCAGAATTCACTCTCTTTAAAGTGCCTTAAATGGGGAACTTTCAGCTTCCAGTCCCTCTCAGTTCTCAGTACCCAGCATCTCTTTAGAAGCAGTTCTCAGGTGTGACATAACATAAGAATATGACTTTGAAAACTCATAAATTATTTCATGCTCAAACTTAAGATGAAGTCAGACTTTATTTAATGAGGGACCTACTTCCTGTATCCTAAAGAGGCCATTCTGACATCTTCATGGCCTCAGGAGGAGTAAACTCTGTCATGTCATCTTACACTTTAAGTTTCTAATAAGTCTGTTCAACAGTCTAAAAATATAATGCTCAGAGGGAGCGTGTTGTTTGCACTTTGTCTTTGCTGGAGGGGGAAAAAAGTGTCAGTAACCTGCCACTATAATTCAGCAAATGAAGCTATCATCTGAAAAGCTGCTCCCAAAGAATGCTCCCAGGAAAGATGATAGCTTCCTCAATTAATTTAAGCACGTAAGGAAGAAAGATGAGAGGCGCAGGTTTTGCAGAGTGAACACTGCAGCGCTGAGATGAATAGTAATGAACCTGTCACTTTTTAGCTGACACAGAGGTAATACTCCTGAGCAGCAGCGTGTTAGCCTCTGACTTTAATCAGATGTGTTTGATTCTGGAGCTTTTTTTTTTTTTTTCGCAGACACACAAAGATCATTCATGAGTGGGGTGTGTGTACCAAGGTGAATCAAGGCTCTCTTGGAGAAGGGGGATTAGTTAAAGACCCTGTGAGGAGTGTTTAACTGGTTATGAAACAAACTGAAATGCATTCTGACTCTATTCAACACAAGCATATAACACTGATAAAGCTGTAATCCAAGCAAGTGTTTACATCTTATTTCTTGTAAGAAATTATCTTATTAGTTTCAGTACAAGCCACATTTCCCTAAGAACTCGCATATTAAGTCTAATAGGACTATTTAAAATCAGAAATAAGACATAAACACTACTCTAACTTCCTGAAACCACCGCCACTTGGTCAGAATAGGATCCAGGGGTGTCTCTGGCTGTTCTTGAAATCAGCTGAAGTACCAATCTCTCCAAGGGTTGTAACATTAAATATTTTAAGACTTGAATTAAGTTGTGTACGAGACAATCATTTACAAGCTCCCTCTTGAAATTTAGTGTTCTGAATAATATTCAAGAAACCAGCGTTGTTGCTTTGCGCTCTAGATTACTGAGTTAACAATCTGTAATCTCAAAATAAAGATGTCTTCATCTGCCATAGTAGATCGTAGCTGAAAGCAGTATTTCTTTCACTGTTTTGTACCAAAAGTTGCCTTGTGTACCACTCTCCTCAGCTGTAGTGTTTTGAAAAGATGAATTTGTGTGTCATTGTTCAGCTTTTCTTCCAGGGCTGTGGGTGTGTAGCACAATAACCTGCTTCTTCTGCCCTGTTCTGTTTTGTGTTTGTGTCTTCTAGAACTTGTACCGTATTTTTAGCATTAAAGTGAGAGTTTCCCACTGTCACAGCGCATCTGCAGTCCTCTCGAGCAGAAATGTTTACTTGGGTGCAATGTAGCTGAAAAGAGAAAGGCAATTACTGCTGCTAGGCTGCGCAATTTAATATCCTGCAGTTTCGTTCCTTCTGTTCCTTAAAGGCTGCCGTGTGTGTTTGTTCCACCTGTTAAAAACAGCAGCATCCATAGACTCCCCTCTGAGTTTAGTTCTTCCTTTCATAATATAAAAAACATCATCACTGAACCCTGATGTTTGAATATGCTCATTGCTTCACGGTAGAGATTTCTGTGACACCCATTTAGACTGTTATGTCTTTATTACTTTATCCTCTTTATGTAGGCCATGTGAAGGACAACTTGAAGGTGCAGTGTGTAGAGACGAGAGCATTTAGCTAAATTTAGTGCTCAGATCTTTGATTGTTGCTCACCCCTCCTGTTGGAGCAGCCATGGTATCCTCTGGGGACAAGAAGCTCTGGTGATGCATAATAAGTTTGATTCCCCCATTGGAGAAATTCCTATCGTCAAAGTCAGCCGTCAATAAATTTTTATAAATTCACCACCACCACTCTCTTTCCATATGCTTTTGCATGTGCTTATGTTTCTAGTGGTCTGGTATGTGCTGAAACATGGCAGGGTAAGATGATGGCCTCTGTAGTAAAGATCAGATTTTAAGTTGGCAAAAACAGATTTATGCAAAATCCAGGTGATTACGCACTTATTTAGACATGCATATGAGGAATATATACTAAAATGCGTCTAAATTCTGCACACTGCACTTTCAAGTCACAAATGTAATGATCAACCTCACCTCCAGAGGTCCCAGTGCGTCATGTGAGAGCTTATGAAAATCAATGTCCCTTCACATGATGGAAAGAGCTCCCTTCTATGGGAGGTGTTTTTTTTTCTTTTGCAGTGATTTGAAATCCATCTGAACTGTGCATGAGTATTATGCAAAAGCAGGAGTTATTATGATAAGTTTGCACCAATATTCAGTATATTACAGTACAAATGATTCATACGAGTCCTAAAATTTCTGGATGTACCTGTTTTGAAGTGTCTACATGAATCAAAAAAGCACATTATATCGTTGAATAACTCTAATATACTATGTTGGAGTGTAGAGTAGGATAAAACTGAAAGTAACTCCTGTCTTACTCTTCAATGTTGAATTTTGTTTGAGGCACAGTGACTTCACTTCCTATCTTAGCAGCCTTGTTACATGTTCTTTTTGCGTGATTGCTTTGACATTTTTATTTCTCAAAATATTATTTTAGTTGACTTGACTGCTGTTAGTTTAAGCTCAATGTGATGTATTTCCATCAGATGGTGAACCTTATTTTCACTTTCAGGACCTCAAAGCCTTACAAACCTTCTGCAGCTGTTATCTAGGGTTTAAAACTATGCTTTAGAAGTATTTATTGAACTATTTCTGTAATGTATTACATCAGTATATTCTAAAAGATGTATATATTTCTGCATAGTGATGGATTATTTTTGGTATATTATTATTTGATAATAAACTCTGTATGAATTCACAACTCTTTTTAATCTGTTGTGGCTCATTCCTGTTATGTATGTTTTTTGAGTTTGCAAAGAGAAGGTTGCCTTTTCCTGTTTAATAAAATTAAGGATTTTCTTCTCTTTCTCTTTTGATGGAAATTTGTGGAACAAACTGTGTCCAAGCATTGTGTGTCCTTACGTAATAGTTCCTGAGCTCGGCTCGATGTTCATAGAAGCACTGAGTCATGTAGCTGCTAACAGGAGCGCTCAGAATAGCACCTGGCTGATGGAATTGTTGTCATTGTGTGATTGCATGAGCACACACAGATTGTCTCTGTTTATTTCCCCTTTGTTAGTAAACAACAGTATATTAGCCATTGTACAACCACACACAACAGCTGTGTTTCACTGAGCTATATCTTACAAAACAAAAGGCCTGTACCCTCCACAGAGGGCTGAGTGAATGCTGATAAACTTCGCTCGGGGTCTTGGCATGGCTGTGGGGTAAGTCTTCAGCTGAACACTGAGCTAAGTCAAGTGTGAAAAAGCTGATAAAGAACAGGGCAGCTCTTTGTTGGGAAGTATGACTTGAGAATACGGATGTCTTGGCAAGGTAAAATCAATTTTAGCTCTGGCTGTTCCTTTATTAGTTCTATTTTTACATCCAATCACTACTTGTAAAAATCATCTTACTTGTAATGATATACTTACATTAGTAAGGAACTTAAAATAAAACAGCCATCATACAACACGAAACAAGAAAACCACCTCTATTACAGGTCAAAGTACATTTTTTAGGTGTGTGGTTACACTAGCAATGATGCAGCTGCTATGATCAATAGAATTATTACATTGTTACTCATACTGCAAAATAAAAGTAGAAAACAGCTCTCCTGTATTTGTAATGACCCTCTACTGACAGCAGATGGCAGTATAGACACAATAAAGACTTTCTCATGTTCCCTGTGATCCGTCACTTCACTCAAAATTGTTCCACTCAGTGTTGGTGAGTGCTCTGACACTGAAAACTCAACATGGTTTTCATAATTACTGTATAGAGTCCAAGAAGGAGATGAGTTTTATGTTGTTAACACAAAACACTTTTTATATGAGAGCAAATTATCCTCTGGCCAAAGATAAACTTTATTTGCACAGTTGGATAAGAACTATAGCCACTGGTGTAAAACAGAATTCTACTTCAAAATGAATGATATTGTGGGAATAAATGACATTTGAACGTGGTAAAACTATTCTAAAATAAAAATAGAATTCAGTGATTATTATGATTAGCATTACTACACAGGTGCAATGTGGAGTCCTCACTATTGGAACAAATGATCTTGTGCATACAAGATAGAAATTTGCATGCGACATTTAGTAATGGTTATAATCAGTATTATTACAAAAGGCCCAATGAATTTCAACAGTATTTTTTTCTTGTCTATGCAAAAAATAAATAAATGAATAAATACTTTAAGGGGTCAAAATATCTTGAGCCTGCAAGATAAAAATCCAGATGTATCGTTTAGTAATGATATTAATCTGAAGAGCCCAGGATGTAATGATTTTTATTTTGCACTTAAAAGTTATCAACTTGTGGACATTTATTTATGTAATTTATAGGGGCAGTGCATATCATTTAACTTTTGTGTAAATCTGTCAGAGTCACCTGAAAAACTAGTCTCCATCCACAGTCCCTGGTCAGATGTGAAAACAGGCAATCTAAAAAGCACAAAATAAAATACAACAAAAACATCACAATTTCATTTTTTGAAACACAACCAAAAAACTGTAAAATGTTGAATGGGGAAAGACCAAGAGACATCAAGATCATATCACATATTTTAGTGTGGTGTGTTTTGAGGTGAAAAAATAAAAAAGACTGCTGTGGCTGTATGGTTTCTATTTTGTCACAACTGACACAGTTATGTCAGCTGGTGAGTTATTGTTCATTATTCAGGGAGGATAATACATCTGGTTGAAAGTGACTCATCTAAGTGGGTGTGGCTTGAACTGCAACTTGTGTCAACCTACAGGGTGGCTACACATCTGCTGT
The DNA here is from genome assembly GCA_008086565.1 of Thalassoma bifasciatum. Classification (NCBI taxonomy): domain Eukaryota; kingdom Metazoa; phylum Chordata; class Actinopteri; order Labriformes; family Labridae; genus Thalassoma; species Thalassoma bifasciatum. Next base: position 389,634 of record RPOG01000336.1, read on the forward strand.
ACTCACCATGTAATCATCAAGCATTTTATTTAGCTGCTGTGATAACCTTGCATCCCATAACCCCCCTGTTTATTTCTGCTTTGAGTCATCAATTCTGGGCAGATGTCCCTGTCAGGTAGGTGGAAGCTTTCTGCACAGTCTAAGGTTACCTGGATTAGTAAGTAAGACATAAAAGGGGCTTAAATGTACTGAATGAAAAGTCATAGCACTGAGCTGGACTGAGAGGCTAAACAGAGGTGGTATCAGTTAGTCTGTGTCATATTGTTTGCATGCATGTCTAAACCCACCTGTGACAGTCGTCATAAGGATGTAGCAGTTATAATCATGTAGAAAACAGAACACGGGACTTGTCACTGTAAAAGGTCAGACAGTAACATGCCATGCCATGGTAATGTGGTAATTTATTCCAATTTTGGTGTTTATTTGATGCTTTGCAACTACAGGATACAAGCTATGACAATCAGATGTTAAGTCAAGACACCAAGAAAACAAACATTAAGTTGCTATCATGGAAAACTGAATCATTACTTTTGTGCTCCAGTTATGAAATCCACAAACTGACAGCAAGATCTTTAAGTTTTCTGGGATACACTCTCTAAGAATATTTCTTGAAAATACACTATATTTCGGAAACTAAGCTGACAGTCTATAAGTGTGCCAAGAAATATATAGGTGTCCAAAGCTTTAATAAGTTAGCCATCGAGTGAAACTGGCTGTGTTTTAAAGTCTGGTTAAGTGCAAACAAATTTTGTCTTGGTTACATTTATTGCTCACTGGCTGGTGCGACACTATGTCTCCAGGGTGACTGTGTGGGATGAGTACACAGTTTCTCCCAAGGAATAATTTTCCTAAAACAGCCAAGCAACGGCAAGATCATGTGCACATTTAACAAAGAAAAGACTTTGTCAGTGGACTGTAATTTTAAAGAAAAAAAAGTAAAATGTGAGAAGACTTCCTATACCTCTTGACAATGATCCAGCTGTCAAACATGAAAATGGAGGAGAGTGAAGCAAGTTCCAAGTCTGTTGCCAAATTCTCTTCTTTTTCTCAATTGTCTTTAAGTTCAACGCTTACACAAATCTCTTTACATTCATACATGCGGCATTTTGTTGTATGTCAAATGCATGATCATAAAGAAACTCCAAAAAGACACTTGCCTGAGGAAGTAGGTTACATTGAAAGAACCGTGACAAGAGTCCTTAAGAATCTGTTGTTTGAAACATGACAGCAAACTTTGTGCTACTCACAGGCAGTGCTCTGAGATGTATCTATACCGTGTAATGATGGTGAATCCTGGATATGTCCTGCCAGTGCTCATCTACCAAGCAGAGGAAACGTGACATCACAAACAGCTTAACCTGTGTTTTAGCCTTTAGCCCATGCTTAATTACTCTCACTTTTAGCTTTCTTCTGCTCCTCTGTCCCTTTGCTGTCAGACAGTACAGCTCCTGTTTCCACTATAAAAACTAAATAAATACAAGGAATAATTTTCAGCAGAGAAAAAACATAGGTCTTTCTCCCACTGCTAAACTTTGTCAGCCAGTGTGGATTTGTCACAAAGACTTTGAGAGACTTGCTGTAAATTGATGCGGTCCAGTCTGACCCAATTGGGGAGCTAGGAATTAACATTTAAAAATAACCTATTTCTGATAATCTCAATTAAATTGAGGATTGTGATTAGGCATATATCTAGATATCAAACTTTTCCAAGATCACTTAAAAAGTTCTCAAAGTCCCTTTAAAGTAATAATGTTGTTACACTAAATGTTATATGACAAAATGTGCAACTTTTTCTGAATGAAAGCTTTTTCACTGAGAGCACATACTGGTATGAACAAATGCAAAATGGAGCAGAAAAGACCCCATCTTTGCTATGTATCAGTAAGCTGGGGATTCCCTAAGGGTTTTTTTTCACACTCCTGGGTGGAGGAGAGCTGCAGGAATGGAAGGGTTGCACATTCCTGGAGGATGGCATCAGACTTCCCATCAGAGGAGCGGGAGGGAATTGGAAAATATATCCCTCATTTTCCAATCTGAAACAAATGCAGTTATGAGCTGTGAAGTGGAAAAGGGGATCACTTTCATGCACGTGCTGATGCTGCTCGGGTCGGGGGCGGGGCGGAGGTGCGTTCAGGGCGGGCAATGACACAATACTGTCTTTTTCACATGCAGAATGAAATGATGAAACAGAGAAAAGTGAAAACCAGATGCTTTTAATTTGTCATGTGAGCAACTTTCCTCGACTGTCAGATGTTAGACATCTGCCGACTGAACACTTTTGAGAACAGTCCGGTCCAAGTTTAGTAACCTAGATGTCTCTCACGTGCTGCACTGAAAGCAGTTACTTTTTCAAGTCGCCCAGTCATCATTAGTCAGTTTTGCATCAGTACATGGGTTTTCAATAAAGAGACATAACAATCCCACACACCTCTGCGAACATGAACTCTGAAACCAATGGCGAACATAATAAAACAATCACTTCATTTGGATAAAAACACAATGTCTCTGACCCGCCATCCATATGGAGGACTGGTGCGAAAGTGTAGCTAGACATTCCAATGTGGTGACACACACACACACACACACACACACACACACACACACACACACAAAACAACTCAGACCCGCACTTATTGTCCTCCTGTCCACAACTCCTGAGAGGCAGGGTTGCCAGATCCGACTGACAGTTTCCAGCAAACACAAAGTAAACCCCTCCAATCTAAAAAAAAAACACAACCCGAAAGTCAACTCCTCCAGAAACTCATATGAAAACTACCACATCCTTTATAGGGAACACGTCATAAGCACACAACTGCACTAAAACACAAAGAAAAAGGGTAACATGAACAGGCTCCCTGATCAGCTGAGCAAAAATATTAAGATATAGATTTATAAAATTATTTTACTCCGGCAAAGGGGCAATCTGATATATTACCCCTGGATCTGTATAATTTCTAAATTTCCTCTACTATAGCATGATTCCGTCTCTTAGGTGCTTACAAGTGACCAGTATACATTTCACACTGACACTTGATTAACCAATGACTATCATTGATAAATGCTGCCAAATTTGGCAAATTCACTCCATTTCAAAATAAATGACCAAATGATTTGAGTGCAATGACACAACTGTTTATTGTAGTGGTGTGGGATGCTGCAAAAATTTGCATCGTTCTGATTACAAGTAAATATGGGGCCAGTATTCCAGATATCAATACCAATATTGATGCTATGTACATAGGAAAGAAGTGTCAGAATTAATCAAGAATAACACACAACCATTAAAACGGATGTTTCTGTTCACAAATGAATGTACATAACTATTTTTTCAATGTAAAACAGCAAATTTAAATGCTCATCGATATCAACAATTCTTATATGCCTAAATTATATGTATCATTTTGATCAAACATCTTGCACAAACAAGTAGATCAACTGTAAAAGAAATATAATATTTAGGAAATCAGTAATATACTGGTAATTTCAAGAAATGATCACGTCAGGCAAGTACTGAATACTTAGACCAAAGTTGGTATCGATTCACCCATTGCTGGTTCACTGGCATATATAAGTTTTTATTTTTTGCCACAAAATAGCAATTTTTTGTTGATACTTTCTCCAGAATAATTCTAAAAACTCACCAAATGTTGTGAAAAGGAGCCCAAATTTCATCAACCTGCCCATTGCTGTTTTGCCCAGCCCCATGCGTTCAAAAGAAGCCTAGTTAGGCGGAAACATGCCCAATCTGGCAACGCTGCTCAGAGGAGAAAACGAGATGCTGCCTTTGGATGCCAACGGATATAATGAACTTGAACTGAAACGCACAATTGAAAGCCAAATTCAATTCATTAACCAGCTGCAAAATGTATTTAACAGTGTGTACATGTGTGTGGGCTTCAGTATATTTTGCAGATGCAATTTATACCCAATTTGGCTTAAACTAGCAGCTTTGATAGCAGGATTTGTATTTAAAGTACAAAATTCCGAGTAGCACCTGAACGCACCAGAGAGTAGAGCGCTTTCACAGCACGAGCTTCTACATCAACTGTCTCGTCCGCGAGCTCTGTGGCGCGAGGTCAGCGTAAAACTTTGCAGGACACGCGCAGAATTTGTCATGTTATTGGATGCTTACTGTTACTAACGACCCTCGCAGGTAAGTTTGTTTCATTAAAACTTTTAAACGTCACGCAAATACACGTTTAGACACTTCTCGTGGGTTGCACGAGTCTATCGGTTGGTGCGGTTTGTTTGTGAAGTTGCTCATTGTGTCAGCGGTTTGGGAATTACTGCCCAGAAGTAGTTGTTCAGAAGAAGTGCTTTATGCATATTTAATCTTTTGAGAGAAAGGCATTTTGTATTCAACCAAGTTTGTCAGATTGACAGTTTTAGCTGGTAGAGAAAACCGAAACACTCTGCAACTCCTAAGGGACTTTCATTAGCTTTGGAATAACGTGTTTATCTATTTATTATTATCATGACTTGTAATGCTGTTTGTTTCTCGATGCTTGCTTCGAGTTGCAGTCATTTGTGAGGTAAAAAAAGAGTTTCGTTGGTTCTTCAACGTAATTTTGCTCTCTAAAAGTTGGAAAAAAATGCACAAGTGTGTGTTTTATGAAGTGCAGGTGTGAGAAGCTGCGTCTTCAGTTCAATAATGTGACACTTGTGCAGTGTGAGGTTAGGTTTGTTTACATTAGCAAAGCCCCTGAGGCTTCCCCTTCAAACTCACAACATGTCAGCCTCTTGTTTGTGATATCTGAGTCACACTCTTATTCATTGGTATTGTCAGAGTTTTTATTGGTCCCAAACTGATCTTAAATGTAGATTCAGCTCAAAGCAGAGGTGCAGGAATTTGGAGACACGTGGGCTACTTGGAAAATATTGGACACAGATGACAGCCTGACAGTCCAAAGAATGGCAAACAGAGACCATGGATTTATACTTTGCAATAGGGAAAAGACAGCTACGCATACAGTTTGTGACTCATATTTTCTGCTGTGTCCTAGTACCTCTACTTCAGCACCTTTCATACAACCTTTTACAGGTATCATGCTAACTTTCTATCATCATCTCTGACCCAATATCATGTCATATTATGAAGCCAGCAGTTGGAAAAGAGAAGGTGTGGTGTTGTTTTCAGATATAACAAACAGGGATGGGAGACTGGTTGGACTTGTTGTTTTCAGACCTTGTTGTTTATTTTTCTCCCTGGGCTCCCTGATTTGTTCAGCTGGGGATCAACTCCAGACTTTCTCTTTGTTACATAACAGGTTTACCACTGTTTCAGGGAGCAGTTTGAAGCCAAAACTGACCTTTGACCTTTTGATTCAAACATGAATCATTAGTAAAATAAGTATTTCTGCTTAATTTGTGTCAAGCAGCCACTTCTCTTGAATTTCTCCTTTGAATGCTGTATCAAAGGTGCATTGCCAAGATTTTGTCAGTAGAACATTTGAAACTTTGGGCTCTTTTTTTTCCTGGCACTTCTTTGATAGCCCCCTTGCAAAGCTTGTTTTCAGTTTTCCAGCTGTTGTGAAGCAATGTAGGAAAACTGGAAAGATAGTGAATAGGAAGAGAATTGTGTTGCCTGTCTAGTCCTGCATGAACTTGCATTATCCTTCTGTGCAACATGAACACAAGGGAGATCTGTTTTTTGCAGACGTTGCTCTTTAATTTTGCCTTTCTTTGTGAGGTGCTGTCTGACTCACCCCCAAGTTGACTGTTTCCATCAGTAGACTTCTAAGCAGGGGTGTCTCAATCAGCATTTAGCTTACTTTTTAAAAATAAAATAAAAATATTTCTTGATTTTTTAAAATTAAATTCATCTCAGTCCAGCTTATTTCCTGTACAACACCTTGCTCTTGTTTAGATCCTTTTTTTGAATCTAAAAGACCTCCAAATAACAGAGTTTGACTTAGTTTTTGCTGCTCGATGTGCAAATACTGATCGACTGCATGGTCCTCTTGTTTCCCTTTTTAGTTGATTTTTTGATATTAATATCTTGAGTGATTATATCTTGATACAGACGCGATAACGATATATTGAATCACATTACGTTTAAATCTACTTGCATGCTGTCACGGACTGTGCTATACAGCTATGGTGCGGCAGGATGTGAGACAAAGTGTCGAAACAGCAGGACCAAGGGGCAACATTTGTTTAAAAAAACCACTAAAGCTTATGCAGGAGGTCTGAAAGTTGCAGTACATTGCTGGCAAGAAAGCTCAAAGCCCACCTCTTGAGTCAGCATTGCCAATATGACCCCAGATATTTGTCTTCATTATTCTGTATCAAGTTCAAATGAGTGATGTCGCAGAAACTACGTCCATATTTTCTACTGTCTATGAGCAGGACACATTGTGGATGACGGAGCGTAAACTCTCATCCCACCTTTACTTCAGAGCTTTTTAGATGCATTCTCCCTCTGGATATTTTTTGTTCTTTTAAAGCCATGAAATAGCAGCAAAATTAACAATAATGCCCCATATCTGTGTGAATTTTCTGGAGAATGTTGAAAAAGTTCAGTGCATTATTTCTAACTCAGATTAAAACCAGAACTTGTGTCTCAGAGTTTTCTGGCTTCACTGTTAAAACCAGATTTTCCCTTCTCTCAAATGTGCCTCTGTTTGGAACTCATAACTCTGACCAGGAAAATTCAGCATGCATCCCAAACTAAAAGAAATCCATCCTCTGAATTAGACTTGAGTTTGTTTGATTGAAGCAGCAGCGACTAGTGTGTTGTTTGTTTTATGAAGACACCAATGACCGAAATGCTGGCACACATTCATCCTCGCTCCATAGTCCATGATTACCCTCCTGACTCATCGTATTTCTGTTTATCAGCGCTCACACGGAGGCAGCCATACACACTGTACACTCACTTTTCACACTCTAATCCACCGTGAACATACAGTCACTCATTCTTGAGTCAGCCCCTCTAATGCACACAAACACTCTCACATAGAGCCTTCCCTCTCTCTGTCTCTCTGTTTCTGAGCTGTTTCCACTGCTGTTTCTCTCTCCCTCTCGCTTTAATCAAAGCCATATGTTCCCCAGGTCCCTCACATGAAAAGTCTGCTCTGTTTGCAGCACTGTTTCAGCGTTACCAGCCTCTCGCTCTCATACTGGCAGGAGAAGGCTGGACTGAAAGCAAAAGATATCCTGCGAAGGATTGTAGGTTGTTTGAAGTGAACTTTTAACTTTCTCACCGCATGTTTGCGATCAAGTAAAGCCACGGTATCTGGTTTGATAAAATCATTACGTCGGAAAATCCTGACAAATATTATTCTGTACGAAAGCATCTTCAGACCCCACAAAATCCAGGAGGTCACACTGGTGCCGCTCGAGATTATAAGTCCACCAACCCCTGGAGTGTGGCCTCGTTATGTGACCATGACTAATACAAACATAACCAGCACTCCTGTTATGTGGGGACCCACCACACACTGCCATGTGACTCATTAAGGATCCAAAACCTAATATACAATAATACTCCCTTCAAATGAAGCATGATGAAAGTGCTGAATTCACCAAATCAAGCAGATGCCACCCTGGGTGTCTTGTTAAAATCGAGAGCTAGATAATTGTACAAAGAGCCTTTTTCTTTCTTTAAATGAAGTGACAGAGAATAGGTCTTTGAATTTGCTCAACCTTTTTATTTTCTTGATTTGAGCTTAGATTCAGAACTATGTTTATACTAACACGTCTTGTTTCTTTTTAACCCCTCCAGCTGCACTCATCCCTCTTTCTGTCCAGGTCTTTGCACCACATGCCAACATCGGTTCGTCTCTTTTCAGCTGCGATCAGTTGCAGGAATGTGATTCTATTGTAGTCATATGATGCGTCTTTTCTTCTCTGCCCTGCTGTGTGAAAGAGAGAGGGAGAGAGAAGGGAGAGGGTGGGGGCATTGTTCTTTGCATATGGAGTGCAGGTCAGATTTAAAGAAAACTCTAGGATTTACTGGAACTGATGACTGCTCTCTGTGATTTGATAGACTTTCTCTTTCCTGTACCATCACTACTGTTTGTTTAGCCATTACAGTGACAGCACAGATTGTCTAATCATCTTGTTTATCCTTTCTTTTGTAGTATTGTGACACTTTGTACTCTCTCTTCATTTCCTCTTGCTCTGGCATGGCATGCACTCTCCCTCCATAGCAGCGATGGGGATTCCTTCTCTTCGACCTGCTTACTCTGCTTCAGGAACGCCAACGAACCAGTGCTGGACAAAGTGTGAAGTATTTAGCCGAATGCTTTAAGAGCTCAAGAGGATAAGTGTCATTGAAGCTCAGTCTGATTCCAGCTCTACTGCACATTCTACTTTTTATCTACTGACTGCTAAGTGTCAAAGTACGCTGGAATAAAATAATTGTTAATATGAAGCGTAAAACTCTCTGCCAGTAATGCAACACTCTGCTCTCTGTCTCAATGCTCTTTCTTTACTTTCCTGTGCTCCATGTGAGGTTGGACCTAATCACATACCAGGCTGTGAGTCATCGCTGGGATGAGTTGAAATAATCTCTCATGAATGAACATTAGAAAAAGGCTTTTATGTGAGTGGCAGCACCCTGTTGAGGGGATCAGTGATCATTTAGGACAGGGGTAGAAGAACTAGTCCTTTCCTGGGACACAAACTCATTAACACAAATTGTTTCATTTTAACGAGTGAAAGCCTTATTTCAAAGAAAGGACTGTCATGTTCCAAGTAATTGGATGTGTCAGCTTGTTTTATAACCCCAGTTCTACTTTAAAGCTTAATCTGTCTTCTTCAGATCTATTCAAATCGATTGTCCAGTTTGATTATCCGCACCTCTTCACGCCAGATATCAGCTATCCTTGCCAAACTAAGGTTATAAAACACATTTATTATACATATCATAAAGTAACAGTTCAGTATACCGCCACTTTATTGATGTGATGCAAACTCCAAGGCTCACAAAGACGTTACTGATGTGGATTTGGCTTCCCTGAAACTCTCTGTGTGGATCTCACACACTGAAACACTCTGCCATGCCAAGAATATTGAAGCAAAATCAGTATGTTATGGTTCTACTGGAGGAGTTTTGGTCCAAAACACATTATGCTACAAATCATTTTAAGGTGATGGATTACAGATTTGAAACGAGCTCTCAAGATGAATGAGGGAACAAGTGACCCAGTCAGAAAAACAAAAAAATATACAGTCCTGTTGTTAAGCATCTGATTCTGATTACACACAGTTTCTTCAGGATCGTCAGGCGTGCTGCTGAGGTCATCCCCTTTAGTTTCATCAACATGTGTTCGACTTCACTGGAGTGTCAGAGTCATTGGATCACACTGGAAAAGTACCTCAAATCCTTTGTTTCAAAGCTTGTACAGATAACTGTCTGGGGTTTTCAGGGTTGTGATTTTGACCATGTTCCTCTTAGCTTTAACAGAGAGACATGCCCCTGTTCAAACTTGTGTAATTTTTTGAAAGACCTGGATAGCTTAAGTAGTTTTGATATTTGTAAAATTCGGTTAATCCAGCTTGTTTTGACTGGATTGGCCTAAATACAGAGCCTACACAGTTTAAGTAAGCATAGTTTGCCAACTGTTACAGCAAGAGCCCAACAGAACCCAAATTGGATTCTGAGTTGTGCACATTCAAAGAATGAAATGATCAAACAAACGGTCACCATTGACTGTAAAATAGACAATTTAGACCAGATGCAACATTTACACGTATATACCTTGACTTTGACTTTGCGTGTTGATGATAGTGAGTGGGAGAAGCTATCCCAAGCAGCTCTGATAGCAGACAAAACATGAAGAAAGAGTGATACAGTATTATCCATTTAGAAACACGGTGCTGCAGGTGCTCGGTTGGCTGGCGAGTGTGTTCAAGTGGCTGAGGTTGGAGGTAATGTGCATGCACTGTCGTTGCCACTGAGCCACGAGGGGCGGGCTAATTTGGATGTTGTGTTTACAAATACTAGATTATCAGTGATGTCTTAAGGCAGTGATCGAGCTGATATTTTCTTTTCCTGTAATACCATATGTGTTGATTCTGATGTCTGGGTGCATTAGAGAAGATCAGAAACTGATGTTTGTATTCATATTGAATACCTAAGCGTACCTGTGTATATCCCTGAATACAAATGTTAGCTTCTTTGTTCATGTCACCATGGACATCAAGTTTCGTATTTAGGACACATACTCCGCATGTCACTGCAGTCTGGTGTTTACTCTGACGCTAACAGTCAGATGAGGTGAACTGTTTGTTGAATAGTTATGCAGAAACTTCAACAGCACATTCTGATTGGCTGCTGAACCTGCAGACAGACTGTGTAGGACTCATCCCCCTGTCAGTCTCTCTCTCTCTGCTTCCCTCTCTTTCTCTCTCTATCACACACACAAACACACACACACACACATTTTCTGTTTCCAGGACTGAGAAACCTCTTCATAAACTTTTTACAGGGGCAGTCACCTTCTATGCTGTGAGTATTTTTATGAGATGATTGTGAAAACTTGTGCCACACATTCTGTTATGCGGTGAGCACTTTGCTTTGGAGAATATTGTAAATTACACAACAAGCCATGTAGAAGTGATCGGGTGTCTTCTTGGTCATTGCACTTTCACTCTGTGTGACCTGGTTCTTCTCCCTGTGTGTGAGTGTATGAGTGTGTGTGTGTGTGTGTGTGTGTGTTGGTCTGTAAATTTTGCCCCAAGGCTGAGATTTCGTCTGGACAAGCCGTTTGCTTTCTCCTGTGAGGGTCATAGCTCAGCTGATAACGAGGCTTATTTTGAACTTTTGGATTAGTGTGTGGCTTTTCTTTTGTTTTACTGCAGAAGAAGAAGAAGAAGTTGAGTTTCTGTCGTAACTTTGAGCTGTCTTCTTGTCATGTCTTTTGACCGTACTGCAGCAATCAGTATCAAACTTTAACTCCACGTGCTTCCATTTTAAGCCACCTCAGTGTTGAAATACTACCCTGCTGCTAATTGTAGCTTGTTTATAAATGAGTTTGATGGCAGCGGTGAATCTTGCCTGCAGGCTCATCATGGCTTCAGTATTTAAAGCTATAGCAGGGAACTCCTTGGCTGGAATAACAAAAGCGATATTTCAGCCTGACCTCATGACCCAGAATGAGGCAGGTTTGTTCTTCAACTGCTGTCATGTCAAATTGTGAAACCAGCCAAAGACATGTACTCACAGGTTCAAAGAGAAATAGTGTATTATCGTACTGCAGTGTTTTCTTCACTTTTTATGGTTAAAGAAATACAAAACAACACTGTGACTGAATTCTGAAGGAGAGGCTTTTTAGGACAGATATTCTTCTGTTGTTCTACTGTAACATTTCACTTGTCTGCCAACGACCTGGTTGGACCTGTTAGTTAACTCTGACACATACAGGTGAGATTTACCTGCCGTGTTTTGGGGGAGCGCTCTGAACAGTCATAAACAAAGTACTCTGAAAATGTAATCAGACATGATTGAAGATAACATTTCATCATCGTTTGTTCTTGACTTTTCCTTTTAAGCTTCAGGGCTCATGAAGCAATGTTGCATGTTTCATGTTGCAATCTGTCATTTACTTTGGAGCTAGTTGCTTGTTTTTGAATGACTATAATTGATGTTTTACAGATATACTTTTTTCATTATCATTGGAGTTAGGTCAGCAAAAGTAACACACACCATAACAAACCTGTTCTCACAGGCCGTGTCCACACGTAGCCTGGTATCTGGGAAACCGCATATTTTATATACCTTATCCGGGTTTTGCTGAAGAGGACTGGGCTGAGATTCCTCTGGAGATGTGTCAGGGACTTACAAATGACAGCAGAGACCACAACTGTGTATTATATTGGGTGTAAGAGTGCTCATTCTAGACTATAACCAGACATTTCTTCAATATTCAATCTTAATTACTTTACTTTTCAGGCAAACTTTGACTCACGCATCACTTGTGAGACAATTACTATGTGTTGTGATTTATGGTCTGTTAAATGTGTAAAAGTTTCCCTCTGTTAGATGCTGTACACAGTTGGCTTTAAAGCTTCATTGTAGTTGTGACTCAAAGTCCTGGCACTGGAGAAAACAAGTTGAAATCAAGTGGAGTTTTTTTTCCCATGAGCTTACAATCTGTGCCCTCACAGTCTTTGATTTCAGTCTCTGTTTTCCACTGCTGCACATTTGTTGAGATAGTTGAGATCTCAAAAATCATGAGAATGATGATGTGGGAATTTCAAAGATGCCCTGGGGAGGATTAGACATCCAAGCTTTGATGCTGAATGAATTGGTCTGACTTGAGATGACATCAGAGATGACCTAAAGCCAAATAACATCACACGGACACATGGAGAGGGGAATATGTTGACACCCGCAGTGGACCGTCTGTCATTTTCTCCCTCATCATTTTGCAAAGTCATGTTGACATCCATTTTGGAGGGAAACTCTCCTGTCGCATCTATCACTCCTCATATTTATCAAATTAATTTGGAGATCTGTTGCCAATAACACTTTTGTGACCCGACGTTTCTCGACTACTAATATAGATCACACTTTATTCCTCAGCTGCAGTCTCCTGTGTTTCAGACATCAAACACAAACACCTACAAACTGAGTTTTATCCCTGCTTTTAATTTACTCTGTCTCTCTGTCTCTCTCCTGTTCTGTGAAGCCCTCTCTGGGTCAGTCACACAGTCTGACTGTTGCCCACACGTTTTGGCAGGAAATAAAGGACTGTGGTCGCTCTAATAAGAGTTTCAGGCTGTGGTTTCTAGGATTTATACATCCCTGCTCTGGCCACCGTGATAATACCAGAACCGCACAATTAGTATTCCTGAATGTTGTGTGTGTGTGTGTGTGTGTGTGTGTGTGTCATCGGAAGTTTCCCATGTTAGCAGGGTGCCTGGCTACCGTTTGCCCAGCTCTGATTTATTCGCAGAGTAGTCAGAAAGTTCACATTATCTTTTTCAAACGCATTATTCATTTAAATGGAAGATTCCAGAATTTCAGGACTGAAAGGAAAAGTCCTCAAAAAAACGAGCTGTTTGGATTGGTTCTGAGGATCTGGAAATGTTGAGGGGAAAAAAGTTTGACTGTTAAGTTGTCATTCACAGAATAAAGAGAGAGATTGTGGATAAAAGGCGTGAAGATTATGACCAAAATATCAATCTGTTTACTAACCTCAACTTTGATTCTGTTTCCTTTGGCTTAACTTAAAATATACAGTTGTGCTCAAAAGTTTACATACCCTGGCAGAATGTACGATTTCTTGGCCGTTTTTTTTGGAGAATATGAATGATAACACAAAAACCTTTCTTTAATTCATGGTTAGAGGTTGGGTGAAGCCAATTATTTACTCTATTTAAATCATAATGACAACAGAAATTTCACAGGACCTGTCAGTTGCGCATCTGGACCAGTCATAATGTCATTCCTGTTGTGTAATGACAGACAAGTCAGACTGTCTTTGTTGACTCATGTCCAGTGCCTGAAGTAGTTTGAATATGGGTGTAGCTCAAAACATAGTGATGGCGGAGGTTTGTCTGGAAGAGCATGTTGGTCTCTCTATTTACCCAGATCTCAGTTTAAACCTCCATCTGTGGGCTAAGTTGGAGTCACATAGTCCCCAATAACAGAACTGAAAGGCTTAAAGGATCTGCTGTTAACACCTTGATGCCAGATACCACAGCACACCTTCAGAGGTCCAGTACAGTCATCAGATGCCTGAGCTGATGCAACATAGAGCATTATATTTGAGTTCGGAGCAAAGAGCACCTGAAAAATGCCTTTGATAAACATGCAGTAGTTATGAAAACAACATTTAACGTAGTCAAATAGTTGCTTGGACCCTCTCTTCAAATGTCACTGGATCATGTTTTACAAACTTGCTCAGAGACGCTTTATTACTCCCACTCTTTCCTGACACCTTCTCACATTTTGACCCTGAAAAAAATCACTTTGTCATCTTTAACTTCTTTTGCAGTCTCTTCATTGAAAAAACAGTCAGTTGCACAAGTTATATCCCATCAAGTAATCAGTCGCTCAGTGTTTTCTGGAAATAGAAGTATTAATTTCTTCATATTTTGAAAACATCATATTTTTATAGTAACATCTGAGAGCTGGCATTGAAACTGTTATTGTGCTGATAAATCCAACAGTTTCTTCTTTTTGCTCTGAAACTACAAGTTGATGTTTGAGAAGTGATGTTTCTACAGATACTGAGTCTGTTGGTTGGACCACATGGCAGGTCTTTATTTATTGAGCTTGGTTATTTGTTGACTTGAGGTTCTGAAATCCAAACAGTTCATTTTCACAAGATTAAACATCTCTGAAGACTTCGAAAGTCAAACTAAGTCACTTTTTTTACTTCATGCTAAGTGAATAAACGACCCTGTTTCTATTGCACCAGTGAGTTTTTAGCTCTGATGCTTCTATAATAAGTTCTTTGTTCCTTGATTTTCCTTTCAGTGTGTAATACAGCATTTGTTGTTTCAGTTGTTTCGGCCACAATGGCTCACACACTGTGGGGTGATGTAGTTGAATAGTTTTAGATAAGAAAGCAGATGTGATGAAAGAGGAGGCACCGAGGACATAAGAGAAGACGTGCATCTTTAAAACTTTCTTGAGTATGTTTTACATTTTACTGCATTTTCTGTTTCAATCAGAAATCTCACCATCTTCCTTTGTTTCTTTTAGGTCCTGTAATTTTTTAACCATGCAGAAAATGCACACGAGGACCAACAGGATCTGTCGCACACGGACACACACTCAGCCTTGTAGGCTGTGACTGTGAAGCGTACTATCAAGGAAATTCCTCAGTCCTCCAGGGTCACCACCGTGGGTTCTGTATCTGGGGTTTGTACAGCTGCACAAGCTTCTGTTTCCACAACACACACGCACAGAGCACACTGTGTTTGTGAGCTGAAGTCATTATTTGTTTCTGCTCAAGCCACTGAGCATCATGGCTCTCTAAGAGTGAGAGGGGAGAAGCTCGGGTCTGGGGTGTAGCATGACTTGAGGTGGATCATCCCATCATCCTAGTAAGTGTTTCTAAGGGTATTAAAACACACACAAATCATAACTGTGACAGAATATTTATGATAATGGATGTAATTGTTCACTGATTAACAAAATGTATTAATTTCAACTCTGTAGATGTCATTTCCACTCCCTGTTTTGTGGCCACCAATTGGGATAAAAGATTATGCATGTAAAACATTAGGAATGAGGTTTTTCATGCTGATGTTTGACCTCTATTTAGAAAGTAAATACAAAACCAGCCACACTTTTATAAATTTGTTTCTTCTGATCGTCAGTGCTAAAAAGTTCTTCTCTCTTTCAGAGGTGAAGGGGAAACAAAGAACACAGCAGGACGCTCCACATGATGGCAGCTGAAGAAAATCAGACACAGCTCGATGCTGTTTTGGCTCAGCTTGCCTCATCTCCATCCTCCGGGAGCAGACCCAGCAGAGACGCCAGGAAAGCAAAGGACATCCAGGACGCACGGAGACTCTCTGACCAATCATGGAACTTCAAACAGCGGAGCAGCCCGTCCCTCCTCCTGTACAGGAAGTTGTCATGTGACAGTGGGAAAGACACAGTTTTGGACGAGGAATACAAGATTTTGGATTATGGATCCAAACTTTTGTGCAAAGAAGAGAAACTTGATGCAGAGCAGCCATCTGGCACAAGGACTGAAGGAACAACTCCCTCACCTCCTCTGATACCTGGGAAAGGTTTGGAGGGCTCTTTGAGCCAGCTGGACGACTCTGCTGAGGGTGGGGATTCTGGGAGTAAAAGAGCTGGCAGCACCAACTGCTCCTGTAGCACTTCAGGGCTGAAGAGGAGTCCCATCATCTACAGTAACAACAGCCCCAAATCCAGCCCGAGCCCCAACTCCAGCCCTGTCCACAGTCCTCATCAGAGGCCTAAACGGAGACACATCCGCCGCAGCAGCATGCCGGTGTCTATGCTGGCTTTCACCAAGGTAAAACAGACAGTCATAGACGGCCATAACTGGAAAGTGAGTGATTTGTTTCATATCAAGTGACTGCATCACCTTCTTTATTCATTTGTCATCTTCAATTTGATAAATTTCTCAAACCTGTCATTTTCTAAAACTCTCTTGTCTTGGCTTTATTTTGCCGTTTTCTTTCCTTTTTATTCACCACTGAAAACCAGCTGGTATTAAATTTATTAGCTGTCCTTCTCTGACTTATCCGCTCAAGATAATTCCCACGGATCTTCATCTGTAATGACAGTAGATCATAGCCACAGTCCACAACATTAGGATGTCTGAGCTTTGAAAACCAGCATTGACCTGTCAGGATTGAGTATTCAACGCAACCATGAATCAAACACACGACACTGCCAGACCACAGCAGTGTTATTGGCTCTCTGTGTTCTCCTCCTCTTTTTGGACTGTATTGGGTTGAAATCAGCCCTACAAGAGGAAAATAATGTCGATTCTAACTGAATTCTGTTTCTTTATCCTTCAGACATCACCCTGCCTTTCCTCTCACACATGCAACACCTGCAGTGAACCAAACTCTTTGACATCCTCTCCATGTGGCTCCCCTCTGACCCACCACCGCCAGCATCACCTAAATGGACACATCAAACATCACCACCTCCATGACGGCTATTCCAGTTTAGAGAGGTTGAACAGAAGGCCAAGAGTCAACAAATGCTCTCTGGAGAAACTCTTCCTACGACGGGCATCTTTAGACGCCATAGGGAATGTGGACAGATTGTCCTCAGGGGGATCCGGGACCTCCAGCAGGGGCAGCAGCAGTGAGGAGGATGAGCTGATGGATGATATGGAGTTTAACAGGAACCGCAGAGAGCGATCTACGGTGCTTGTGAGGCGCTTCTTCAAGAATAATCAAAAGGTGTTCATATTGAATTATCCATTTATTCTTCTTGAACTTGAATGGTACTTTTTTGTGATTATTTCAAGTTTGAGTTTAATAGGTTGGTATTTATTTATCAATTTATTTGATTTTTTTTTTCCAAAATTTTAATTAAGAGATAATAATGAAATAATGACAAAAAATATCTTTTTTTTTCTCCCTAAAGTTAGAAACCGTATTGACCCAAATATAAGACAGATGTTTTTTTCATTGAAAACGGTCTTACCATTGACACATGCTGATAATTACCTAAGTTCGCTACATGACTATAACTGCAGAGAGTGCCAGCTTTTTGATAAGACAGTGACCTCACTGTGGCTGCGATGATCTGCTCGTCACAGCAAGACGTAATGAGGGGAGATGAAAAATGGAGATCTTTTCAATTGTACTTGTAGCCAAAAATGAAAGCAGTCCCAAATAATTATTACAGTGGTTTTCTCAGAGTTTTAATCAAAAAACAGTTTCTCTAAACAAAGTCAATTTTGGGTATTGGAGTCTTTATCCGATTGGTCTTGAGGAGAGATATTCACCTATATTCAGGTCAATACAGTAAATCCTCAAAAATTAAAGTAAAACAAGAAAACAGGAGAAAATCTACTTTCTTTTCCCTTAACTAACTGTCACTCATATTACCTTCAAATAATAAACAAAATGCTTTAATATCTTCCTTTGTCTACAAGGTGACCAAGTCAGTGTGCACAGGAACCCGAGCAATTGTCCGGACGCTGCCGTCAGGACGCATTTCAGAGGTCGTCTGGGACTTGATATTTCATCGCAGGTCATGGAAACCCAGTAAAACGGACTTACAGCCAATCCTAATGTGCACTGTGAGGGAAGAGGCCAGTGTCTGTAGGGGGATGCTACGTTTCATAGGAATAAAACTACAACAGGTAAGAGAAAAAAATGCAAGGTCTTGTTCTTTCACTTTCATGAGTTTTAAAATCAGCGATAAATGTGCCTTAAGAGATTAAGAGCAGTTCCATTGTCTTCCATGCTTGGGCAGACTTTATCAGTGCATCTTGTCGGGATTTTTGGATACAAGTGTTAATCTGCACAAATAAATACTGTTTTCCATCCCCATGCTGCGCCAAGGGTTACCAAGGTTGCTGTTTTATGAGTTTAGGAAATTCTTTGCAGTGGGAACTTTTCAAATCTTGGTGCTCACAGTCTTACATCACCGACACTTTGCCTCAAGCCATAGTGTACTTCTTTTTACAGGCTTCAAGATGATGTGGAGTTTCCACTTATAGTAAAGCATGGGACTTGTATGAGTTTTTTCTCTTTAATAATCTCAGCTGCACTCAAGTCTAACCCTTCATAGAATTTTCAAAGTGGTACAGGAGTATTCACATCTTGACTGATTCCTGTTTCAGAGGAGGAATATTATTCCTGGCCTGAGCTGTCCTCTGTTTTTGTTGAGATGTGAAGCATATTTTGCATTAAACAAGAATGATTTGCTCAAGGAATATGTTAATAGACCAACACAAAGTACAGAAAAACACTTAGACACTGGCTCTTTGTTCACAGTAGGCTCCTGCTGCGGGAAAATGATTTATATTCTGTGAGTTCTGCTTCCAATATTACTGACAGACTGAATGACTGAGCCTTCTGTGTGTGTGTGTGTGTGTGTGTGTTTGTGTGAGTGTGACTCTGTGTAAATGGACCGAGCAGAGTTGGCATCTGCATTAAAGTTATGACCATGGAAATTGTAGGGAGAATAAACGAGCAGATGGAGTGAGAAAGTCAGAAACCCAGTCCTTTCTGTGCTGTTATCAAGTTTCCGAGCCAGAGAGAGAGAGAAACTCAGGAGCTGCTCAACTTAAGCTCCCCTGGCAGTCGCAGTTTAACCTTTCAGTTCAGGCCATTTTGTCCGTCGGTAATCAGCTTTTGAGTCTGGGAGGTGCAAGCATAAAAAGGGTCTGTTGAGGGCTTTGAACAACACTCCACCAGGACTCTGTCAAGTTGTTTTTGTTATCTTATCCCACCACTTCCTGTTGAAACTCAAAACACATGGAGATAGAAAACCAGGAGACACATACAATCAGCAAATTATGCAAGAGCAGCCCATTGTTTATTTGTAAAGCAGTATTTTTAAGGATAATGCACTGAAACATAAACATGGATGGTCTTTTGTAAGACACCTCTGAGATTTGTTCTAATATTTTTCCAATCATCTCTCCATACTTCCTTCAGCTCAACTCTGAGCAGCACAGGATTTAGGAGAAACTTCAAGACTTTTTCGCATAAAAGACCCATTCTTCTCTCTTTTTCAAATTAAAAATGTAACCCATGGTCTATATACTAATAACAGTATCACCTGATCAACTGGCATAAATATTGAATCCCTCTTCACTGATTGCAGAAGGGGTGCAATAAATGCACATTTTGTTGAAAGGCAGTAAGAAGATTCAATAGCACAAGCATGACATAGTAGTCTGGTATGATTGCTGTTGTTGTCTGGTTCATGCAAGTGTAATGCATATCCACCCCAAACCCCAAAAAGACCTCCAGATACGTTCAGGCTTTTGCATTATTGCTATCCTTTTAGAGGTTTTGGCTTGTTTATATTTATATAACTAACGTGTCCGCAAATTTCTCTTTTTTTTTTTCTTTTTATTTTTCATAGCATCTTGCATAACCACGCAAAGTTCTGTCTCAAGCTCTTCATGGAGGGAGATGCAGCTTATACAAACTCATGCCACAGGGACTTGTGCATGCTCCTGCTGCTGCTGTTGCGGTGTGGTTTTCTGACTTCGCCAAAGTGCTTTTTACGACTCCTTTGTGGTTGTAGAAATACGGGCAGAGTTAAGTCCAAGCAGAGCTGCCTTAATAATGAGCCTATTGAAAAACGTGGGGGTTGCCAGCACTTTCCCTGTCAAAACACCATCGGAGCGGCTCCTGTGAGGGGTCACTAGAGAAGCTCAGAGAAACACAGAGCAGCAGTGAATAAGTCGAGCTGAAGGAGTTGTCATCAAGATCATAAAAAGGGTTGAAAAAGTGGGAAAATGTCCCACTGAGGGTAAATGGGAGGAGAAAAAGTGCAGTCATAAAGATGTATTACTATTTTATGTACATGTGTGTTAGATTATGTAACATTATTTAAAACATGCATCTAAGGAAACACTGCTGACATTGACACATCATATTGTTTTAAAACAAAAAATGCACTGAAATTAGACAATTTTAAACTAAAACTCTTTTTTTAGCCAGTGTGCTTTCTTTTTATCACTCACAGCCACTCTTAATGACACAACCCCCCTAAAATTTGCATTTTCACCCAACTACAATGATCTTACTGAGGAGTTTTCTGGAAGTATCCTATGACCCTGGGTGTTTATTGGTGCTACTATTGAAGCAGCTGAAAAAACACAGGATTATGAGAAGAAGGAACTGGTGCAAGCAGCAGCCGTAGATAGAAAAGACAAAGAGATAGAGAGGAAAGGGCAACACACTGAGAGAGAAAGGGGAGAAAATTAGATTTTTAAGAGTGGAAGAAAAAGAAAATCTAGCTTGGAAGGAGAATAAGAAACAGACCGATGAAGGGGGAAAGTTGGGCAGTGACCATTTAAGTCGTATTTTATTCCAGTTTTTAAAGAAGGTTGTAAAAAATCAAGAATTGAAATAGTAAAAACTGGTGTTGGAAAAATGGAATTGGAATTCTCTGAGTTTTGCTGCAGAATGAAGAAGCAAAAAAGCAAAAGTTCTAGGGGAAGGTAATCAAGAAAATGTGAACATGTACCCTGATGCAGGGTTTCATATTTCACGCATACAGTAATCATTGAAATATTTAATCAAGAATCCCAATCTAAGACCAGCAGTGCCACATAACATCAGACATTTCCCATGATTCCTTGTGCTTTTACACTTTACCCTCAAAAACTGTCCGTAGCGTCAAATATTCTATCTGCAGACCAATCTTTAGTCCCATTTTTCTTTGTTACCAGTAACTGTTGGGACGTTTCACACATTGACAAAAAGGAAGCGTTTCATTACTTTCTGTGGGTTGAACAGCGATGGGCTTGTGCACACACATTTGTCCACACAGACACCTGGCGTTGGGATCAAACAGCCTCTAAAGCCTGGAGCTTTTTATTGTTTCACTTTGCGGGGGCGACCAATTAAAGCCCTGCTGAGTCCTTTCATTTAACCCAAATTGATGTCAGGCTGAGTGGTAAGTGACCACGCACTCCATTACACACGCACATACACACACACACACACAGGCAAGCAGAGGCATGTGAATACACACTTTATCGCCTGTGACTGAGTGGGAGTTGAGCTGATGGATGGATGCTTGTAACTAAATGTCTTCCCACTACCAAAGATTGAAAATAGTCTTCAGGGATGGGAATACATCCTTTTCTCAGGGGATGCTTTGTGCTTTCCTGTTTTTCTCTGCGTGTCCTCTCAAATCAGGAACATAAGTTCTGACTGTGTTATTGATAGGGTGCTCAGGATTTTTTTTTCTGTAGGGCACAAGTTACTATCTTTGAGTTTTTATCTCAGATGAAAAGTTTATCCCTTGAAACAGGAGCATTTATCTGCTTAATGGACCTTAAGCTGGTTTAGAGAGGTATCACTGGCTTTTTTACTTCTAATCACTTCAGTTACATTAACACAATAAAGAAACAGAAGTATTATTACACTCAACCATTGAACACAGCTCACCAAGAAATTTAAATATAAGTTCTTGTATTCTTTTGGTTGTGGAATAAGAAAAAAAAGGTCAGTTGTGATATCATATGTCATGCACAGGCAACAGTCTCCTTGAATTATCTTGTTATAAGATAAGACAAAATAAGATAATGAACTTTCATTCACCTCATAACAGGGACATTTTCAGAATTACAGCAGCAAACAAAAAAGTGTACAGTGCAAATGTTGCGATTAGAATATACCAAATAGAATAATACATAAAGTGTGACCAAAAAGAATATGAACAGGCCACAAGAAAAAGTGAAAATGACTGCAGATGTAACCAGTTTGGTGTCTATAGCGATCACAAGCACTACAGGCTCAAGATTAGAAAAAAGATATCTTAAAAGAGAAGAAAAATAAACGTAGAAAAGGGACAGAAAAGAAAGTATCAATGCAAAGAGTGGCCACTTGAATAGCACTTATTCAATCAAAAACAAAACCACTTAAGGCTGGCTGTAGAAACACCAGAAACCATGACCCCCCGTTTAAAAAAAAAAAAAAATTACAGTTCAATGAGAACATTTACAGCCTGCTTGGACAAATATATACACGTTTTGTCCGATTAAGGGCAAGGCTAACTATGGTCATTCACTCCATAAGTATGACTCTTAATCACAGGGTAGATAATCTGTCATCTGTCATCTGTCCCAAGGAAGTCATTTGGTGACTTTTCCTGGCTATGGCTTCTTGTGTGTTTCTTGTGACACTTTTTGACTGTGGGTGGAGCTCGGTTTGGAAATAGTTCCAGTTGGGACGACATATTTTAAAGTGAGCAAACATGGACCTGAAGCTTGTTTCAAACCCAATTCACCATCACTGGCTCACACATGCATGTCATGTTACATATCAGCAGACTTCATGTTAGCTTACTCAGGCATGCTAGCACCTTTATTTCTATACTGAATTTCAACACTTGTCTAACTGATAACTTAATACAGATTGAAGTAAAACATGAGGTTTTAGTATGACGTGTGGAATACATTTGGCTAACATTTGTGCAGTTAGTTGTGGATTGATGCTGTCTCACAGTTTTTATGTTCAGCAAATACCTGAGCAATATTATTATAATCCAACTGAGGACTTACCGGAACAGTTGTTAAACTCATCTGTACTCGTGCTGCTGTTGGATGCAATTTTCTAATCTAGCTGTTTGCTTTGTCAACAAGCCTGCCTGTAAAAAAAGTCGTATACCTTCAAAGACTAGTTGCTTTGGAGCTCAGATAATAACTTTTGCAAACATTCAAATTGTGGTTACCAATTAGTGCTTGTTTTAAATGGTGCACTCAAAGATAAGAATGCCCTGGAAATTTCCAGTTCAATACAAAACGTCTTATTTTGTACCTCTTCAGGTTACTGCTTTAGTACATGGAGTGGTCCTTCATTTCTTGAGCAACAAATGCATTTTTAGTGTGTAAGTAAAACAGAATTGAGTACACAAACTGTGTAAGCCCAACCTGCACCCGCAGTGTCTGTGGAAACAATGAAAAACAGTTTGGGAGCCAAAGAAAAAAAAAACGAATCAAGATGAAGTCAGGGTGTGAAAACTGGCAGTGTGTGGCTCGCACATTTTTGCCAAGTGAATGAGAGTTGCAGACTATTGCAGAGGCATGCCAGTCAAGTTTAAGACACATACTGGTTATCATCAAAGCATGCTTCCACGAACTTCATAGATCTTGATATTGTTTTTGAGAGTGCCACCGTGTGAGGATTGTAGAGAGAATGCGCCAGAGGTTTTGATGACCAGACGTCTTTTATAGTGACTCACCATTCTACACAATGAACTCTGATCATTTTAAACACATTTCAACTGTGTACCAGATGGATTGGCCTAAGTACTTCTTCTGATCTACTGGGATTTTCGTGGACATTCATTTCTAGGGTTTACAAGGAAGTGTCCAAAAAGAAACTATCCAGTGAGCTGCAGCACTCTGGACCTTGTTGATGCTAGAGGTCAGAGGACAGTGGCCTGTCTGGCTCAAGATGATAGAAAGATTATACTAAAAGAGGTGTCAGCTGAGAACAGGAAACTGAAGCTTTGTGATATCAAAAGTTTTCCAATACAAGATTGAAAAACGTTGCTGGATCTGATGAGTCTGGATCTCTGCTCCCCTGTTCAGATGATAGGTTGAGAACTTGGAATTAACAACAATTACAGATGGATCCATCCTGCCTTCTTTCAATGTTTCAAGGTACTGCTGCTAGTGGTGTAATAAAACGAGGGATCATTTCTTGTCACACTCTGGTCCCCTCAGCACCAGTTGTGCATTGTACCAACACCACAGCCTACCTGAGTGTTGTTACTGACCATGTCGATCTGTTTACAACCGCAGTGTACCCATCTGGATACCTTGTCACGTCACAAAGCTAAAGTCATTGAATATGACAATGAGTTCACTGTACTCTACACATCTGTTCACTGTTCCAGTAAAGCTCCTATAGGATGTGGTGAAACAGGAGATTCTCATAATGGATGTGTGGCCGATAAATCTGCAGAAACTCTGTGATGGTATCATGCCAATATGAATGAAATCTCTGAGGAAAGTTTCCAACACCTTGATGAATCTATGCCACAAAAAACTTGTACTGTTGTAGAGGAAAAACGCAGTGCAACCCATTGGAACTTCTGACTCATTCAAGTTAGATGATCAGGTTAAAAAGTGGCTGATAAACCGTGTTCATGTACACACACACACCTGCAGAACCACACACAGTCACCCTCCATACATGTCACACTCATTTAACCTTGTGTCTACCACTCCTGTGTTCTCTCACTGTGTGTTGTGCCACTACAAAGGAATGTGCCGAGCAGGCCACTCTACTAACCCAGCTGGATGTTGTGGCTTAGCCAGAGATTAGTCTATGTGTGTGTTTGTGTACGCTGACCACTTTCTTGTTTAGTCAGATGTCCGTTACACAGAATAAGGGTAGGACAGTAAATATCTGGCA
Source organism: Thalassoma bifasciatum (assembly GCA_008086565.1). Classification (NCBI taxonomy): domain Eukaryota; kingdom Metazoa; phylum Chordata; class Actinopteri; order Labriformes; family Labridae; genus Thalassoma; species Thalassoma bifasciatum. Next base: position 414,156 of record RPOG01000336.1, read on the forward strand.
TACCTTTGTGAGGAGTTCTGTTTTCCTCAATAACAGCCTCTTGAACAATGTGACCTCCCTGCATTTTAAATCTCATAAAACCTCTGTTTAAAGCTCCACACTGATAAATCAGGTGCACAGGAGTGCATGTGATTGCTGTGCTGTTTTGTTAAAACACATTCAGTCTGTTTGTTGGAGAGTGGTGACAGAAAGGTGTCAAAACTCCATGTGGGTGGGTTTCATCTCATGAGGTTGTGTGTATGTTTCAGTGTGTCTGTGTGTGCATGTTTGTTTGTGGCCTCTCACATCTATGTGATATTGCGGGAAATTGCACTCTTCCCGAAATTTGGGAAGTGTCCCCGCAGGGATCCCAAACTGAGGTTGTTAAACTACAGGTCAAGACCTGACGCACAAACACAGACAGTGGAGGAATTTGACCTACTGAGGTGGGTGCAGTATGCAAAAACATACCCCTGATCAATATGATGCAATATGACAGGGTTTGATGACTACCTAAAACAAAATGTCCTACCTAGTTATCATACCTGAAACTGTATGTTAAATGTTGCCAAAGTTAGCTCTCAAAATTTTCTCAAGTATGTGTCACCAGTACCCTCAGCATTTATTAGCATATATTTATGCCGCCTAACTTTTTGGGGTGCTTAAATACAAGAAATGATTGATCCACAATTTAACTAGCATTCATAAAGTTGTTCACCTTCAAAAAGACAGATCCAACTTAGACATTTGTCTTTTTCTCCTTTGGTTTCATAATCCTGAAGCAACACAGGGTAAAGCTTGTGGGCCATTAGGTATCGACAGTGACACACAGACTCACTATCCACCAAGGAATGCAATTAATGTTTACTTTTTAGATGTGTCACATGGAGTGAATTCCCTGCTGGATTTACTAAGAACAGACACCACGGATAGCTAAATGGACCCAAACATTACACAGGTTAACTTTCTGAAAACCATTTATCACTTACTACTGGTTACACTTCGACATCCAAAACCATTGCCCCAAGATTCCAGTGTCCTCTGATATCAGCACAGCTCTAACCTATTCCTCAACATAGACTTTTATTTAATTCAGCGTCTTATTAGTGGAGCTCCTACAAGAAATATAAGCAAACACCCACACTTGAACTTCCTGTCACAGTGACTGATCTTTTAACCCTCTGTTCACTTGACCTCGCCCATTTCATCATCTCCATGTCACATCGTATCTCTACTTCCAGTGTAATGTGTCACACAGTTTCTACTTTCTTTATCATGTAAAATTAATGATGAAACAGATCATTTTGACATGACCAATAACATCCCACAGACACACTGGCTTATTTTCAGTGTTTTGTGGAAATGATGTAACAGTTTTCCTAAAATTACATTAAGTGAGGGCATATAGCGTTCATGGGTCATGCAGTAACCGTTGTATTTGACGAATTAAACAATTGATGTAAAAATAGCTGGCTGCCTCCCTTTCCTAACACGTTGACTCATATTTGAAGAGGTCGAGTAGAGGGGATTTAGCTAAAAATTACACCATTTAGCCCACAGGATGCAGCACAGTGATTGATTTAAGGGAGCTACATTGCATAATGCAGTTTGAAACCATGAAAACTAATTGACAAGGTTGTCTTAAATGAAGTCAACTTCTCTTATTCATGTTATTTTAAAGCAGGTTTCGGGATTGTTTCACATCTTTCCTGATTTTTAACATCACATGAATCTCTTTAAAACTGTGCGCATTTACTTTTCAAGCCTTCATACAACTTGATCTCTTCAAAAACACTTTGCATGTATTTGTTTGCCATTCCCTCCTCACTTTGAATTTGGTCACCAGAGCTTTAACACAAGAGGACAGGGTAACTGGTGCAATGTGATATGAAAAGTCAACCTTTGGTGCCATCTAGTGAGAGGAAGGAAGGAATATTTTCTGCTGCAGCAGATTAACTTGGATTTCAGAATGTTTTTGTTATGTTAACACCTGAGACACGGTTCATGCTTCATGGAGAAGTAGGACAGTTTTGACAGCACAAAAACTATTCTTCCCATTATTTTATAACCTGTGGTTTGTGGGTGTGCCTCATAACTCATTGACTCGGTTGGAGACTAAATTATTCTTAACCATAACACATAAATATGAAGAATTAGAGATTCAACTAAACCTAAAATCGTTTCATTAAATTTCATTGATTATTTATTTATTTTTATTTTTTTAACTAACACCTATTTCAAAATTTTGAAAGGTAAGAAACCAGTGAATTACATCTTATCATTGCGAAAAACTTCAAAGATATCGAAGTCATGAAAAAGAATGAATGAAAAAAAAAAGTTTATTTTGAACAGTGTAAAAGAATAACACTTAGCAAACAGGGAGAAACAATGAATGAATAGATGCAAAATATTTTGAGGCAGGTACAAAGAAATGTTCAGCACATACAATTAGAATTAAAACGTTGCAAACAATTTTCCTTTATTTGTCATGCTTTTTTAAAGATATAGGTTGTCTACATCATGAAGAAAATTTGCCTTGATCCTGAAGCTTTTGGTCACTCAGGAGGTTTTTAGATTTACTATCATTGCTAACATGAATAACCACCACCAGAGGACACCACACTTGTTAAAATAAACTCTACATCCTTTGTTAACAAGCAGTATCCTTTTAATTACTGATGAACTTTGTTATAAAGTATGTTCTTCCTGTTAATGAAACCACTCCAAGGTGTGAGAGAAACGCTGAAAATGTGTACCTTCACAGAACAAGACAACTGCACGTTTGCCTTAATTAGTATTGATTGTGGGACTTTGTGCCCTCTCAAGGCTTTTAATGTAGTAAATGCAGTATACAACATAACTATGACCCCTGGTTACTGGCTCAGGAGGCCCCTCTCATTAGCGGAGTATTGATCAAAGACATGCAAAGCAAAGACTGAGGGCTGGCCAGCTGTATGCTTTGTTCTAAAATCTGCTTTGATGTTAACAGTGCATGAGCAGATTATTTTTTTTCTCCTCTTTATTAGGCCGATTCAATGGAGCATACTGTATTTATTTAGCCCTGTGACTGTTGAGATTAAATGGTTTTATGTATTTGGTAACACATCAGTTACTAATTAGAGAAAAAATTACTGAGGCCTTTGAGTTTTAGTTTATATTTTCACAAGTCTACATTCGTAGTAACTTACCATGAAGATGTGACTTAATTTCATTGAAGGGATTTGATTATTTTTTTATCTTCATGGTTTTTGTCCATAACAGGTCATCACAAGTCACCACACCGCCTAAGAGTTTTCTGTGCTTGAAGCTATTGTTGAGCAAACTGGCTTTAACGGAGAAGCTGTATCAGTGGTCTTTAATAAGAGGTTGGCATAGAAACAGCAGCCAGAGCAAAGCTAATAACAAGGATCAAGTGGCTGCACCTCGGTCTCTATTGGTTTAATGGCCCCACAGCTTCGCCTGTCTTCATTAAGAGTGAAGCTGGAACATGGTTATTGTTATGCCATTATGACACCTTAAAGGTGATTTGGGCTTAGCTAGACTTTATCCAACCCAGGGGAATCAACATGGCAAGACTTTCTATTATCTGTTTCTAAAATTATTATCATCAAAACTAAATTTGTTTTTCAAATTATAACAACATAAAAATATCATATGTAATTGTTGCCCAAAGTTACCTTAGCAAGTATTTTAGTCTTTATGACTTTAAGTGGGTGTTGGCATAGTTTTGAATTGATTAATGTTTATTCTATTGTTTCTTTTTTATTCTTACACTGGTGTTTAAAAGAAAAACTTTATTAAGCTACAGTCTATTTGAAGCTCCTGGCCCATAAACCTCCTTGACTCTGATTGATCAGCCCTCTGGAGGCAGGCCTTGGTGTTTGAGGTCCTCCCCCTCCAACATGCCAAGAAACAGTTAGGAGAGCCCTTTATGATGACCTCATTGTTTCAGCAAGTCATATTAAGATCTTTTGGATTTCTACAACATAACACATAGTCAAAGTTGTTCAAAAGTGGCAGAAAAAAGCTTGAAAGTGAGTATAATGGGCAAAAATCAGTCACAAGAGGCAAAATAATTCCATGGGTTGTTGTCATGCTGTAATCAATGACAACGTTCGTTTCCAAAAATATGTTTGCTTAACAACACCTAAGACAGGAAACTTAAAAGTGATGACACAATGAATCACAATTGGAATGTAGGGAAAAATAATTGCATTTAGATAATTTTTTTCAAATCATTCAGTCATCACAATCTCGGAATTATGAGTCTGGAGGGAAAATTTGGGTCACTTTTTTCTGCCACTGTGGTGTGGAGCTGTTGTTTTTGAGAAAGTTCGATCAAATCAGTGTTTAATTTTCAGATTCTGTGTTAAAGCTCTCGATCAAAACACTGAGACCTTATTTAAGTTGTGTTGGACATTGTTTAGAGAGGTTTCCAGAGAAGGATCAATCTAAATCTTTATATCATCGTCTCCCCCGTCTGAGTGTGTTTAAAGCTTGCTTGCTTGCAGATAATATCTCACGCCTTGCTGCTTGGTTGTATCGGGCTATTGCCTCATAGCCTAATATGGGGTGGGGGTACCTTCTGATTTTGTCTTCTCCCTCACTCTGCTCTCTCTTTCAACTGTCCTCCTCACGGCAGGCTTAATTTAATGATGTATAGTTCTCTCTCTCTCTCTCTCTCTCTCTCTCTCTCTCTCTCTCTCTCACTCTAGCACTCACTCCCTCTCTTTCTCTTCCTCTGCCCCTCTCTCTCCTGCTCTCTCTCGCCCAAGCCTCCTCCCGCAGTTTTGTAAGTGTACACAGACTAAGAGGGATTGGACCTTGGTGCTTTTTTCCCCTTCTCTCCAATAAATCAGCCTCTTCTGTGCTACAGTAAGTAAACTGTTTACTACGAGTCCTTGCTGCACTTAATAGAAAGATTTCAGGTGTCTTTTCATTCATTGTGGTACGTATTGGGGAGAACTACATTTAAGGATTTATGTTTTAGCCCAGTGTGCGGTGTTCTGAAAGTAATTTGGATTTAGCTGCTTCTCACTTGTGTCAGGTCTTTGAAAAGCAAACTGAAGTTGCATTAAAAGACAGAAAAGACAAATGTGGAATGAAATCAAACAAATTTCTAAAGAGCGATATATAGGTGTAGGAAAAGTTCTGGTAGATTTATGGTGTGTAAAATACAGATGAGTCCGCAGAAGGACTAGAAACCACATTATTCAAACTTACAACATAAAGCAATATAGCACAGGAAGAATTCATACCATCGTTTGTGCCTCAAATCAGCATAAAATGCAATGAAACAAATTGTGCATAAGCTCCTTTCAAGTTTCTCCGTTTTCTTGTAGCAGAAGCATTATTTTGAAAAAGTCAGAAACATCCATCAGGCTTATCTCCATCTGTCTGCCTGCGACTGTTCTGTGTGCTGTTATGTAGGAGAAGTGTACTGTAACAGCTCGCTGTAGTATGACATCATGAGAACTGTAAGCGGGGGGTACAGAGGGGTCCCACTGGGTGCTCTCAGTAATGGCTTCCAGGTTGTTTTGGCCCTTAAGATGACCCTTTACAACTTTTCTTCTCTATCCGTCTCTCCCTGCTGTCTGCTTGTTTCTGATTACATTTCTTTCTCTAAAAGAGCTTTGATTGAAGGGAAAAAATTAACTGCTCATGCGGGAACTTTTTTCCCGACTAGAGTGTGTATAACTATCCTGCTTCTACAAGTACGAGTTAATGTCTCCTTAATTTGTACTGTGATGCGTGGATTTAATGTACAACACCTTCTACAACATTTCTGTGCACCAGGCCTTCAACTGGCCCCACCACTTTAACCAGTGGCCCAAGAACGTTGATTTGATTTGAAAAATAAATGTAACACAATTTACTTTTAAAATGAGGCAAAGAAACAGATGTGATGCAAAAGAAATTTATCAGAAAGCATTTTCTAACTCAGGGAGTTCTTCCTCCCTCACAAAGAAACTTGAATAGAATAGGATAGAATAGAAAAGAGATATTTTATGGATCCCAAACTTAGAAATTGTGTTGTTACATCAGCAATTGTCAGTCAGTGGAACAATTTGAAACATTTACACTCTCAATATACAGTACAAAAAACAGCTTTGGGTGATATCAATTAAGACAAAGATTTAAATTAACAATCTACAATTTAAACAAAAAAATAACAACAAAAAATACAAAATTGATAGGCCCATTTTTAGAGTATTATTTCATATGTTTATGTTGTACTCTTGCACTTGAAATGTGTATCCCCAGTATCCCCAGCACAAAACTAGACTGAACTAATTATTCCAATAAGACCTGCTCATTGGTTAATATTTTATTTGGACTGTACAGAATCCTGCAGGGACTACTTTCCGAATCACCTGTTTTTATTGATCTCCATCTGTAATACTGTACCGGTCATTAGCAGATAGAACCTCAATCAGTAATTTAAGTTTGCTGCTTTAACAGCGGCATCTTTATATCATTACCAAGCACAACTTGTCGTTTCCGTCCTCCTACATAATCACTCTTCCAAATTAGATCAGTTAGCCTTTCCTGTCTGCATGCTTTTCTACAGCACTTTCATTTTTCCTCCACTACTCGTTCCTTCCTTTTCTTCTTCGCTTGCGTTATACTGCAACTTACCTGCACTTTGTTGATAAATATATAGACTGAACTTTTGTCTTTGTTGTAGATTAAAATGCATGTTTTCCACGGCTGTCAACTCCAGTGTTACACATGTGCACATAAAGTTCACACAGTAATGCTCTAAGCTTGTTAAAGGTGTGAGGTGGAGCGCTGAAGGAGGGCCAAGCTGTTGGATCTTCGGTGAAACGGCTCCTTGTGAAATTCAACAGGGGATTATGATTCCAGTCACCCTTGGCCTCCCTCTCCATTTCTTCTGAGCTCTCTTGAGTTTTTCCTATTCAGCCTCTTTTTCTTGGTTTGCTGCTCCATTACTTTCCTTTTGCATCTTTCTCATCTTGTTCTTCATCCTGAACTTGTTTTTTCCTACTTTTCTCTCCCTTGTTTTCATTGAACCTTTTGCCCAGATTAGAACAGTTCCCTGTTTCATTTAGAATTGGTATGATTTTGTATTTTTGTGAAATACTACTTCCCATTTACATTTACTTAGCCTCCTTTTAAGATCAGAACTTGACTCTTGCAGCCTCCACACTTACAACAACTACACAACATGCAAACTGCCATGCTGCATGAGTCAAGAAATACCAGCGCTTTAATCCAGTGAGCTTCAGAAGGCCTGATACAAGACCTGACTCACACAAGAGGGGTTTACTTTTCAGGCTTATACTGTTAAACAACATACTCAGCTATTTGTGTGATGAGCTTTTAACCTTTTGCACATGCTTTGTGAATTAGACAATATCATTTTAGCTCATTCGTGCAAAAATGTTTAACAACCCTTTTGTGAAACAGCCCCTCTGTCTGTATTTGATACATGTTGATCACCCATAGTTTCTCTCCCTCCCTTGCTCCTGCAGTTTTAGGATGAAGAAAATGAGTGTGGCTCTGTTTTTTAAACACTTTGGCACCTTTGATATTTGAAAGTTCATTGAGGATTGAATCATTTTGAACCACTTTGATAACTTTTGTAGGGTTTTTATTTACATGGAAGGTGCTTTGATGTCAAAATTTACACCATGTTTAAGTGTTTGCCCAATAACCCTAATTTCATCTGGGTTATGATCTTGATACGTCACTGTGTTTGTGAGTATTTAACAGATAGTGTGCACTCTTAAGTGTGTATTCAAAACAAATACTCAGACCACAGGCTCCTCTGGTCTAAGCAGTGCTGGCTTTTCCAAAGAGTGATTACAAAGCTGAAAGCGCTTGGACCACCTACATACATGTATACAATATTCCCACACATACGTGTAATTGTACATGGGAAGCAAAGCTTATGGTAGAACCTACCGCCTGCATTGATTATATTAGAAATACATGACATTTTTAGGAACTCTAAAACTTTACATTAGTCTTTTGCTTGAAGGAAGTGTGTGTGCCTGTGTCTGTGCGCAATAATGAGCAGAACAGTGAGACAGTCCAGACTGAGGGAAAGCAAACATTACCTTGTGGAGACAGAAACAGCTGAAAAGGTCAGAGCAGTGCAGGACAGTACAGGGAGGTGGTCTGTTTTTGAGGTGATGCAAACCAGGTTTTGGAATCGATGGGATAAAGAGAGTGGTGCGTGTACTCAAAAGAGGATGCATTCAAACACCGCAGTGAATGCAGAACACATTGTGTCGACCTGAGAAGTGGGACATGTTCTCGTTTGGCATGTTTGGGTGTGCTTGCTTTATGGCTTTTGGCTTGGTTTGCTTCATCCAGCAGGGTCAGTGTGTCTGGAGCTGATGAACATGCCTGCCACTTTAATTAGCAAATAATCTCACTGATGTCATGTTTTGAAGGCATGTTTTTCAACTTTCTCCCAGAAAGCTTTGTGAGCTCCACTTGAACACACAGTTCACCAGGAATTAAGAGTTTGAGGAAAATGGGACTTTCTTGGACTGAATTCTTTCAGTGATTTGCTGGACTTGAAGAATGAGCCAAGCAGTGCAGAGGAAGTTTATTAAGTTCATTTTTCTTAGCCATAACCAATTGAAGGATGGCGAAACTCTGAAACTGGCAGGAGAGAATAAAATAATCTCTCAAGAGTAGAGCTCAAGCTAGATAACTTGAATATTGAATTACACCACTGAGGAGTTATAGGCAAGGAGCTGGGTGTTATTGCTAATTGAAACACTGACGGGGTGATTGAGATCCCACCATCGTGCAAAGAGGTATTTTGTCATCACAGAGGGTTGCTAACAATCTGTGGACAAAAAGATGTCATATCACGCAGTATCAACTATACCAATGCCAAACAGCTTTTTCTGCTGTTGACTCTTGTTTGTTTTGGTTCATGGATTAGGTGATTGGAGTCTGAAGAAATAAGACATATTGGCACCAATCAAGCACCTGGGTTTCAGCTGAAAACAAAAGCCAAACAGCAACAGCAGAATAAGCTGTTTGGCTTTGACAGAGAAGATTTGGCAAATTTTTCATCTGCACAACTCACATCCTCAGCTCTGCTGCTCATCTCACAAATGCATGTCCTTACAAATGTGGCACTGTTTAATAGTGAGATAAATAGTATTTCCAACTGCCAAGAAATATTGTCACAACAAAGAAATAAATTACCAAACACAAATAGCATTACTATTTAGCCTAACTTTAGTTCTCTTTTGTATTTCAAGAAAAACAAGAACAAAATCATGCCTTGCAAAGAAACCACCCCTGTAGTATAATGAATATAAAGGATTAAAATAAAATGATGAATGACCATAATTAGCCTGCTCAGTGCATTTAGGGTTAAGTCTGACGTCTCTGTGACAACCTCAGTTTGGACACCACAGACTAGAATAACAGAACTCTTTTAAAAGCGACCCCTTGGTGACCTGGGCTAATCCCCACCCTCCATGATATTTCTAAAAGTAGAATTCAGTTAAAATGTTGTGTTTTTTTGTCCTTGAATGTCAACTTCGTGGGAGAGAATGTTTGTGGGTGGCAGAGTACTGCTTCAGTTATTTGTCAAATCTCATGTGAGTATTTGGTGTTTACTTTCTCCAAAGACTACTTCAAATGAAATGTACTAAACTGGGAATGAATTTCTGGTTTGAAGACACCGCTGACACACACACAAACACACACACACAGCACACACACACCACGGCAGTATTTCACAGACAGCTGGGCTACATTGTGTCGTGCAACGTCAGCCTTTAAGTTCTGGAGAATATTCCAAGTAATTGAAGGGGAGTGTGAGTGTCAATAAGAGAGAGTGTCAGGATGGTGTGTGTGTGTGGTTGTGTGTGTGTGTGTGTGTGTGTGGCATGAGGGGCAGACATCAAAGAAGAGAGGTTGGGGAGTTTAGAGGTTGAATTTCAGGGAACTAGCATCAGCGTCTCTTGTGTCCTACATGCTCGAATATACTGCATATGTCTGGAGTGATACGCATAACATCACAGGCATGAGTCAGAGTGTGTTTGCATGTCTGGATTTTAGTCTGTGTGTGTGTTGGTAAGTGTGCATTCCAGCTCAAAGTTCAGTAGATCTACACAGTGCCCCACAGTGCTACTTGCTAATCCCTTCCTAGAATGGCTGTTGCCAGGCAGAGAAATGACCCAGCAGGGCGCTAATGGGACTTAATAGGAAACTCATTCATCACGGCTGGTGACATACACTGGTTGTATGTAACATGTATGTAAACTGTAGCTAGTATACATAAACACCAGTGATCTGTGGGTTTGTTGTGAAATTCAATTTGACGTGGGAGAGCCCGGGAGTCTTGTAAAACTTTCTTCTAATTCAAACTAAATAAACAAAACTTCTACAGCCATGAGAAGTATAGATTCATGAAATTCTACCCCCATTGGTCTTGAGATCCTCTGGGTAATAACTGGTGATTTTCTTTGGGAAAAAAGAAAACAAGAAAACTGTTGAATATCTTCACACAACACAGCCAAAGTCAAAAAGAAGTTACCCTCTGAGACCTAAATCCCAAATTCAAAAAAGGGACAAATCAGACTCTCTTTTTGAGCAGCTGCAAAGCTTGTTTTTCTTGCTGGATATTTTGTTTTAAAAAAGGTTATGAACATGTCCGAAAATTAGCCAAGTAACAACCCATAGGGTTCAGTTTTCTCCAGGGTGTTCCCACTCTTGCTTCCACAAAACACTACAGTTTGGAAAATAAGATAAAAATTGTGAAAACACTGACACAGGGCTCCAGTTTGGTTACATTCCCTGCCCATCAGAGGGTGTGATCCAGAATAATCCTATTATTGTGAACCATCTTATAGCTTTGACTGCTCTACAGGCTAAATGTAAAAGAAAACATCATAGACATTTTTCGTCTGTTACTGTAACAATCTTTCATTACAGGTAATCAGTGCAGCTGCCTTCAGCAGTGATTATTTACCATCACTGGGTTTAAGCTGTTAGATTATCACACACAGTGTAACATGAGACACGAGTGGCTGGTAACTTCAACAGCTTGAGTCCTGTTCTGTTTCTAAATGACAAGACCAGTGTTGTGGTCATTTACTGGGATGGCATTGATCACTGAACTTTGATAGTAGCAATAATTTGATGGATAGATGTTTTTATTTAGATGTGTTCTTTCAAAATGGTAAATACTTAATTCACCCTGTTTTTCTCGTGATACATTTGCCTTTATTTTAAGAGCTCTCTGTTCAATAGCAGTGCATTTCCACTCTCCCTGTCTTTATTTTTGGGTTGTACTTCTGTGAAACCAGACACTCAAAGGGAAACAAAGAAAGGGCAACTTTCTTCTCTTACATTAAACCTCAGAAACATAGTTTTAAGCATTTTCTTTTCAGGTGTTAGATTAATTAATATTTGGCTTTTATTGTTGGGACTGTGAAGAGACGTTTGAAATTTGAAGATGGGTTTGTTTGTTTGTGTGTGTGTGTGAAGACAGCTGCCTCATGTCCATCAAATGCAGTGTCACATTCCCACCTTTGAAGTTACTGTCACACACTTCTGGGCACACATATTTACACACAACTTTTCAGCATCATAAGACACCACTTTGAGACTTTCCATCGGTCTGTTGAAGTTAAATGAGCAGTATTGTTGACACTCATTGTGAACCAAGCAAAAAATATAAACTTAAGATAACTAACGCTGAAAAATGCCATTTGATTTTTGTCTTTTTTGGGCAATGAAGTTGTTGTATTAGTGAAGTAAAACTTACCTCAAGCAGAAACCAGAGTTTAAAAATGAAGCCAATGCAGAGGAAAAACAGCTCCTTGAGTGGCCTTTTGAAGCTGACTTAAGAAGCAAAAGGATTTCCATTAGGTTTAATTTTAAATTTTTTTCAAATTTTATGTTATGTTTTATGTTGTAGAAGTTGGTGATATTGCATTCAATGTCAGGAACCAAGTTTGTAAATCTATACATCTTAATATCTATACATCTCTCTATACATCACTTGCTATTATTATTACTATCCATGTTGAAACATGAGTTCCCAGGGCTTTTGGGAGAGTAGATATTAAAATAGTCAAGATAAAAATCAAAAGTATCTTGGGTAATAGAAGTAAAATTATTTAAAATAGAATAAAAAATAAATTCAGCCAGGACAGAAAACATGGAAAATCAAACGGGAGTGAAGATGATCTGCAGAATGAAACATCAATACTGCCACTTGCAGTCGCCCTGCAAATAGTTTCTCTTCAGAAAAATTTGACATTTTACCAGAAATATGAGTCAGTGACAATTCTACATACGAAAAGGAGGGGGGAAAAAATCAAGCAGGCTATTTGTCCGAATAGATTCTCTCACTGTTTGTTTACTTTTATTATGTTGCCATACATGTGGGCTTCTAGCAGCAAGTTTGTTGCAGGGATACAGGTCGATAGAGGTTTGTGCCACATAATTGGCCTGTTGCAGGGAGAAAAATCTGTTTGTTTGACTTTGTGTTTGTGTCTCAGCCTCTCTTTGCCCGCCTCTTGCTCTCTGAACATGCAGGCTGGTATGCCTCATCTCTCTCGGGATGGACTCAGATCTGACAACGGCTAGGCCCACATCCCACGCAGGAAACCCGTCCCACTAGGCAGCTAGTTAGCCATTTGTTGTCTGTGTTTATAATGTGCTACCACTACTTGGTGCCTAGTACAAATAGTGTGTTACAGATTCATGTATTTAAAAATGTACTCACAAAGTAAGAGATTGATGGCCTTTAAGCACATCCTTCCTGGCATTGTAATAGATAAACTTGCAATGTTTTTATTACCCAATGTCAACAATATTGATTTTGTCCTATTCTGCAAAATTCAACCCAGCTTAAAAGCATTAGTGCCCACTTACAGTGCCGCAAAATGTTTCCGTAATGGCTTTTCTCTGAAAGTCGTGCCAAAGGAGCTCATAAAGTAGGTTCACCCAAGGCCACAGACCAAGTCAATCCTATTTGAGGAGTATGTCCTCCTGTATCAGAAAGATTCTGTTTCCGAGAAGAGTGTGACAGAAAGAGGAGGAGGCTTTTCTTTAAGGTCAAAATGTTTGACTCTTCATCGACGTCCCTTTTTTCCAGCTAACATGTCTCTTTGTCTTGCTTTAATGCTTTCTGGAGGATGTCACCAGAAGTGGAAGAGAAAGTCTTGAGTTGATTGTTTGGCAATAAAACAAAAAAACCAAACAAAACAAAACATGAAAAGAAAACATTACTCCTGTAGACTACTTGTCATATCTTAAGTTGCGATGTGCAAATGACTGATGATCTAATAATTGCTTCTTCAATAGGTCAACAAGCATGTGCTGGACATAGAAGAACTGAACCTGATCCATCCCTCCAAAAAGCTCCTATTATCCCACCCTGGATGTGTGTTTCACCGGGAGTCATCGTGGACTAGAAGCACCACCCCAGAGAGACTGGATCTGAAAAGCTGGAGTTCTCATCCTCCCTATCAATCAAGGTCTGTATTCATGATGCCAATAATGATGTCTTCCTACTGGAGTTAAATACAACACTGTTATTTGAGAAGGTGTGTCCTCAGACTGTCACAAAATCCACAGCTCAGATGTTATCACGTTTCGTGGTCATATTTTTTGGTTAGATTCGATGTACATCATTTTTTGCATTATTTCTAACAGCTATTTGTCTCGAAAGATCTGAAAAGTTGCTAAATACAGTGGCACACAATATGCACAATATTTTCTATACCAAGAGTTCCCAAACATATGAACCCACAGAAAATAGCAGAGATCAGCTTATAGGCCAATCTAAAAACAGACTAAACAGTCACAAAAAGCCTAAAATAGAGTGGAAATTTAGTCCACTTATGTGCACATATTGCTGTGTTTCCTAAATCAGTCTGCGTCCAATGATAACATTGCTGTCCCTGCCTTTTCACTTCCAGGGTCTTGTGGAAAAAAAAGGGAAAGGAAGAAAAAAAATATATGCATATTTGTCTCTATAAAGTATATGCATTAAATTTACACACTAATTGACTTCTTTGGTTAGTGTAGTTGGTGTGCCTCAAATACCAGTTTATTTGTAACCTGAATGTTCTGCATGTAACTGTTTATTATTGACAAGCTTCACATGTAATGTTTACTTAACAACCAGTTGTCTGAATGCCTAGGCTCTATCGTGCCTGCAACCAGAGGACGTCGGCGTGTTCTCTGCTGACAGGAGCTTTACTAGAGGCCACGGCTGCGCTCGGTGCCCGCTCCACTCTCCCCTACCCTCTGCCCCAAGGCCCCAACGGACACGCCGTGCTGAAAGGTGAGTGTTATGGTGAAGGGTTGGCATGTTTTTTTTTGTTTGAAGTGTTGAATAATGGTTTTGAAGTTTACCTTAACGGCCCCACTTATATTGTCTTTTTGTAAAATGTGTTAAAACAACTCAGCACAACTCGAGATGAGAACCAGCATCTTTACATGTAAATCTCCATTTATTCAGAAAAGTATTAAAACAAGGCAAACAGAGATTTGTGGCCAGAGTCTGTTTGATTCAGAGAAGAAAAGGTTCTCACTGTTCCCTTGTGATTTACTGCCTCACTGTCCTCCCTCACTCTCTGCTCTTTTCCCACATGGTTCCTTATCCGCAGTGGGTTTTAGATCAAGGAGCATGTCTGTAGTTGATCTCAGCGGTTGGCCTTTCCGTTCTTACTTTTCTTTTTATTCCCGCCACTGTCCTTGGACGCTCTTTTACCCTCTGTCAGTCTCTATCTCTGCTCCATTTTCCTTTTGAGCAACTTTTACACATACAGTATTTGATGCAGCAACAAAACAAACTGAAAAACAGGAATTTCAAGACTCTAAAAGGCTTATCTCAAAACTAACTTTTTGAACGAGGCAATGATGTAGAAGGTGTCACCTCCCCCTCCCTTTTTCTTCCCATGTGACTTCATAATTTGACCAATCAGGGGGTTGTACTTTGGCTGAGCTGGTAACTGTCAGTTCACCATCACTACAATGATGTTACATATGACTTCAGTGTAAGCTGATCCTGACATTCATTTCCACAGGCAGAAAGCCAAGGGACAGGCTGTCTCCGTCATGATCAAGGAGACATGCGCGCACACACACGATATCATTAAAGAACATTAAAAAAACAAATAAATACATAACAGTCTTTCATTATACCTAAATGTTTTGAAGGTACACTTTTTGTGGACATTTGAGACAAAAAAAACATTCTCTTGCTCTCTCTTGCTCTCTCACACACACATAGAGCACATATCTTTAACATGACACCTTGTTCTGTCCTAATGGGTGTTGCAGGAAACAGAATAGAGCCAGACACGCGCACACGTAGCAGCTCTGAAGTCTTGGCAGGATTCTGGTTTCACACACACACACACGCACACACACACAGAGCTATGGGAGAGACTCCTTGTCTTCGTCTCTGCAGCCTACTGCCAAATCTACCCAGATATTACACAACAGCATTAACTTGTAGCAAGCAGATCCAGATAATTTCTGTGTTTATAAGAAGTTTGTCTGTTTCACATTTTCTGATCACCTCTTGCATGATGTCTTTTGAGCTGATCACAGAGAGGTATATATTGGAGGTTTTGTTTATAAAGTTTGGTCTTCTGCTGGATTGAAATAAAATACACAAAAAGTGTTAGATGAGCTGGTGTCAAACACTAATGTAAAGTCATTTTATCAGCAGGTCTTCAATTTGACATTTTTGGTGCACTGTCATCGCTTTTGCTCTTTTACCTTTTAAGGTATTGGTGCTTTCTTTGGTGACCCAGCTTAACAACCTTCCTTTATTCTCACAGGCATTAGTAACAAAGTGTTTTATGATGAGTCAGTTGAAAATGAACATGCCTGCTCAGGTAGCTATTTAATGCTCTAGGTTGTTCTTGTATTAGCTACAGGATATAAGTATCGATTTGGCACATGACATTTTGTTTGAAATTAACATTCAGCTTCAGGAACACAGAGCCAGGGTTCACACAAGTTATTGCAAAGTGCAGCACATATAGCATTGGTGGATGCTTCCAGTAATTTCCATGTTCATCACCCAGATGTCTATTGTCCTGGGAGGGATGACCAGTGCTTGGACTCTGCATGTAACATAAAGGGACCCGCAGTAATGCCGCTTTTTCTGATTTTTTTTTGTCTGTGTAGTCGATCACGAAACGGAATTGAGGATGGGAAAAGAGGACAAACATGCTTTTGTTTCTTTGTCTCCTTGGATCATTGTAGGGCTCTGGAAATCATTTATCCTTGGATAAAGGAAAACATGAACTTACGCTTATTCAATGTTTACCTATTCATTGTACCAAAGACACACTGCATATTTTTAATTGACCCCAAAAATAGCACCATGAGTGGTTTACTCACAGAGGGTGCCTTGGTAACTTTGACTCTTTTGTTGAGAAATCTGAATAGAGTGAAAACTAGGCTGCAGATAGGGTCCACTTCATTATGTTTCTTAGGAATGTTTAATTTCCTTTTATTCTCTAGCCTAAGACATTGTGTGAGTCTATGAAATACTAACCAGTGATTCATTGTGAGTCTTGATGTATCTGCTGCTGAATTGCATCTTGTGGCTGATACACTTACTATTGACAAGAACCAGATGCAACCCCATTTTTATTGAAAAATAAAAGAAAAGAAAAGAAGATCTGTCCCTCTCACAGTCTGATAGATTGTTCATGCCCCAAAATCCCATCTTTGGTTATGTTAACCTCTTTTACTATATTATGTAGCTTGTGCCCTGATTTTCAACACAATGTTTCACTGCTAGAAGCAGCTTGAAACACAACTCTGTCATTTTTTTAAGAATACACACCACAGCACACCCTCTCTGTCTAGTTAAGTGGTCTTCCTCCTCCAGAAATCAAAGGTTTATTCCTCCTGTTTTGTTGAGGGTCATTTTTGTGTCACCTCCATAGAGAGGCCTTTGTGTCCTCTCACCATACATGTATGTCTGTCATGCTTTCTTTTTGTCTTTATTCTCCTCTGTGCACCTGCTGTATGAACAAAAATGTAATACTATGTTTTTACATTACTTTTCTTCTAAGTAGCGACTGTTCTTTAATATGCTGCGGCCAGAAGGTTAAAAGAAACGCTTTGGTTACAAGATACAGATACTCTCACCTTACTTACCATTTTTAATAGTTCAGTTCTCGAATATCACTTGTGTTAGGTTTTCTTTGTGAACATTGTGCACCTGTATCATCATCATCATCTCACTTCTGTCCTAATAAGGTATTAATTCTAGATTCAGTGTTGAACTAGCAGAACTGGGGCTTCATGTACAACTTAACACTCTCTTACACTGCATCTGGCCCAAATGCTTGTACGGATTACCAAAATAATCACCTGGCCAACCTCAGAGTATTCTTGGAGTTTGAACAGAGTGTTGAGAGCTGGAATGTTTTAGGACCTTCGCTTCATGCAAGAATCACCATAAGGACCCTGAAGCATATGTCACTCAAAGTTTTACCTCTCAGTAGCAAAGTAATCGTAAGATTTAATAGCCAGCCAGGGGATTTCAGATATTTGGAAAATGATACATGATATGTAACAGGCTGAGCTGGTTGATGTTAGCTCTTTATTGGAGTCAGTTTACCTTCATAACACAAACGTGTCATAAGATAAATACTGGTGTCAGGAAAACAATTCAACAAAGACCAAGGATGGGTCAAGGGTGCTTGTGTAAAGAAAAAGGTCAGACTCTGTGCTAAAAAGGGCTTAAACATATACTGGAAAGCTTTATGTCTGTTCAGTCTATCAAAGTAGAAGTGATATAAAAGTCTATTTTCCACAAGTGAAATGTTTGATATTACTAACCAGGCCAATGTGGGGCTCTGACAGATTTACGAGAGAAGAGCAGGGAAGCCAGAATCTAGAGTGTTTAAATCTAGTGAGAATTTTTTGTAGCCCGTGATGACTTGGTGTGCCATGTCATCTGCTAGAGTTGATCCACTGAATTTTATCAAGTCCAAAGTCACTCAGCTGTTCACTGGGATATTCAAGGGCACTTGATTCTCCCATCTGCTGATAAGCTTTACAGAGATGCAGATTTCCTTTCCCAGCAGGACTTGGCACCTGCCCACAGCACCAAAACTTCTCTCGCATGGTTTGCTGACCATCATTTTACTGTACTTCTTTGGCTGGCCATCTAGCCTGCCCTGAAAGCCAGTGGAGAATCTGTGGAATATATCAAGAGGGAGCTGAGAAGCACAAAAACACAGATGAGATGGTTTAATATGCTCTAACCCCAGATAGATGTCAGTAAATGAACAGACTTTTTTTCCCTATATTTTTAGTTGCACATGTAAATGACATGAATTAGTTGTTATAAACTGATACCAAAGGTCTTTGGGGTCTGTTTCATTCCTCCCACAGATGTCTCATTTTTTCAGTCTTTCTTACCTCCTTTGCTGCCAAAGTACACACTGATTGAGTTATTTAAGTACATTGAAAAAAGTCTTCCGAAGACCGCTGGGATTAAGTCTTATTCATTTAACCACAAACAGGAGTGGTGTAAGTGCTCTTCCTGACCCCGTTTCCTTTGTAACACAATTTACTGTACTGCTGAATAGGAAGCAGGCAGTTCAGTTAATTGTCAGCCATCCTTCAAGCTCAAAATTAGTGGATTTTTCTCTCTTTTTGATTTTTTGTTTCTTTTTTGTTTAACTCTGTCTCCCTCCTATCTCTCTTCATCTGATTTTATCATTGTGCATCATGCTTTCTCCAAGTTTCAAAGACCTGTTAACATCATACGTGTTAGGGAATCACACTGGGGAGAAGTCTCAACAGAAATTCACTTTGTGTACTTTTCAGTTTTTTTTCATGACATGAAAACACTTTTCAGTATGAACCATACAAACATCAGCTTATAAAAACTGAAACTTAAGCTGTTTGGTTTTAGATAACAGCTGAACAACGTGTCTTGCTGTTTCTGTGATAGATAACAGCCTTGGCTCAAATTAGGTGAAAGCATCAGTGACATTTCTCATAACAAAAGAACAGTACACACTCTTTTTTTCTCATAGAAGGAAGACTTATTTGTTTAGATTGCAGTGCATTCATTTTATCTCATTATGATTTTTCTCTCACCCCCGATAATGTTCAACGGCAAATTTGCTTTAAAGAAAATACTTAAATGTTGCTCTACACTTCCACACACAAAACAAAGTGACGCATCTTGCATCACAGAGAATGTTTCAAACTTTCAAGTCTCAGTTATGCCTGATCTTTTAAATTTTATATGCATTTATGTATAGTTTATCCATGTACTGGTATTTATGCAAGTGTGGATATTAGCCTGCCATGCTCTCTGTTTGTTTGCACAAGGTATCTGTCGTACATGTGACACAATATGTCTGATAACTTGACACAGATGATGACTAATTAGCCTCCTGAAAATTACACTAATTCGAACATATAGACAAAATAAGACAAAGCTACGATAGTGCCAGTAATCAGTGTGCATGAGCTATTTTTTCCTATTTTTTGCTGTGCAGTACTAAGGTTAACTTCTTTTCCAGATCAGATCTTTTATTTTGAAAAATCTTAAGTTTTCTAAAAACAAAAAAATTGCAAGATTCTCAGTGGTTCTCCAGAGTAAGCAATAGACAGGAATACTTGCAGACTGACTTGTTTGTGTACTTTGTATAAATAAGGGTGTGAATTGTTAGTGCATGTTTGTGCATTGGCCTGGTTTGGCTGCTGATCTTACTGTAGTGTATGGCTGCGAACTATGTATGGTGTCAGTAAGGAGTGGGCGGGATACTGAAAGAGAGAGAGAGGGGAGAGCGAGAGGGAGAAAGTGGCATTAAAATGGCCAGGAGAGAGAGAGAGAGAGAACAAGGATTGTTTACAGATAAGGAAAGAGAGAGGAGCCAGGTGAAAGAGAGAAAGAAACAGGCTGAGTTACAGTGTGGATCCAGAGAGAGCGAGAGGGAGCAACAGAGAGAGAGTGAGTGAGTGAGAGAAAGAGAGAGAGAGAGAGCAGCTGCAGTAGAGACAGGACTTGAAGGACTCAAATGTGGACAAGTGTACCTCGGTCACTGAGCTGTCAGTGTGGAAGTAGAGCAGCCAGCTATATCAAGCAGCCATGAAGCACTCGCACAGAACGGACTACAAGCTGATCAGTGAGTAGAGCAGAAGTGAGTTACAGTGTGACGGTTGTTGAGGTAAAAATAATCAGTAATGTATCATGTAAAATACCATTATAAATTTATATCTTGATTTCCCAAAAAAGTTAGTCTGCATTATACTCTATGTGACAGAGAGTAGCTTCAGGGAGAACATGTTGAATCCAAGGTACTTTGTTCATTATAAATGAGCATTTCTTTATGAGTAAACATGGGAATTGCTATATCTTAACATGAAAAAAGATAACTGTTGTATTATAAAAATAATAATGTGAATTTAGAGAGGTCACTTCCAAGATTGCGTTATTGCTTTGGAGACTGATATTCATTTAGGTCTTATTACAAATCATTTGCTATTCTCAAAATAAGTTTACTTTTGCCAGTTTTTCAGTGATAGTCTTTTGGATTTCTTTGCTAGTTTTGTGGGTTTTAGTCCAATTTGAATCCAGTGGTTTTGTATCTGCTTGATATAAGCATCAGATTGGATCAACTAATACTGTAATGTCATGTTGTACTAAACCATCTTTTGTAATGTAAGTTAACATACTATATTGTATCAGTAGTTATCGTGATGTATGGTATTGAATCGTATCTTACTGCAGCATACCATATCACGTGTATCACATTTTACTGAATTGTAGCATAATGTAATGCAACATTATACTACCAACTGGTTCATTTTGTGTATAGTATCATAAAACATTATCTGACATAGCTTAAATTAATAGGACATATTGTATCATGTTATATATCATAATGTAAAGTGCCATGCAGTATTTTGTCAACTCGATAAGTACGTACCTGAAAGTGACTTTTTCTGATTTGCAACTATTTGCTTAAGTGTTTAAAATATTTTATTCATCACAGAGGTTTATAACTAACACAGTAATATTTCTTCTTAACTTAATGAAAGGTTTAAAGCTTTAGTGAAACGTGAAGAATGATGCAACACTTAAAAAAATGCCTGTGTTGTGCACTGTGCCCCCTTCATACCTGCAACCTAACAGATTGACAGTTAAGAATTTCGGGGTCTCTGGGTGGCTTCACATTGAATTGACCCTGAGAATGAATGTCACGCAGTCCCGTGTGTGTGTGTGTGTGTGTGTGTGTGTGTGTGTGTGTGTGTGTGTGTGTTTAGATTCTCAGGTTACAGTAAAGCATGGTACAGTCAAAAACAAAGTGAGTGATGTGTTTCATCTGATTTGGATCAAGTCAGTGTGAAGCTACACAGACACTGAACTTGTGCTGTAACATGACTGTGGTGCACATTGGTGGTGGACATTAAAATTAATTTTCTGGAGGCCACTACTTGATATATTTTGACTATTTTACCTCTGTGCTGGATTGATTAAAAGGCCTTAAATGTTATATTTATATCTGCACATGCTCCTGTGTGCATGCAGTGTGCCCATCTGATCCAAGAGGGAAACTCCCTGCAATAACTCAGTGTATTCAGCTGTCAGACTGATAAATGTTTGTTACTTCTGCGCTTGCTATGTATCAGACATCATGCTGGTTTTATGTGCAAATGCTTACATGACCCTTTTGCTCAAGAGCAATCTTGTAGTTCTTTTT